>CM032924.1:11754500-12301156 GCA_019202795.1 Arabidopsis thaliana x Arabidopsis arenosa
AGATCTAAGAATGGAAGCATACCTTGAAGTAGTGAAGGGTCTTTCCAAGGACTTCAAGAAATTCGAACTAATTCGCATACCTCGAGGAGAAAACACAACTGCGGATGCACTTGCCGCATTAGCGTCAACATCAGATCCTGAACTAAAAAGAATCATTCCAGTTGAGTGTATCGCGGAGCGAAGCATTAAAACTGACAAAGAAGTCCTCGCTGTTACAAGATCTCGAGCAGCAGCGCGTGAACGTGGCGAGCCCGAAGTCGAGCTGCCACCTGTTAAACGGAGGAAGTCGAAAAAGCACAACAAAGAGCCAGATGTACTTCCGGAAACTATTATAGAGATGGAACCGATAATCGAGGACGACCATCCCGAACCAGACCTTGAACCAAATGAGCATCCCGAACCGGAACCGCGAGTATTTCATGAGATTGACCAAATTCCGGCTAAAGATTGGGGGGCTGATTGGAGGGAGCCAATAAAGCGCTACATCGTGACAGGCGAGCTCCCGAAAAACAAATGGCAAGCCAGAAAAATGAGAATCGTTAGCGCGAAATTTTGTCTGTCAAAGGATATATTATATAAGCGAGGTGTTAGCGACCCTTACTTATTGTGCATCTTTGGGCCCGAAGTCGAGATCGTCGTAAGAGAAGTACACGAAGGTCTATGTGGAAGTCATGCGTCTGGAAGGGCCATGGCTTTTAAAATAAAAAGGATGGGCTATTATTGGCCCACTATGATCACGGATTGTGTCAAGTTCGCTCAAAAGTGCAAACGCTGTCAACTCCATGCACCGATGATCCATCAACCTTCGGAGTTATTCTCCTCCATTTCTGCCCCGTACCCATTTATGAGGTGGTCGATGGACATCATTGGACCATTGCACAGATCAACTCGAGGGGCACAATACCTATTGGTCTTAACGGATTATTTTTCAAAGTGGATTGAAGCTGAAGCGTACGCTAGCATCAAAGATTCGGCAGTGAATACTTTCATTTGGAAGAATATCATATGCCGACATGGGGTTCCATACGAGATAGTTACTGATAATGGGCCACAATTCATTTCGCACGAATTTGAAGCGTTTTGCTCAGAATGGGGAATCAAGGTCAGTTATTCCACTCCACGGTATCCACAAGGAAACGGCCAAGCTGAAGCTGCGAACAAAACAATTTTGAGCAATCTCAAAAAACGCTTGAGTCACTTAAAAGGAGGATGGTATGATGAACTCCAACCCGTCCTATGGGCTTATCGAACAACCCCTAGGCGACCTACCGGGGAAACTCCGTTTTCTCTAGTTTATGGCATGGAAGCAGTAGTACCGGCTGAACTCAATGTGCCTGGCCTTCGCCGAACAGAAGCACCATTGAACGAAGAGGAGAATTCAGCAATGCTCGATGACTCGCTGGATACCATTAATGAAAGACGAGATCAAGCCTTAATTCGGATACAAAATTATCAGCAGGCAGCAGCTCGATACTACAACTCCAAAGTCAAAAGCAGGCCATTCTTCGTAGGCGATTATGTGCTAAGGCGAGTTTTTGATAATAAAAAAGAAGAAGGCGCGGGCAAACTCGGCATCAATTGGGAAGGACCTTATATTGTTACCGAAGTGGTTCGAAATGGCATTTATAGGTTAAAGTATTTAGAAGGCAGTCCAGTCCAGCGACCTTGGAACGTGATCAATCTAAAAAAGTTTTATGTTTAATACGCATTTTGTTGTGTACATGAACTACGGTGTGGCTTGATCCCGAAATGGGTACGTAGGCAGCTCGAAAAAGAGTTCAGCTACTAATAATAAAAATTCGTTTTATTTCTTAGGAAAAGAGTTCGACTATGCGAACATAAAAGATGAAGAAGTTCGGCTGTGCGAACATACAAGAAATCGAAAGTAAAACATTTATTCAAACGAGCAAGACAAAGTGTCGATCTTAGCACACTTCGAGTTAGGAAAACCCTCCCGGAGAGCAGAACACTTGAACCCCTTGACCTGCGAGGTCTAGAACTGGCATCATACAATCCGGGATTCGGGCAAAGTCAGAGATCCCGAGTTCGATCCAATCTCCGGGGTGAGAGCCGAGAATGTGAAGATCTCGTGACACCGTAGTAAGCCTGCGTTGCATCCGGTTAATCCTTTTCCGAAGCCTCTTCTTTTCCAACGTAAGCTTCCGGTGTTGAAGCGCAAGCGCCTCTATGAATGCCATCGCTGTTCCTTGGTCCCTGATTGGGAGATTTCTGATCAAAGCACATGGAGCTCGGATCTGGGATCTAAAGAAGCCGCGAGGTGGAGGAGATCGCCTACTTGGAACATCTGGAACATCTTCATCTATCACTCCGATCCTGGAGAAGTCCGGCATAGACTCTGAACATCGAAGGTTAAAGTCCATATCTGCAGAAGTAAGAAGAATGGTGAGGAGTGAGGAGAAGTTGAAGCTGTAATTTATAGGGATGTCGTATCCCTAGCAGACTGCGGATTCAGCGTGGAGACAGAGTAATTCGCGGAAAGATTTATTCCCTTAAAATCGATCCTGCATTAAAAGACGTATCACTAAGAATGATATGGGAATTAAAGGAGTAGCAAATATTTCCATAAATAAAAGGGGCCGAGGCCCATTATGAGTTCAAAACGAGAGGAAAAATAAAGAAAGGAGAACAGAGTTAGGAAACATTTATGGGAGAGGCTCAGGAACAGGCTCCCTCATCGCCGGTGTGGAATTCGAAGTGGAAGCGCCGTTCGTGCCCTCAACCTCGGGTTCATTCGGGACACGTTTCCATGGATTGTCATCATTTTCCTCGTCTTCCTCTTCGCTATCAACAAGAGCAGCTTCAGTCGGGGCGTTCACCGGTCCCCGAACTTGACCTTTAGCACGGAGGTACATCCGGAGCATCCTCGGGATCTCAGCGATGCAGTCGAAGTTCCTCCACTCCCACTGAAAGGGATCAATTTCCAGGGCTCTCACCTTCCTCTCCACTCGAGCAATACGAGCCTCGAGTGTTTGCCTCTTAAGGCCCAGCCGCTGCCTCTCGTCGCACAAACGGCGATGTTTGTCGACAACCTGTCACCAAAAAGAATAAATTAAAGTGAAAGGCATAAGATTTTGGTCAAGAGAGTCGAATTTTAACCTTGTCCATGAAGTCGCAAGCCTCTTTCTTTTCCCTCGAAGGGAAGTGGAACACAGCATGAGGAAAGAGAACGCCGGCCGGTTCGAAGCCGTCGCCGGACAGGAACAAAGGACTGCCAGGATCGGTGGGAACCACAGTTGCGTTTTCCATTTTTATGAAAAATTATCGAGAGAATTTTTGGAGTTCCTTGGAAAAGTTTAGAGGTAAACCTGCCTCTACTTATAATAGGTCTAGGGTTTATCTCGAAACCGTAATTTAATGATGATAGTGTGCCCGAGTGGTTTAAACTGTTTTTGGAAATAGAGAAGCAGTTATTGCCTTAAAGGCGTGCGACTTTCCCTATTTTCAAGGAAGGGAAAGTTCAACCGTCGCATTTAAAGCAAGAAGCCCATTAAGCACAAAAGCTTTTTAAGGCCCAAGCCCAACAAATTCACCGAGTTGACTAAACCCGAAGTGGGGAACTCGTGTTAAGCCGAGCTCAGTTCTCGCATTCTAAGAGAAAGGCCTGATCAGCCTAAAAATCTCGAAAAACATAGCCACAAGGCCAAGAAATGTTAAAAAGCGGACTTTGCAAACCCGCATATAATTTTTAACCAAAACCCTCCTGGGATCATAACCTTAAAGAAAAAAGGTTTAAAAGCCTCCTCAGGCAAATATCTTGTTCAAAAGAAATTAACAGCAAAAAAGAAATAAGTTTCTAATAGGACATGCCCCAATTTAAAAAAGTGGACTCGGCCACTACGGGTCAGCAATCACTTCGGATTCCATTTCGGTTGTCAGGTCTTCACCGGCCTCCTTGGCTGAGGCTTGATCAGAGGAAGTTCCTTGTTCATTCCCCACGGTACAGTCATCTCCTGTTGGTGTCGGATCCCGCACCAGTGGACCGGGACCAACCAAAGATTGCCACGTAATCAAGATGAAGGCCCGCAAAGGATAAGGCCCATTAAGCCCATGGATCACAAGATATAATCGAAGTGGGCATCACCATAAAGAGAGCCCGGAGTGATCACACCTCGGGATATGACTCGGAATCGAAGTCGGATGACTTGGGCCAAAAGGCGAAGCCCATGAAGATCGGCGTCAATTCAAATTCAAACGTTGGGCATTAAAACTCGAAGACCAAAACGGACACATTTAAGAGGGAATAATTGTGTTTAATTGAGAGTTAAATGTCGTTTGTCAATATAAATAAGAGGGCGAATAGCCATGTAAAGGGGACGCAATTTTTCTAGCAAATACACTATAATCATTTTCCATTTCAATTCATAGCTTTTTCATCATATTTTTGTCCTCAAGAATAATCATTCCCACTAATTAAACAAATATTCAAGTGTGCGAATCCGACATCCACATTTTGGCGCCGTCTGTGGGGATCTAGAAGATTCTTGAGTTGTCAGATTTCTCTCATTTCCGAGATAAGCAGCAATGTCTGGAGCAAGCATCCCTGATTCGACAGTAGCCGAGGCTCTCAAGACCATGCAGCAAGCCATAACAGAAATGTCGCAGAAGTTCTCGGATGTGGAAAAAGCTGTGGACACGCTTAAAACAACCCAGGTATCTCTTGGTCAAAACATCAATACTATTCAATCTCGTGTTCGTTCTCTAGGTGCAGGAAGTACCGTGGGAGTCCGAAGAAGCATGTTCAGTACGCCAAACTCCCGTGTGCGAAGTGAGACCAACGAACAAACAACTTCTAACCCAACAATCCAACCGGATGTGGAAGAAGAGACGCAGCTCGGAGATGAAGATCAGCTTGTAGATCAGTATGATCAAGATAGCTTCGATCAGCTCGAAACCATGAGGAAGGTGAGCCAGGAACTAAAAGAAATGAAGTCAAAGTTCCACCAGGCCACCAGTTCGGAGCCGGACATCAACCGAGTCATCGAGGAAGCTAGGCGAACTCCTTTCATTCCGCGAATTGCAAATTTGAGAATCAAGGATTCTCGAAAACTCAAACTGGATCCGTACAGTGGATTAGAAGACCCAAAAAGCTATCTCGCAGCTTTTCTGATTGCCGCTGGAAGAGTCGAATTGGATGAAGCTGATGAGGATGCAGGATACTGCAAACTCTTTTCGGAAAATCTTTGCGGTCAAGCACTAATGTGGTTCACTCAGCTGGAACCAGGCTCAATCAATAACTTCGACGAGTTGTCGGCTGTTTTCCTGAAACAATATTCTATCCTCATGGATAAAAGCGTTTCGGATGCTGACCTCTGGAATCTAACACAAGGGCCAAATGAGTCACTTAGAACTTTCATCACCAAATTCAAGGGGGTGCTGTCAAAACTCCCAAGAATCTCGCAGCAGTCAGCTTTATCTGCCCTACGAAAAGGCTTATGGCATGACTCAAGGTTCAAAGAAGATCTGATACTTCACAAACCGGACACAATTCAAGACGCACTTTTCCGTGCAAATAACTGGATGGAAGTAGAAGACGAAAAAGAGAGTTTTGCGAAAAGGAACAAGCAAGCAAAACCAGCGGTCACTTTCCCTACCAAAAAGTTTGAGCCCAGAGAGAACCAAGGACCTAAAAAGTTCGGATCGCAACCCCTCAACAATACCGTCGGGAAACAATTTCAAGGAAAAGGAAGGTCGAACACTTGGGTCCGTGAAGAAAGTTTGCATTGTGACATCCATAAGGTAACCGGACACTTAACCAAAGATTGTAGTGTCCTCAAAAAGCACCTCGCAGAGCTGTGGGCCAGTGGAGATCTTTCTAAATTCAAGATAGAAGATTTCGTGAAAGAATATCACGAGGCAAAAGATACCCCTAAAGATCAGAATTTAAAAAGACCTAGGCAATCCAACGAAGAAGAACCTAGAAGTTCTAAAGGAAAAATCAACGTGATCATTGGAGGTTCCAAGCTTTGTCGGGATACGATCAATGCCATAAAGAAGCATAGGCGAAATGTTTTATTTAAAGCAAATTTAGGTGAAGAAATGGACTTTCAAGGCACGTCAATATCATTTGACGAAGAAGAAACATGTCACCTCGAAAGGCCTCATGATGACGCCCTAGTCATTACCTTAGACGTTGCCAACTTCGAAGTTTCGAGAATTCTCGTTGATACGGGCAGTTCGGTCGACTTAATCTTTTTAGGTACCCTGGAAAGAATGGGAATCAGTCGGGCAGATATAGTAGGACCGCCGTCTCCTTTGGTGGCATTCACAAGCGAATCGGCCATGTCTCTCGGGACGACCATCCCGAACCAGACCTTGAACCAAAAGAGCATCCCGAACCGGAACCGCGAGTATTTCATGAGATTGACCAAATTCCGGCTAAAGATTGGGGGGCTGATTGGAGGGAGCCAATAAAGCGCTACATCGTGACAGGCGAGCTCCCGAAAAACAAATGGCAAGCCAGAAAAATGAGAATCGTTAGCGCGAAATTTTGTCTGTCAAAGGATATATTATATAAGCGAGGTGTTAGCGACCCTTACTTATTGTGCATCTTTGGGCCCGAAGTCGAGATCGTCGTAAGAGAAGTACACGAAGGTCTATGTGGAAGTCATGCGTCTGGAAGGGCCATGGCTTTTAAAATAAAAAGGATGGGCTATTATTGGCCCACTATGATCACGGATTGTGTCAAGTTCGCTCAAAAGTGCAAACGCTGTCAACTCCATGCACCGATGATCCATCAACCTTCGGAGTTATTCTCCTCCATTTCTGCCTCGTACCCATTTATGAGGTGGTCGATGGACATCATTGGACCATTGCACAGATCAACTCGAGGGGCACAATACCTATTGGTCTTAACGGATTATTTTTCAAAGTGGATTGAAGCTGAAGCGTACGCTAGCATCAAAGATTCGGCAGTGAATACTTTCATTTGGAAGAATATCATATGCCGACATGGGGTTCCATACGAGATAGTTACTGATAATGGGCCACAATTCATTTCGCACGAATTTGAAGCGTTTTGCTCAGAATGGGGAATCAAGGTCAGTTATTCCACTCCACGGTATCCACAAGGAAACGGCCAAGCTGAAGCTGCGAACAAAACAATTTTGAGCAATCTCAAAAAACGCTTGAGTCACTTAAAAGGAGGATGGTATGATGAACTCCAACCCGTCCTATGGGCTTATCGAACAACCCCTAGGCGACCTACCGGGGAAACTCCGTTTTCTCTAGTTTATGGCATGGAAGCAGTAGTACCGGCTGAACTCAATGTGCCTGGCCTTCGCCGAACAGAAGCACCATTGAACGAAGAGGAGAATTCAGCAATGCTCGATGACTCGCTGGATACCATTAATGAAAGACGAGATCAAGCCTTAATTCGGATACAAAATTATCAGCAGGCAGCAGCTCGATACTACAACTCCAAAGTCAAAAGCAGGCCATTCTTCGTAGGCGATTATGTGCTAAGGCGAGTTTTTGATAATAAAAAAGAAGAAGGCGCGGACAAACTCGGCATCAATTGGGAAGGACCTTATATTGTTACCGAAGTGGTTCGAAATGGCGTTTATAGGTTAAAGGATTTAGAAGGCAGTCCAGTCCAGCGACCTTGGAACGTGATCAATCTAAAAAAGTTTTATGTTTAATACGCATTTTGTTGTGTACATGAACTACGGTGTGGCTTGATCCCGAAATGGGTACGTAGGCAGCTCGAAAAAGAGTTCAGCTACTAATAATAAAAATTCGTTTTATTTCTTAGGAAAAGAGTTCGACTATGCGAACATACAAGATGAAGAAGTTCGGCTGTGCGAACATACAAGAAATCGAAAGTAAAACATTTATTCAAACGAGCAAGACAAAGTGTCGATCTTAGCACACTTCGAGTTAGGAAAACCCTCCCGGAGAGCAGAACACTTGAACCCCTTGACCTGCGAGGTCTAGAACTGGCATCATACAATCCGGGATTCGGGCAAAGTCAGAGATCCCGAGTTCGATCCAATCTCCGGGGTGAGAGCCGAGAATGTGAAGATCTCGTGACACCGTAGTAAGCCTGCGTTGCATCCGGTTAATCCTTTTCCGAAGCCTCTTCTTTTCTAACGTAAGCTTCCGGTGTTGAAGCGCAAGCGCCTCTATGAATGCCATCGCTGTTCCTTGGTCCCTGATTGGGAGATTTCTGATCAAAGCACATGGAGCTCGGATCTGGGATCTAAAGAAGCCGCGAGGTGGAGGAGATCGCCTACTTGGAACATCTGGAACATCTTCATCTATCACTCCGATCCTGGAGAAGTCCGGCATAGACTCTGAACATCGAAGGTTAAAGTCCATATCTGCAGAAGTAAGAAGAATGGTGTGGAGTGAGGAGAAGTTGAAGCTGTAATTTATAGGGATGTCGTATCCCTAGCAGACTGCGGATTCAGCGTAGAGACAGAGTAATTCGCGGAAAGATTTATTCCCTTAAAATCGATCCTGCATTAAAAGACGTATCACTAAGAATGATATGGGAATTAAAGGAGTAGCAAATATTTCCATAAATAAAAGGGGCCGAGGCCCATTATGAGTTCAAAACGAGAGGAAAAATAAAGAAAGGAGAACAGAGTTAGGAAACATTTATGGGAGAGGCTCAGGAACAGGCTCCCTCATCGCCGGTGTGGAATTCGAAGTGGAAGCGCCGTTCGTGCCCTCAACCTCGGGTTCATTCGGGACACGTTTCCAGGGATTGTCATCATTTTCCTCGTCTTCCTCTTCGCTATCAACAAGAGCAGCTTCAGTCGGGGCGTTCACCGGTCCCCGAACTTGACCTTTAGCACGGAGGTACATCCGGAGCATCCTCGGGATCTCAGCGATGCAGTCGAAGTTCCTCCACTCCCACTGAAAGGGATCACTTTCCAGGGCTCTCACCTTCCTCTCCACTCGAGCAATACGAGCCTCGAGTGTTTGCCTCTTAAGGCCCAGCCGCTGCCTCTCGTCGCACAAACGGCGATGTTTGTCGACAACCTGTCACCAAAAAGAATAAATTAAAGTGAAAGGCATAAGATTTTGGTCAAGAGAGTCGAATTTTAACCTTGTCCATGAAGTCGTAAGCCTCTTTCTTTTCCCTCGAAGGGAAGTGGAACACAGCATGAGGAAAGAGAACGCCGGCCGGTTCAAAGCCGTCGCCGGACAGGAACAAAGGACTGCCAGGATCGGTGGGAACCACAGTTGCGTTTTCCATTGTTTTAAAAATTATCGAGAGAATTTTGGAGTTCCTTGGAAAAATTTAGAGGTAAACCTGCCTCTACTTATAATAGGTCTAGGGTTTATCTCGAAACCGTAATTTAATGATGATAGTGTGCCCGAGTGGTTTAAACTGTTTTTGGAAATAGAGAAGCAGTAATTGCCTTAAAGGCGTGCGACTTTCCCTATTTTCAAGGAAGGGAAAGATCAACCGTCGCATTTAAGGCAAGAAGCCCATTAAGCACAAAAGTTTTTTAAGGCCCAAGCCCAACAAATTCACCGAGTTGACTAATCCCGAGGTGGGGGACTCGTGTTAAGCCGAGCTCAGCTCTCGCATTCTAAGAGAAAGGCCTGATCAGCCTAAAAATCTCGAAAAAACCTAGCCACAAGGCCAAGAAGTGTTAAAAAGCGGACTTTGCAAACCCGCATATAATTTTTTAACCAAAGCCCCCTCGGGATCTAAAACTAAAAAAAAAAAGGTTTAAAAGCCTCCTCAGGCAAATATCTTGTTCAAAAGAAATTAATAATAAAGCCTCCTTAGGCAAAAGCAAAAACATAAAGGTTCAAGTCTCAAAAATATATAATAATGGGACAAGCCCCAGTTCGGAGTGGACGCAGCCACTACGGATCAGCAGGCACTTCGACCTCCACTTCGGTTGTCGGGTTTTCACCCACCTCCTTAGCCGGGGCTTGGTCAGAAGAAATTCCTTGCTCATTCCCTTCGGTACAAACATCTCCTGAGGTGACCTTCGGTGCAGCAGGGACTTCGGATGAGACAATACCCTCCGTCTCACTTGAACCTATAGAAGACAGTTCGGGTCAAACAAAAGGGGAAGAAGAAGGTAGTAAGCATCAAGAACTAGTGTTTACCTGCCCAATCTAGACCTGATTCACTTAGGGGAGGAGATTCAGTAAAAAACTCCGCAAAATCCTGAGGATTGAAGGACGAAGCGGGAAGAGCTGCCAGACGATTTTTCTTTTCAGATAAACTAGACGCCAGCTTGGATCTCTCTTTCACTTCGGAGAGATCATCGTCGTGAATTTGATCCAGCAATATTAGGTTGCTCTCGTGCTCTTTGATGTCCGACTCCAGATCCGACTTGATCTTCTCAGTTTGAATAAAGCGGATGGCTCCTTGAATCAACTCCATCCCTCGTCCCTTTACCTCTTTTCTGGCCTTCGACGCCGACCTTGCCAATTCGGAATCACGCAACTTGGTAATCGCGTTGTACTTCGCGCGAAGTTCAATGAGTTGGTTATTCAGGGCGTCGGCGGATGATTCAGATTCGTGAAGCCTACCCTGAACACCAGACAGCTCGTTCTGTAGTTGGTAATTCTGGTCATACTGGTCCTTCAGATCCCCCTTTATCTTCTCAAGCTCAGATTTGAGGCCGTCTACTTGGTCTTCCAGTTGTCGCTTAGAGCCCGAAGATGATTGAAGGTCGGACTGAAGAGTAGTAAACTTGCCTCTCCATAATTCAATCTCCTGTTGTTGACTGAGTAACAACCCTTCATAGTGTTCGATCATATCGTTGAGTTCGCTGTTCGCCTGGCATTTTGTATAAACTCGAAATGATGAACCAGGTGGAAAGTTAACATAAAAGGGAGAATGAAGTAAGACTAACCCGAGATGAGTGATGCGCATGAAGCAAATAGCGTTCGCGAATTGCAGGACGCCACTTGTCGAAATCCGGCAGAATTAGACCCGACCGAGTCTTAAAGCATCGAAAGACGCTACCTTCTTTCTCCATAGCTGTGATAGCTGTGAAGGAAGAAGAAGGAATTGTAATATTTTGAATCAAGATGAAGTGAAAACCCTTAAGGTTGCCTAAACCATTACCTGTAAGCGATTTGATCTGTGGGACAAGAGCAGGTCTTGACTTCGGGGGAGCATCTTGAGGTTCAGAACTTTCTTTCTGAGGAGATACGTTCCGAGCAGTCTTCTCACCACTATGTTGGGTAGACATGTCAACTGGAGGAGGAGGACCCATCGGTTCAGTAGGAGGGGACGAACGAGGAGAACGCTCAGTTCGGGCCCTCGACTTCTCTCTTTGTGGAGAAGAGTCACTGCGAGAAGATTTGTCTCTCTTCCTGCGAATCAAATTCTTAAGCGGTTCGTTGCTAAAGTCATCTCGGGGAGGTCGAGAAGAATCATGACGAGGAGACCGGGCTCTTCGAGGAGAACGGTCACCATGGCGTTCACGACGAGGCGTTAGCCTGTAGGCACCCGTAGATCTGGCCCCTTCAGCAGTACCGTCGTCGACTAACAATGACCGACTGTAATCTTTTTTGTCAAAGGCAGCCGCGAGCAACGCCTTGTTCTCATCACAAGCCTTTGTGATCGGAGTAGAAAGCTTCTTGCGTTGGGCAGCAAGGGCCCGAGCCGACATACCCTGAGACGGGGGAGGGGGCGGAAGGCGTTGAAGTTGACCAGGAGGGCTCATCCTGAGTTTTCGATTAGCTTCTATGAATCGGTCAAGGGTGAAAGAATTCCAAAGGGTTTCCCCTTCGAGGAGGATTTTGAAGAATCTGACGAAGTCCTCAGTTGGGAGAGTTGGAGCGATGAAGGCTGCACAATGAAACAACGAATTTAATTAGTAAAACAACAAGGTGAATAAAAGAACTATCTGCAACCTAATTTCTACCGGGCTTCGCAGACCACTTCGATGGAAGTACATCGGAGAGATATCCGATCGAAGCAGGAGTTTTCTTAATCAGGAACCAAGGATGGTGCCAGTTTTCATCCTTGTTCGGGAGATGCGAAATGATGTTCCTATTGGCGTTCGGGTACGCCGAAAAATACCCCGCTTTCTTTGATGAACTCCTCACGCTTAGAAGTTCGTTCAGCTCGGGGACTCCGATGATATATCCAGCCTCCGCCGCAACGGTTATGATCCCGAGAATGGTTCGAAGGAGATTGGGGGTCAGCTGAGGAAGAGAAATTTCTAGAGCCGCTAAATACCGGACTAAGGCTTCGGGAAGAGGGAAGGTCAATCCACATCCCTTGAAGTAGATTTCATAAACGCAAAAGTAACCATCACGGTGATCCTCCGGGGACTCCGTAGGATCGGCCATCTTCGATTCCGCCATCACGTCAGGTGGAAGTCGGCAGAGTTCTTTCAATCGTTGAAGGGATTGAATGGTACAAGTAGATCTGTAGTGAGGTCCGGCGATATCGTTAGGACGAGTGCAATCGTCAAGGCTAGAACGTTTCCCGTCATAAGACGGAGACTCAGGTCTATCGGAGTCGGAAGACATCGAAGGAAATGGGAAAACTCAAGTTCCGGAAAAGAAAGTTCGATGAAAGAAACAGAAAGACTTGGCAGGGAAAAACAAAGAAAATTTTTACTAGAAGATAAAGATGAAAAAGGTTACCTCACGCAAACTAAGTGGTAATGATGGAACCGCCTCGGTAGTCGTGGGGGAAGTGGAAAGGTTTTTCCCCGTTTTAATAGTAAATAATTAAGATATGGTCATGATGGTGACAGATGTCACGCGATCGAATATGGGTAATACCGAAATTAAAGGATTGACAAAATCTTGGCGGGAAAACCAGAAGATCCCACGGGCGCAATCTTTGGTCATTAAGACGATTAAGCCTTCCGAATTGGAATAAGCACTTCGAAAGACTTGGGGGGCTAATTGTTGGTGTCGGATCCCGCACCAGTGGACCGGGACCAACCAAAGATTGCCACGTAATCAAGATGAAGGCCCGCAAAGGATAAGGCCCATTAAGCCCATGGATCACAAGATATAATCGAAGTGGGCATCACCATAAAGAGAGCCCGGAGTGATCACACCTCGGGATATGACTCGGAATCGAAGTCGGATGACTTGGGCCAAAAGGCGAAGCCCATGAAGATCGGCGTCAATTCAAATTCAAACGTTGGGCATTAAAACTCGAAGACCAAAACGGACACATTTAAGAGGGAATAATTGTGTTTAATTGAGAGTTAAATGTCGTTTGTCAATATAAATAAGAGGGCGAATAGCCATGTAAAGGGGACGCAATTTTTCTAGCAAATACACTATAATCATTTTCCATTTCAATTCATAGCTTTTTCATCATATTTTTGTCCTCAAGAATAATCATTCCCACTAATTAAACAAATATTCAAGTGTGCGAATCCGACATCCACATCTCCCGGAGTGACCTCCGGAGCAGCAGGGACTCCAGATGGAACGACGCTTTCCGTCTCACTTGGACCTATAAAAGACAGTTCGGGTTAAACAAAAGGAGAAGAAGAAGGTAGTACGCATCAGGAATCAGTGTTTACCTGCCCAGTCTAGACCTGATTCACTTAGAGGAGGAGATTCAGTAAAAAACTCCGCGAAATCCTGAGGGTTGAATGACGAAGCGGGAAGAGCTGCCAGACGACTTCTCTTTTCGGATAAACTGGACGACAGTTCGGATCTCTCTTTCACCTCGGAGAAATCATCGTCATGAATTTGGTCCAGCAAGATTAGGTTGCTCTCGTGCTCTTTGATGTCCGACTCCAGATCCGACTTGACCTTCTCAGTTTGAATGAAGCGGATGGCTCCTTGAATCAACTCCATTCCTCGTCCTTTTACCTCTTTTCTGGCCTTCGACGCCGACCTCGCCAACTCAGAATCACGCAACCTGGTAATCGCATTATACTTCGCGCGAAGTTCAATAAGTTGATTATTTAGGGTATCGGCAGATGATTCGGATTCATGAAGTCTACCCTGAACACCAGAAAGCTCGTTCTGTAATTGGTAGTTCTGGTCGTACTGGTCCTTCAGATCCCCCTTTATCTTCTCAAGTTCAGATTTGAGGCCAACTACTTGATCTTCCAGTTGTTGCCTAGAACCCGAAGATGAGTGAAGGTCGGACTCAAGAGTAGTAAACTTGCCCCTCCATAAGTCAATCTCCTGTTGCTGACTGAGTAACAACCCTTCATAGTGTTCGATCATGTCATTGAGTTCGCTGTTCGCCTGGCATTTTGTATAAACTCGAGATGATGAACCAGGTGGAAAGCTAACATAAAAGAGGAGAATGAAGTAAGACTAACCCGAGATGAGTGATGCGCATGAAGCAAATAGCGTTCGCGAATTGCAGGACGCCACTTGTCGAACTCCGGCAGAATTAGACCCGACCGGGTCTTAAAGCACCGAAAGACGCTACCTTCTTTCTCCATAGCTGTGAAGGAAGAAGAAGGAATTGTAATATTTTGAATCAAGATGAAGTGAAAACCCTTAAGAACGCGTAAATCGTTACCTGTAAGCGATCTGATTTGAGGGACAAGAGCAGGTTTTGACTTCGGAGAAGCATCTTGAGATCCAGTACCTTCCTTCTGAGGAGATATGCTCCGAGTGGTCTTCTCGCCATCACGATTGGGAATAGAAGACATGTCAACCAGGGCAGGGGGACCCATTGATTTAGATAGAGGGGACGATCGAGGTGAACGGTCAGTCCGGGCCCTCGATTTCTCCCTATGCGGGGAAGAGTCACTACGAGATGGCCTGTCTCTTTTCTTACGAATCAAATCCTTAAGTGGTGCGCTACTAAAGTCATCTCGGGGAGGTCGAGGAGAGCCACGACGAGGAGATCGGTCTCTCCGAGGAGAACGATCATTACGACGCTCACGACGAGGTGTTAATCTATAAGCAATGACGGATCTAGTCCCCTCGGTGCTGTTGTCGTCAACCAGTAAAGTCCTGCTGTAGTCTTTTTTGTCAATGGCGGCCGCAAGGAATGCCTTGTTTTCATCACAAGCCTCCGCTATCGGCTTGGAGAGCTTCTTACGCTGGGCAGCGAGGGCCCGAGCTGACAATCCTTGAGTTGAAGGAGGAGGCGGTAAACGATGAAGGTGATTGGGCGGACTCATCCTGAGTTTTCGATTGGCTTCGATGAACCGATCGAGAGTAAAGGAATTCCAAAGGGTTTCCCCTCTAAGGATTGTCTTGAAGAAATTGACGAATTCCTCAGTTGGGAGAATTGGAGCAATGAAGGCTGCAAAAACAAAACAACAAGTTTGATTAGCGAAATAATAGGATGATTGGGAAAGTGTCTGTGACCTATTTTCTACCAGGCTTTGCGGACCACTTCGATGGAAGTACATCGGAAAGACTTCCAATCGAAGCGGGAGTTTTCTTAATCAGAAACCAAGGATGGTGCCAGCTTTCATCCTTGTTCGGGAGATGCGAAATGATGTTCCTGTTAGCATTCGGGTACGCCGAAAAGTACCCCGCTTTCTTCGATGAACTTCTCACACTTAGAAGTTCATTCAGCTCGGGAACCCCAATAATGTAGCCAGCTTCCGCCGCAACGGTTATGATTCCAAGGATGGTTCGGAGGAGATTGGGGGTTAGCTGAGGCAAAGCGATCTCAAGGGCCGCCAGGTACCGAACTAGGGCTTCGGGAAGAGGGAAGGTCAATCCACAGCCCTTGAAGTAGATTTCGTAAACACAAAAGTAGCCGTCGCGGTGGTTTTCTGGGGATTCCGTAGGATCGGCTATTTGAGATTCTGCTATAATTCCAGGGGGAATCTGGCAAAGCCCCTTTAATCTTTCTAGGGATTGAAGGGTACAGGTGGATCTATAATGTGGACCAGCAATATCGTTAGGACGAGTGCATTCGTCGTTGCTAGGACGTCTCTCATCGTAAGACGGAGATTCGGGTCTGTCGGAATCAGAAGTCATCGGGAAGAATGGAAAATTCAAGTTTCAAGGAAAAGAAAATTCGGCGAAGGAGACAGAGAAACTTAGCGAGAAAAGCAAAGAAATGTTTACCAAAAGATAAGGGTGAAAAGGAGGTTACCTCAAGCTAAGTGGTAATGATGGAACCGCCTCGGAAGACGTGGAGGAAGTGGAAAGGTTTTTCCCGTTTTAATAGTAAATAATTAAGATACGGTCTTGATGATGACAGATTTCACGCGATCAAATATGGGTAATACCGAAATTAAAGGACTGACGAAATCTTGGCGGGAAAATCAGACGATCCCTCAAGCGCAATCTCTGGTCATCAAAACATTAAAGTCCTCCGAACTGGAATAATCACTTCGAAAGACTTGGGGGGCTAATTGTTGGTGTCGGATCCCGCACCAGTGGACCGGGACCAACCAAAGATTGCCACGTAATCAAGATGAAGGCCCGCAAAGGATAAGGCCCATTAAGCCCATGGATCACAAGATATAATCGAAGTGGGCATCACCATAAAGAGAGAGCTCGGAGTGGTCACACCTCGGGATATGATTCGGAATCGAAGTCGAATGACTTGGGCCAAAGGGCGAAGCCCATGAAGATCGGAGTCAATTCAAATTCAAACGTTGGGCATTAAAACTCAAAGACCAAAACGGACACATTTAAGAGAGAATAATTGTGTTTAATTGAGAGTTAAATGTCGTTTGTCAATATAAATAAGAGGGCTAAGAGCCATGTAAAGGGGACGCAATTTTTCTAGCAAATACACTATAATCATTTTCCATTTCAATTCATAGCTTTTTCATCATATTTTTGTCCTCAAGAATAATCATTCCCACTAATTAAACAAATATTCAAGTGTGCGAATCCGACATCCACAATAACTGATCAGTTAAAAGGCTAACTTTTTTTTGTAATGAGCATATGTTAAATCAAATTGACCTAACATAAGTCAATCATTACAAGACTAACATCAGTTTGTTTGCCTGAGGCGGTATTTACCCAATCAAAGGATCATTATCGAAAAAATTGGAAGGTCGAAGAGTAAATCCACCGTGAAGAGTGGGCATAACCGGAAAATCCTCTTGGTATGGAATGTGATGAAACCCAACGTTGTACCACATCACTATGTCTTTGTTCTCTATCTCTCTGTTCCTGTCCCCCCATAAGACAAACCATAAATATATTCCTTTATAAACCAAAATTTAAAACGATTTACTATAAGAAATTATTAATTAATTTAAAATTTTGGATAAATTAATTTGACTTAATAACCTGCTACTCCATACAGCTAAACCGTCATCGCCACGGCTCCTATCGCTATAAAAACCACCGGCCCATCTCTCTGACCGGTTATAGGCGGTCACCCAAACCGGATATTTCGTGTAACCGGCTCTTATCTCCGGGTAATCATCGTCGGTTAAAAGCGAAGTGGCTGGTAAATGTTCCGGTATCAGCCGGTAACCAACCGTATTTCCTAACTTTGTCTTCTTTTTAGGGTTAACTATTAATAGCTCAACCGGCTCTGAGCCGAGTCGAACTCTACCATCAGCTTCTGTTTTCGCCGTCTCTTTAACGACCGTCCAGTAACTCTTCCTCCGAGAAGACGTTTTGTTAACGTCCGTTACTCTTACCGTTCTGAGTTTCGCTTTCACCAAAGAATTGCCGTTACCGTCAACGTCGAGGTCCAAGTAGTACGTTAGGTAATGGTCGTGGTTAACGGCGATGGTGTTCTTCGCCACCAGTGTCCCGTAAACGTTATCCGTTATTTGATCGTTTGACGTGTACGACGTTGCTTTTACTTCCAAAACGCCAGTCAAATCCACCTATATAATAACGTATTCAAGTTATTAAATTGATATATACTTGAATACTTTTATTATTTAGAAAATTAAATACCATGCAAATAGATAAATTACACGATAAATACCCCGATTCTGATGGCTCATTTTCTTTTAAAATTCTCAAACCAAGTTTACTTGAAAAACTATAATATAAGAAGAGTAGAAGACCAAACTCGAATAGAAAACTTAGAATTAATCAAATAATATAAATTAACTAGCAAAATCAAGTATAGATCAAAGAGAAATTTATGGGCAAAAAAACAGAATTTTTTCTATATTGAATTTCAACATTATAACCAAACTAAAAAGATTTATCATTTGACTCACCATCTGAGGGGTCATTATATAGTTTGCTTAATATAATTGTATACAGGTCAAAACTGGCCAGGTTGGTCTGGATTTCAATATAATTGTATCAATCCAAAAAGTTAAATACTATATTAAAGAAAACATGAAGTAAACAGTACGTACCCCAACTCTGATGGCTCCATTCTTTTTAAATTCCCAATCCACTATGTAATCATAGTTTCCAAGTGTGGCCACCATTCTAACCACTAAACTTATATCAGCTTCCCCACTTGTTATCTGCAAAAATTAATTAAAATAACTAATCAAAGTTCCTAAAAACATAAACAAATAATTTATTAATCTCGATTTTGTAAGTTTACCACTTGTCCTGGAACATTAATCTCTGTGTGTCTAAAAGAAGCACCGTAACCGTTTTTCTCGAAGACACACATCACATTGGTCATCCTCTGAGCTGTCCCATCTGGTCCGGCTACGTGTCCATCTAAAAACGCAGCGTTTTGGGGGCAGTCAATGAGTGGCTGCAGATTCACGGCGGATCTCCCGAAACCAAACTCTCCGATGTCCATGAACGTACGATAGTACCATTCGTAGGTTGGGTCCATGTACGGAACAAAAGTCTCTGACACGTGTCCTCTGTACATCACTCGTCGAAACCGTTTGGTTCTCGGGTCAAGAACCGAAGCCGTCGATATGGTTACTCCCGCTCTTGCCGTAAATCCGACGTGGAATTTCCAGTTAGCCCACTTGACTCTATTGCCGAGTATCTTGAAGCCTGTGTCGGAGACGTTGCAAGAGAATGGGAAGGGTTTGTGTTTGGTTCGAAAGTCGTTACCTTCTTTATCAGGGAGAGGCTTTCGGAATCTGTCGGAGTACTTCACGACTTGCATTGAGTCAACGTCTATAGTTACGGTGATTCCTTCGATGGGTCTTGTGAAGACGTTGACAGATCCGTCTCTGTAAAAGCAAGAGGCTTTGACTTCACGTCTCGTGGTAATTTCTCCGTACCAACCAACGGTGAAAGGGATGCAAGAAACCTCGGAGATGTTGAGGGCTCGATCAAGAATCGATTTCTTGAAAGGTGGGTAAGTAAGAGGAAGCTTGCTAGCTCTGAAAAGCTCTATGAATGTTAATGAAGGGAATCCATGGCCGGTGTAGATGCGGGAGGATACGATCTTGCTAGTGGTTAAGTCAATGATGAGCTCGTGGGTTTGACCACCGGCTCGAACTACCACGAGTGAGCGACGACGTGGCGGTGGTGGTTTCTTGGAGGGATTGGGCGATAGCCATTGGAGGACGTGGGTCTTGTTTGGTTCTTCGAGGTCGAGGTAGTGAAATGTGAGATCTTTGAGATTGCCTAGGTGAGATTTCTTGACGATGAAGCTTGTTTTGTTGATTTCTTGGGGAGTTAAGGGATCAAGTGGGTGGAAATGAAGACCAAAAGTGAAAGCACATTGTAGGAGAAAAACTAGGGTAAGTATGTGTGTGTTCATTGATGGAAAATTTATGGTCAAAACTTAATCAGATTGAAAGTTATTGATGGAGTTGTTATTAAGTAGACAACAACAATACATTTACATTTATATGCATGCACCTATATGATTAATAACTAACATATTAATTAGTTCGAGTTGGAAAGTCGTCGAATGAGACCCCATAAAATGAGAAACGTGAAGATGAAAAATAATTATCACGTGACATATTTTATATACTCTTCCTTCGAATTCACGGGAGCAAAATTCGGATGTATAAATAATAAATATATAGGTCATAACTTGAAGTATAAAACAAGGATTATATGCAAGATCATGACTACTAATCTCCAACTTGCACACATGATGATGTTATTGCAATCTGATCAGGTCCTGCCGCCAGCGCTCGAACTTTGTTTACGGTAACTAAATTCTAAAACGCACAAATTACAAATTGACTGATCGCTTCTTGTCAAGAAATTGAGACTGTGTAATCGATAAGAGAGAAAAGAAAGAAAAAAAATAAAGTCAAAACGGATGAGTAGTTTTACCCGATTAGGATTATATATGGTGGATTTTGAAGATACTACATATGTTTTTTTTTCCCGATAAAGTAGAGACACCAAAAGTGTTAATAATATTGGAAATACTTCATGTATACTATTTTTGGTTAAATATTTCCCCAATACTGACCGAATCTAGAAATAAATGTTTGATTTTTTTTTTCAAGATTCGGTAAGTATTCAATTACCTACATAATCTAACGGTAAAATCGAGACATTGACAATATAAGTGGTCCTAGTTTTCTTTATTTCTTTAGCCTTTTTTTTATGATATATCAATCAGTCATTACAAATTGGATGGACGACTGATTTCCATGCTCTACCCTCGGTCGGAGATTATAGCCGTGAAAGACCTAGTACCTCTTAATAAAACAAATGAAACTATCATCATTCATAACAAAACTGACATGTAAGTGGTTGAATATTGGTTAATTAATTGAATTGTGTTCCTTCGTTTTGAAGAAAGAATAATTTTGCTCCCTAATTTGTTACCTGCTGGAGACATGTAAGTGGATAATAGAAAGTTCTGAAATTGTTTCCCGATGAAGATAGGAATGTTTTAATACCAAAGTCATTTTTGAAACTTATGTTATTAGTAGGGAAGATAGAAATTGTTTCCTTGATATTCCAACATGTGTCGGCGTCTCGATATCAAAGATTTCACTGAGGATAATAATGCGCTTGCAGCAACAGAGATTCTGCTGCTCATAACCATAACAAGTCAAGACTATATAAAACTAAACAACCGATACCGATACTGATATAATAATAGGTCTACCACAAATTGTGGTCTACAATGGGTAAGTTCTTAAATCTTAATAGAGTTTTTTTTCCTCTCATGTTGTAGGATCAAAGGGATGAGGAGGAACATGACTGGTTTGTAATCTTGGGAAGCCATTCTTTGTAGTAGTTTTGGCAATCCACATCAGTCTGAGATAGAGCTCCAAGCGGCGTCACCGTAATCTGCAGTAGTTTAAAAGAGTGTTTGTTTCTTTTTGAAGTTTTTGATAAAGTGTGGAGATGAGTTGATAGACAAATATGGTGTGATATGCTTACAAATCCTTCTTTTAGGTAGTGAGAATCAGTCCCTTCTTCATTAAAGCTTCCCCTTACCTAACAACAAAAAGACACAATTTCATGAATACAAAAGCAAGTAAGATTGGAAAGAATAGTGACAAATCATTAATGATACCTCTCTTTTGAATAAACGGCTATCTTTTTTCGAATGAGCAGATGTGTCGTTGTCTGACGAGACTACTCCTGACTCTGTATCCATTGTCATTGTTGATAACATCTTTGGCCCTTGTGCTTTCTCTTCCACTTGTCTCCATCCCATTTTACCCATGCTTTTACCTTGTCTAGTTAGTTTGTATCCCTTTCATTTGGAAAGTGGAGTTAAGACGTATAAAACTCATATGTAAAGTGAGCTGTAGGCATAAGAGAATATGGTTGAAAGCTGCGACAGAGACTTACCTTATGGTTAGCAATGTCAGTCGGTAAATCGATATTCAGAAAGCATTGCATAGGGTGAGTTTTGTTCTTGATCGCACTGAGTATGCCGTTTATAATAGGCAAGCAAGCTTGGGCAGAAAGGACAAAATCATTAGCATTCATCTCTCCACGTTTCCTAAAGCATTAAGGATAAATAAAATAGAAGACATTAGTGGCAAAAAGAGAAGATGTTATCAATAACACTATATGAAGGCTAAAGAAAAATAAGGAGCGTGATACAAACATAGAAGAAATAGCTAACATGTTATGAAAATTCTTAAGTAACAAGCAGAATCTCTGCGAGTAAAACATTAGTTTCTTGTACTCTTACCAATCAAAATCATATGATATGGAAGCAGAAGGCACATCATAAAGGAAGGCTTCACGAGCGCCAGCAACAGTTCCAGAATAGATGCTGTGATGGAATTAACAGCCAGGTAAGTGCTAGTTTGATAAAGTCAGGCAGGAGCATAACACGGCTAGAGAAGAAGTCTGGTTGCCAGTGAAACATTCTAACTAGAGTTTCTCCTTCTATATTCTCAAAATCTTGTTCTAATCCTAAACGAAGTTTCAGAAATCGTGGTAGTTTTATGAAGCTTAAATGCAATTCATGTATTAAAAGAAGATAAAAGGAAAAGGAGACAGCTAAAGTGCATCTCTCGTTTTCTCTCTCTTGCGGCGCTTGTACGGACGGTGAAGACATAATGCTTTTGGATCTCTAACAACAGATCTGAACTCAACTCGTCTTCCCCTTCGCATCATTCCTCATCTTTTCCTTGGATCTATAATATTTCAGCGTAGATCTGCAGTTTTTCTTACCCCTTGTTCTTCAAATGGAGTTTTTTTCTGAGGATGCTTCTCTTCCCTCCCATCCCTTGATGAATTCAAAGACCAATTCTAGCATTATGCTAAGCCCAGAAAATGTTTTCTCTCTCAGTCTTATATAGACTTTAAATCTGAATCTTCTATCTAGCTACGCTAAGTCATATAATTTACTCTCAGATGTTCTTGGTTCAAGAAGAAATTTCTTCTTTCATTGCGTGGAAGAAACAAGACTCTCCCCTTGATGAGGCCTTCAAGAATCTGTTCCATTTTTCTTCTTTCCACTCGGTTTCCACCATGGTTTCCAGTGAGACCTTCCCCTACTCTGTTCTCTCTTTCCGGTGGGCAAGCTTGGTGTCGACGAGATTACCTTCTCACCAGCGGGTGATGAATTTATCGGGAAATGCAACCCATCCACCGGACTCACCAGATCTACCATCCTTACATCGATCACCACCTTATGCGTTAAGTTTGTCGTTGCTCCCTCCGTTAACGTTAGCTACCGCCTTTTGCATTGACAGCTCCGGCTTCGGAGTGAGACCCAAAGATTTCTCTTCGCCCCTCAGGCCTAGTTCGAGTTACTCCTCCAAGCTTTACCGCCGCTTTCGATCTAAACCGCCGCTACCGATCTTCCCCTCCAAGTCTGAGATTTGTCCCGCATATACTCTCAGATATGATGGATCTAGGTCTATCTCGGGTTTATCCCGAAGAAAATTTTCACCGGCCCCTTTTTCCGGCACGATGTACATATCTGTATTTCCCGGTGGTATTCATATCTGGGCTTGGCCCATGAACATTATTGTAGCTTGCGGCTCAACGACCAATCTCTTCGTTTTATACCAATTACGTTTCTCTACCATGAAGGAGCCATCCACATTGGAATATCAAGACAACAATCTGGGACTTGCAAAACTACTAGTCGCTAAAAACTTAGTTTCTTTCCCTCTTAATGAGGAGTCTTCATTATCAAAGTGCAAAGACACACGAGGCAATGTTAGTACGGTGGGGTATCAAGCTCCCTCCGGAATTAAGATATGAGGACCTTAGCATGGAATTGTCAAGGGGCGAAAGCAAAAGAAACTTCTCGTCGACTGGTAGAGTTGTGTCGTATGTACTCTCCAGGTTTCATGTTTTTATCAGAGACCAAGAATGACAAAATGTATCTGCAATCTTTGCAAGTTGATCTTGGATTTGACAACCTCCACACTGTTGAACCTGAGGGTACTAGTGGAGGCTTAGCTTTATTTTCTTCTAAGGAATATCCGATTAAGTTTTTGTTGTTAGATGATCGATTAATCGACATCGAAACTATCATTAACGGTAATCGAGTTTTTATGACTTTTATCTATGGTGATCCTGTTGTCTCAAATCGTGATTATGTTTGGGAACGACTAATGCGTATCGGTGTCTCTAGACCCGAAGCCTGGTTTATCATCGGAGACTTTAATGAGATAACAGGCAATCATGAGAAAAGAGGAGGCAAAAAGCGCTCGGAAGCCTCCTTTCTACCTTTCCGTGCTATGATCCATTCGTGTGGACTTATTGATTTTCCCTTTCATGGAAATCAATTTTCATGGATTGGACAACGGTCAAATGGTAAGATTCGATGTCGCTTAGACAGAGCCATGGGGAATGAAGAATGGCATAATATTTTTTCCCACACCAATGTGGAGTACTTAAAGATGTGGGGTTCGGATCATAGACCACTCCTTGCATCTATACAATCAAGTCCGAGAAAGTTCTCGAGAAAATTTATGTTTGATAAAAGATGGATTGGTAAACCGGGACTCAACGAAGCAGTGTTGGAAGGGTGGAATGGTGAGAACGGTCGGGTTGAACGACCCTTAATGAAAAAAATCCAAAACTGTAAAAGAGTTATCTCCATATGGAAGAAATCAACAAAAACTAATTCTGAGATACTTATCAAGGAACTCCATGATAAAATTGAGGAAAATTACGCGGACGATAATGCATCTTTGGATGAACTTCGGGAGCTCAAAAGGCAATTGGGCGATGCCTATACAGAGGAAGAAATATTTTGGTACCAAAAGAGTCGCCAAAATTGGCTAGCGCTTGGTGATAAAAACACAAAATATTTTCACGCTTTAACGAAACAACGAAGGGCGAAGAACAAGATTTTAGGCATTCTAGATGATAATGGGACGTGGGTGGATAATGAAGATGGCATCGAAAAAGTCGCGGTGGATTATTTTGCAAACCTGTTTACTTCATCGAACCCGGGGGATCCAGTCTCCGTCCTTAGAGACATCTCACCATCGGTTACCCCAGCTATGAATGAGTTCTTAGTCAAAGAAGTCACCGAAGAAGAAGTCAAGCGAGCCTTATTCTCCTTGAATCCAACTAAGACCCCAGGTCCGGACGGGATGACTGCTCTGTTTTTCCAAAGGTTTTGGGAAGTCATAAAAGGTGATCTCACCAATATGGTGAAGAATTTCTTTAGCTCTGGAATTTTTGATGGGAAGCTAAATGAGACCAATATATGTCTTATCCCTAAAGGTGCAAGACCGCGTGAAATGTCAGGTTTTCGTCCTATTAGCTTATGTAATGTAAGCTATAAGGTCATTTCGAAAATCTTGAGCCTACGGCTAAAGAGATTTCTTCCGGAATTAATATCCGAGACGCAATCTGCATTCGTTGCAGGGAGATTAATCACTGATAATATCCTGATCGCCCAAGAAAACTTCCATGCTCTTCGTTCCAATCCAGCAAATCGTAAGAAGTTTATGGCACTAAAAACGGATATGAGTAAGGCCTACGATCGGGTGGAATGGGGGTTCCTCCGAGCTTTGATGGAAAAGATGGGATTCAACCTTCGATGGATAGACTGGATAATGCAATGCATTACATCAGTTTCATATCGGATTTTGATTAATGGCGACCCAAAAGGACGGATTAGACCATCTCGAGGCATTCGTCAAGGAGACCCAATATCTCCGTACCTATTTATCTTGTGTACGGAAGCACTTATCGCTCAGATTAGAAAGGCTGAAAGGGAAGGCAGAATTCAGGGGCTTCGAATTTCTCACGCGAGCCCCCGTGTCTCACATCTTCTGTTTGCCGATGATAGCCTATTCTTCTGTCAGGCCAACGCCGATCAGAGTAAAGAAGTTATCAATATCATCCGCTCTTATGGCGAGGCATCTGGCCAAGAGGTTAATTTGAATAAATCATCCATTATGTTCGGCAACGAGGTCCCTCCCCCTGTACGGCAGGAAATCAAAACGATTTTAGGGATTTCACGTGAAGGAGGGATGGGAACATATTTAGGCCTTCCGGAAAAAATCCATGGATCAAAAGCTCAGGTCTTCGCGTTTGTGAGAGATAGATTACAATCTAGAGTAAACTCATGGTCGTCAAAATTCCTCTCTAAAGGCGGAAAAGAAGTCCTAATTAAATCACAAGCACAAGCTCTTCCGACATATGTTATGTCGTGCTTCCTATTGCCAAAAGCAATTTGTTCTAAACTTACTAGCGCAATTGCCAACTTCTGGTGGAGTAATAAAGCTGAAAGTCGAGGAATACACTGGATAGCTTGGGACCAAATTTGTACCCAACTATCAGAAGGAGGGCTCGGATTTAGGTCCTTGGAAGATTTTAATCTCGCACTCTTGGCGAAGCAATTGTGGAGATTATTACGATTTCCAGATTCCCTCCTTAGTAGGGTTCTTAAAGGACGTTACTTCCGGTATTCTAGTCCGCTAGAGATCACCGTCTCCAATCGACCGTCGTATGGTTGGAGAAGCATGTTGGCCGCCAAGGATGTTCTTAGACATGGTATCCGCAAGACCATTGGCTCAGGCTTCGGTACCTACATCTGGACAGACCCATGGATACCAGATAGTCAGGCACGCCCACCTAAGGGGTTAGCGGTGGAGAGAGACCCTTTGGCTTGCGTCAATACCTTGATTGACTTTGGATCTAAACAGTGGAAGATGGATTGTCTCCGGGAATTATTTCCCCCGGAGGAAATTACCCTTATATTAGGGATTAAACCGAGCCTTAAAGTCTCGAGCGATGGATATTGCTGGACATTGACAAAGTCTGGAAATTATACCGTCAAAACTGGATATGAAGCCGCGAGAAGTATTTCTCGTCCTGCTTGCGACCACCCTTCTCAGGGACCTAGTGTTACGGCACTTAAGGCGCAAGCTTGGAAATTAAAAACTACGCGAAAATTGAAACATTTCGTGTGGCAATGTGTGACAGGTTGCCTGGCCTCAAGCCAACGACTATTTTATCGCCATATTGGTAGAGATAAAGGATGCTCAAGATGTGATGCACCAGAAGAAACGATCAATCATTTGATCTTTGAATGTCCTCCTGCTAGACAAGTCTGGGCCCTCTCCAATATCCCATCCTCCCCAGCCTTATTTCCTTCGCCTTCACTCTACAATAACTTAGATTATTTGTATTGGCGGGGCAAGGAGGCGGGTGCGGATGAAGAGAGTCTAAGAGTGTTTCCATGGATCATGTGGTATATTTGGAAGGCGCGCAACCGAAAGATTTTTGAGAATGTGTGTGTTTCACCTCAGGAATCGTTAGACTTAGCGATTCAAGAGGAAGGGGCGTGGAGGCGTGCAAATTCACCGGAGGTTCCCCATGATGAGTTAGATCAAATCCTGCACGTAACACCAATTCCCGAGGATCGGCCGGTTTGTTACATCGATGGGTCCTGGCTTAGAGAGGATGCTAGAAGTGGGCATGGATGGATTGTGTATTGCGGAAGAAGGTTGCTGCAAGTAGGCTTAAAAGGCTCGCGACGAAGTCTTTCCCCCCTTCATGCAGAATTGGAAACTTTAGTTTGGTCGATGAAGTGTTTAGTGGAGATCCCCATAACAAGCATTCTCATTCTGACGGATTGCTCGGATCTTTTAGAGATGACATCGAATCCGGAGGCTTGGCCCACGTTCTCTACAGAGTTGTTAGACTTTAAGTTTTACAGGGATTCGTTTTCTTCGTTTAGCTTGAAACATATCCCTCGTAGTGATAACTCTTCCGCCGATCATCTTGCGAAATGTGCAAGAGGTCGCGGGTTCTGCTTTTCCCATGTAAGTTCGACGGTACCCAATTGGCTCTCTCTAGAAGAGAGTTCTCGTCCGTGAATTAATATATGGTGTTTGATTGACAAAAAAAAAAAAAATGAAGCTTAAATGCAATTATGCAAAGAAATAGGAAACCAAAACAAGGGGAAACAGAGGAGGAAATGTTCACCGACATGTGATATCCGCAGTTGCTACCCACATTTATACCACTAAGAACCTGCATGAAGAAAACAAACATACATCACAATCTCCAGAAAAGACAAAAGAAGGAAAAAAACACACTACATAGACCAACAACTCTCAGATGTTTCCTATAAATTAAGCAGAAGTTTCTGTTGTCAAACACAAATCGAAAGCTCTATTGGCACATCATTTAAATCACTTTACACCAAAAGGCTTTAACAGTGACACTCAAATAATATGCAGCATAATATAGTTTACCAGGTCAGGACGAGAAGGAAAGAGTGCTTCCGATAAGCCCAAACCAGTGCAATCCGCAGGTGTTCCTTCAGAGCAAACAGAACGGAGTTATACAATCAATATCATATCATTCAAACCATATGATTAGCAACAGAAACAAACCATCAACAGCATAAGCAGTAGCTCCATCAATCTCCACTCGTTTTGCAGTGAGTGGTCTACTCCATATTATACTGTGACTAACAGCAGATTTCTCCCTGGAAAATGTCATAAACAAGTAAGAGTTACACATAGACCTCCACAACGCAAAACAAAAACAAGGAAAAGTGAAAGAATCTGATGTACACATCAACACAAGACAAATTCTCATCAAAAAATCTCTCCGTACACATATACGTTACAGCAAAAAAAGGCAATTCAAGATCCTAATGTACAACAATTTGCATAGTTCTAAACCACGAACTCGAAATCGCTATCTAGAGAAATTCAATTCATACAAGATCATAATCATCATATAAGAGCGATTCGATCGTATAAAAAAGGCGATTAAGCTACATTTTGTAGAAAATTAAGAGTAAACGTACGAATCAGGAGCGCAGACGCGAACATCGTAGAGGTTAGTGGAGACGAGGACGCGAACGAGAGAACGTAAGCCAGGAGCGTCTATGCCGTCGTCGTTGGTGACCATAATGATCGGTCGTTCACCGGAGATACGATCTCCTCCACCGTCAATTTCCATCGCTCCAGTCAGAGAAATCCGTAAGAAATAAAAAGAGAAGAAGGAAAAAGCTTTTAATTACTGAGAGGCTTAAATTTGATAATGACCACACCTTTAACACTTATTTATACTCCATTTTGGAAGTTATGAACTTGAAAATGAATCTTTTTCCTTCTTCTTCTTCTAATTAGTGAGAGGCTTCTATAGTTAAAAACTTATTACTCTCCATTCCATAAATATGTTCCAAAAAAAAAGAAAAAATTGTTTTCATAAAAATATACTCCTATATTTTGTGTATTTTCTATGTAAAATTTGTGTAATTTCCTATGTTGTCTTTCTTAGTCAAACTTTAAATAAATGAAACAGTCAATATTGAATTATAGAATAAAAGTAAATTCTTTAATTTCTGTGTAAACCTTTAAACATATATTTTTTTTTTGTCAAATAGTATTATTCACTAATTTATTTTTGTAGTAATGCCGATATAAAAAAACTTCTAAAAATAGAACAATAATTTCTCCACATTTTATGGACAACAATTTATTATTCCATTTTCACATTTGTTTGTTCATAAAATGGAAATGTTTTGTTTGTTCATTGAACTTGACCACTTCTTAAATCTTATTCCATTTTCACATGTTTCGTCTACCCACCCCATCCAATATTTCAAAGTGTTATTATCATTATGTAACGGCCGCTAAAGATAAAAAGATAAAAGAACTTTTATTAGACGTTGTGGTCATTTTCACGCAACAACAAAGTGGTCAAGTTCAATGAACAAACAAAACATTTCCATTTTTCCTCCTCCCATCCCATCTTTTATTTTAGTTTCTCTATTCCGGTTAAACTTAAGAAAAGGATACATCAAATTATTGTTCCCTTAAAATTTTGTCATCAAACTATTTAGAGAAAACGTTTTCTAGAAGACTTACTACGTGTCATGGCACTTACAATTGTATAATTTACTTCTCACACTAACAATGACAAACACATTATGGATCTTGTTTTGATTTAGATGATTCGTTATTCCATTCATCGTGGTTTGTGTGTTGTTTTGTCTACGTTTGATTCGAACATAATAGAATCACTTTACATAATGTATAACACACACTGGTCAGTGGTTATACTACCATTAGTTATTTTCCCATTCAATATTTTGAACTTGCATAGATAAATTTGGTTGAAAGCAATCTCAAAACTAATATAATAAACAAACGCCTGCAAATTAACGGGGCCAATCCTATCTAAGCTTAATATTGGGTCAAAACGATTTGATAAAACGTCATGGAAATTAATAAAACCATACTAAATTACAAATCTTTATTGTAACAATATACTCAGTTTGAAAACAATAATTCTTTATTTATTTTCTACTCATATCGACCGGCCCATGAAAATGCAAAACAATAAACGGACTTATATTTATGTCACATTACACAAAAATTATCAGATTCACGATGTTAACATATTTATCTAAATATAGTTTGAGGTCACTCTCCTTTAGAAGCCTGTGCTTGGCTTAGGTTCTCTAAAAAATAGTTTTGATAGACGCATTGGATACATGTGATTGAAAGTGATGAATTTCCCCTTGAAGGGAATGGTATATTTACTAGGCTATATAAAGCCAAAGATGTTACACAAAATCCGGGAATACACTTGGGATATTAAGAACTTATATCACAACTAATAACAAGAATATTTCTATATTCTATCAGTGATGACCACATCAAAAATTCCGATTGTTATATTTTATTTATTTATTGTTTAGCCAAAATTTCTAGATCTTTAACTTCTGATTTCTGAAATTTGTTAATGTAAATTCTTTAATGCAATCCAATCTGACCTCAATGATAATATCATAAGCATTTGCTCATTCTCGTCAAATTTTATGTTTTGGAAGTTTTTTTATATAAAATATTACTGGCATTAAAAAATCAAAAGAAATACAGATATTTGAACACAAAAAAAAAGAAGAATAAACGGGAAAATGCTCATTTAATTCCCCAACTATTTGCAATTAACAGTTTTATTCCCCAACTATCGTGTGCGAGAAATTATTCCCGAAGTTATAGTTGACTTAATAAATTTAGCCCAAAAATTAGTCAACGTTTAATATTTAACAGACACGTTAAATATTTGACTAAAAACAGATTTGTCTTTACAAGGAAACTCAAGCTCTTATTGTCTTTCTCAGCCTTACGTTTCTTCATAGCTTTCGCATCCTCCGATAGCATCTTTTCTAGTGGAGGAACGGGAGATCGACCGAGATCGACGGTCGAAATGAAAAACTCAATGTTATGGAAATCATGAAGATCGAGAATGATCTATCTAGAAGTTATCATATCTTAAGTTTAGGAAGTTTAACATTATCTCTAAATATATTATTTACATTTATATTTATCTTAGATTAGGAAACTTAATTAGATCAATCTCATCTCTATATAAGAGATTGTATTTTGTACAGTCTATTATAATTTTTTCTAAACCCCTTTGTGTTCTTACTCTCATCAATTTATCATGGTATCAGAGCCTTGATCTTACTCCTACAGGTTAATGTTTCGTTATTTTCCGCAAAAACAAAAAAAAGGCTTGATCGATTCCAAAGTTTTGTTATTGATTTGTTGATCTCACCACGACTACAAAAGGTGACTTGGACAATCAATGCAGTTTGGATGAAGATAATTTCTAAAGCATGTGATTATGCTTTGTTTTTGTCCAAGATCGAAAAAAAAAAAAGAAGAAGAAGAAGAGGGAACACGTAATTGTGTTTTCTTGTGAGAGAAGAAACTGGTCATTATGTGGCCTTTATGAAGTTGATTACGTTCTTCATCACATGCAAGGAAGATGAAGATACGTCTAGTATGAGCTATGGAGAGTCCGACGGATATGATGTTGATCCGGCGGTGACGAATTCGAATCTGACACAAGTTTCTTCATGAACAAGAAGTTCGAAGAGCGACCAAGACTTGTGATTTAAAATCGATGGAGATACACAACTACGATGGTGTATTTTCCATGTGGTTCTCCATTAACTACGAATATGATGGTGACCACGTTGATGACCCGACGGCCGGGTATAAACGCCGTTGATGACCCCATGACCGGGTATAAACGTCGATGACCCAATGGCTGGGTTTTGTAGCCGCTTTGACCCCACGACCGGGTATAAAGGTCGATGATGACCCGGCGGCCAGGTATAAAGCCGCTATTTTGAAGATTTGTCCAATCTCACACGTGTTACCACATATGAGCTTGCCGGGGGTGGGGGGGGGGGGGGGGGGGGGGGGGTATTGGAAGAACCGGAGATCGACCGAAATCGACAGTCAAGATGAAAAACCCAATGTTATAGAAATCATGAAGATCGAGAAGGATCTATCTAGAAGTTATCATATCTTAAGTTTAGGAAGTTTAACATTATCTCTAAATATATTATTTACATTTAAATATATTATTTACATTTATATTTATTTTAGATTAGGATACTTAGATCAATCTCATCTCTATACAGTAAAACCTCTATAAATTAATAATGTTGGGACCATGATAATTTATTAATTTATAGTGATATTAATTTATACTATAAATTAATATTTATTAATTTATAGTGAGTTTTTGTTTTTAATTTTTAAAAAATATGTGAAAAAATAATTTGATCTAAATAAAAGATTAAAAATAATACTTTGGATGCTATAACTTTGGTAATTTTAGACTTGAATATTTAATATTTAGAAGAAAGATAATTTTTCTAAAACAATAATAACCAAGATTATAGATAAATTCACATATACAAAAATATGTAACATAGTTGTTGGTGTCGGATCCCGCACCAGAAGTCCGTGACCAACCAAAGATTGCCACGTAGTCAAAATGAAGGCCCGTGAAGGATAAAGCCCGTTGGATCCGTGAGCTAAAGGAGCGGTCGAAGTGGTTACTAACACAAGGAGAATCCGAGGTGACCGCACTTCGACGTAAATCCAGCATCGAAGTCATGGTTAAGTCGGTTTAAGGTCATTTGGGCCAAAAGGCGAGGCCCATGAAGATCAGAGTCAACTCAAATTCAAACGTTGAGGCATTAAAATCGAAGATCAAAACGGACACATTTAAGAGGGAATAATTGTATTTAATTATTCATATTAATGTCGTTTCTCTATGTATAAATAGAGAGGCCAATGGCCATGTAAAGAGATCTCTTTTCTGACGGAAGAAATACTATAGCAATTTTCTTAGCAATTGACAAGCTTTTACATATTCATTTCTGTCCCTCAAGAGTAATCTTGCCCACTAAATAAAAATACTTGAGTGTGTGAATCCGACATCCACATTTTGGCGCCGTCTGTGGGGATAGAGAGATTCTTGAGTGGTCAGATTTTTCTTCACTACATTCCCGAGATAAGCAACAATGTCCGGAGACGCCATTGATGTATCATTGGCCGAAACCCTCAAAGCTATGCAGCAAACCATGTCGGACATATCACAAAAGTTCTCGGACGTGGAAAAAGCTGTCGATACGTTGCAAACATCCCATGTATCTCTTAGTCAAAACATCAGCACTATACAAACCCGTGTTCGCTCTTTAAGCGCAGGAAACCTTGTGGGAGTCCAAAGAAGGATATTCAGCTCGCCAAGTTCCGCCGCACGAAATGAGACCAACGAGCAGACAACTCCCGGTGCTACTAATAACGTAGCTCAGACGTTGGAAGAAGAGGCACAGCTCGGAGATGAGGAACAACTTGCAGCTCAATACGAGCAGGAAAGCCTCGACCAGTTCGAGACCATGAAGAAGGTTAGCCAGGAGTTAAAAGAAATGAAATCAAAATTTCATCAGGCTACGAGTTCGGAGCCAGACATCAATCGAGTCATTGAAGAAGCTAGGCGAACACCTTTCATTTCGCGAATCGCGAATTTAAGAATCAAAGATTCCCGAAAGCTCAAGTTGGACCCATACAGTGGTGTGGGGGATCCAAAGAACTATCTTGCAGGATTTCTGATCGCTGCTGGAAGGGTCGAATTGGATGAAGCTGATGAAGACGCAGGTTACTGCAAGCTCTTTTCAGAAAATCTTAGTGGCCAAGCTCTAACTTGGTTCACCCAGTTAGAGCCGGGTTCGATCAGCAATTTCGACGAACTATCGGCTGAGTTCGTAAAGCAATATTCCATCCTTATGGATAAAAGCGTTTCGGATGCCGATCTTTGGAACCTATCACAAGGATCAAATGAGTCACTTCGAGTCTTCATCACCAAGTTCAAAGGAGTGCTGTCAAAACTCCCAAGAATCTCGCAACAATCGGCCTTATCCGCCCTGCGAAAAGGATTGCGACATGATTCAAGGTTTAAAGAAGATTTAATACTTCATAAACCAGATACAATTCAGGACGCTCTCTTCCGTGCAAACAATTGGATGGAAGTAGAGGACGAGAAGGAGAATTTTGCCAAAAGAAATAAACAAGAAAAGCCGGCAATCACCGTCCCTGCCAAAAAGTTCGAACCCAGGGAGAACAGAGGACCAAAGAAATTTGGGTCGCAGCCTTTCAACAGTACCGTCGGAAAGCAATTCCAAGGAAAAGGAAGATCAAACACTTGGGTCCGTGATGAAAGCCTATATTGCGATATTCACAAAGTAACCGGACATCTAACCAAGGATTGTAGCGTTCTTAAAAAGCACCTCGCAGAGCTTTGGGCCAGTGGAGATCTTTCCAAATTCAATATAAAAGATTTTGTGAAGGAATACCACGAAGCAAAGGAAACTTCCAAGGATCAAAATTCCAAAAGACCAAGGCTAACCAATGAGGAAGAACCAAGGAATTCTAAGGGCAAGATCAATGTTATTCTAGGAGGCTCCAAATTTTGCGGAGATTCAATAAGTTCCATCAAGAAACATAGACGAAATATCCTACTCAAAGCAAGCTTAAGCGAGGAAGTCGATTTTCAAGGTGCATCAATATCATTTGATGAAGAAGAAACGCGGTACCTCGAAAGACCTCATGATGATGCTCTAGTCATTACCCTTGACGTTGCTAACTTCGAAGTATCAAGGATCCTTATAGATACAGGCAGTTCGGTCGATTTGATCTTTCTAAGTACTTTAGAAAGAATGGGAATTAGTCGGGCGGACATAGTGGGGCCCCCGTCTCCATTAGTTGCATTCACAAGCGAGTCAGCTATGTCTCTCGGGACAATCAAGCTACCGGTCCTCGCCAAAAAAGTATCCAAGATCGTGGATTTCGTTGTTTTCGATAAACCCGCAGCTTACAACATCATCCTCGGTACTCCCTGGATTTATCAAATAAAAGCGGTCCCTTCTACATATCATCAATGTATCAAATTTCCAACATCAAGAGGAGTGGAAACAATTCGGGGTGATCAAGAAGCTTCACGGACGTGTTACCTAGCTAGCCACCGAATGAAGATTCAATAGCAATTAACGAAGCCCGCAAAAGAGGGATTAAGAACAAAATTTCCTAGCGGGCAGAAGAAAGATGATATAATAATCGAAGTGGTATTGGAAGAAGACAAGCCGGAGCGGAAAATTCGAATTGGAGCAACTTTGACTGGCCAAATAAAAGAAGCGTTGATCGAACTCTTAAGGAAAAACAAAACATCGTTTGCATGGCCAGCAGCGGACATGCCCGGTATTAGTCCAAGTATAATTTGTCATGAACTAAACGTGGATCCAAGCTTCAAACCGGTAAAACAAAAAAGAAGAAAGCTTGGAGTAGAGCGAGCGAAAATAGTAAATGACGAAGTGGATAAACTTTTGAAGATAGGGTCCATAAGAGAAGTACAATATCCGGAATGGGTAGCAAACACTGTCGTTGTCAAGAAAAAGAATGGGAAAGATAGGGTTTGCATCGACTTCACAGACCTTAATAAAGCATGTCCCAAAGATAGTTTCCCACTCCCGCATATAGATCGACTTGTAGAGTCCACCGCTGGGAACGAGCTGTTAACATTCATGGATGCCTTCTCGGGTTATAATCAAATAATGATGAACCCCGAAGACCAAGAAAAAACGTCATTTATCACTGATAGAGGTATCTATTGTTACAAGGTAATGCCTTTTGGTTTGAAAAATGCAGGAGCAACTTATCAACGATTGGTTAACAAAATGTTCCATAACCATCTCGGGAAGACAATGGAAGTTTACATAGATGATATGTTGGTTAAATCGTTGAAGAAAGAGGATCACGTTAAACATTTGGAGGAATGTTTTGATATTCTCAATAAATATCAAATGAAGCTAAATCCGGCAAAGTGCACATTCGGAGTTCCATGTGGAGAATTCCTTGGCTATATCGTAACCGAAAGAGGGATTGAAGCCAATCCAAATCAAATTAACGCCTTCTTAAACATGCCATCTCCAAAAAACTTCAAGGAAGTACAACGGCTGACTGGGCGGATTGCGGCTTTGAATCGTTTTATTTCGAGATCAACGGATAAGTCATTACCTTTTTACCAAATTTTAAAAGGAAATAAAGGATTCCTCTGGGACGAGAAGTGTGAAGAAGCTTTTGGGCAGCTAAAGGCATACTTAACCACTCCGCCTATATTATCCAAACCAGAAGCGGACGAAAAGCTTTATTTGTACGTATCAGTTTCAAACCATGCGGTTAGTGGAGTCTTGGTTCGGGAAGACCGTGGGGAACAGAAACCAATCTACTACGTAAGCAAGTCAATGACGGATCCAGAAACCAGATACACAATGATGGAAAAACTTGCACTTGCTGTGGTAATTTCGGCTCGGAAACTGCGCCCATATTTTCAATCCCATCCGGTTGAAGTATTAACCAATCAACCACTCCGAACAATACTTCATAGTCCAAATCAATCCGGACGTTTGGCGAAGTGGGCAGTGGAGTTAAGCGAGTACGATATAGAATTCAAAAGCCGGGTCAGTATGAAAGCTCAGGTCTTAGCAGATTTCTTAACCGAGCTACCAATGCCCGGCACGATAGAGAAATCAGAGAACCAAACTTGGAAGTTACACGTAGATGGGTCTTCAACAAAGCAAGGATCCGGAGTGGGAATCAAATTGGAGTCTCCAACATCAGAGATTCTGGAACAGTCATTCCGATTGTTATTTAATGCTTCCAACAACGAGGCAGAATACGAAGCCCTGATTGCCGGACTCCGATTAGCACAAGGAGTTGGAGCTAAGGAAATTTTGGCTTATTGCGATTCGCAATTAGTAGTTAACCAGTTTAATGGAGACTATGAAGCCAAAGACTCAAGAATGGAAGCGTACCTCGAAGTGGTGAAGGATCTATCTAAGAATTTTTCTAAATTCGAATTAATCCGCATACCTCGGGGAGAGAATACAACTGCAGATGCACTTGCCGCATTGGCATCAACATCAGATCCTGAGTTGAAAAGAATTATTCCAGTGGAATGCATTTCGGAGCGAAGCATCAAAGACAGCAAAGAAACCCTCGTCGTTACAAGGTCTCGAGCAGCGGCGCGCGACCGTGGCGAACCAGAAATCGAACCGCCACCTAACAAACGAAGGAAGTCAAAGGGACCAAATGCATCTAACAAGGAACCCGTTGTCTTAGCCGAAGATGTGATTCGAGAACCGGTATTGGAAACCGAGCCATTAATCGAGGAGGATGTTCTTGAACCAAATGAGCATCCCGAGCCAGAGCCACGAATATTTCACAAGGTTGACCAAATTCCGGCTAAAGACTGGGGGGCTGACTGGAGGGAGCCAATAAAGCACTACATCATGACAGGTGAGATCCCGAAGAATAAGTGGCAAGCCAGAAAAATGAGAGTCGTTAGCGCGAAATTTTGTCTGTCAAAAGACACATTATATAGACGAGGTGTCAGTGACCCTTACCTATTATGCATTTTTGGGCCCGAAGTCGAAATCGTTATGAGCGAAGTGCACGAAGGGTTATGTGGGAGTCATTCATCAGGAAGAGCTATGGCTTTTAAAGTTAAAAGAATGGGATATTATTGGCCCACTATGATCACAGATTGTGTTAAGTTCGCCCAAAGATGCAAGCGTTGCCAACTCCATGCACCATTGATCCATCAACCATCGGAATTATTCTCCTCCATTTCCGCCCCGTACCCGTTTATGAGGTGGTCAATGGACATCATTGGACCATTGCACAAATCAACTCGAGGTGTACAATACCTTTTAGTCCTTACGGACTACTTTTCGAAATGGATTGAAGCTGAGGCGTATGTTAATATCAAGGATTCGGCGGTGAAGACCTTTATCTGGAAAAACATTATATGTCGACATGGAGTTCCGTACGAAATAGTCACTGATAATGGACCACAATTCATTTCACACGAGTTTGATGCCTTTTGTGCGGATTGGGGAATCAAAGTGAGTTATTCTACTCCACGATATCCGCAAGGAAACGGTCAAGCTGAAGCCGCGAACAAGACGATATTGAGCAATCTCAAGAAACGCTTAAATCATCTAAAGGGAGGATGGTATGAAGAACTCCAACCCGTCCTGTGGGCTTATCGTACAACCCCTAGGCGACCTACAGGAGAAACTCCATTCTCTTTGGTTTATGGCATGGAGGCGGTAGTACCAGCTGAACTCAATGTGCCCGAACTTCGCCGAACAGAAGCACCGTTAAATGAGGAAGAAAATTCAGCAATGCTTAATGATTCACTAGATACCATAAATGAAAGGCGTGATCAAGCTCTGATTCGGATCCAGAATTACCAGCAGGCAGCAGCCCGATATTACAATTCTAAGGTTAAAAGTAGGCCGTTCTTCGTGGGAGATTATGTATTAAGGCGCGTCTTTGACAACAAAAAAGAAGAAGGTGCCGGTAAACTCGGTATTAATTGGGAAGGACCTTACATTATTACCGAAGTGGTACGGAACGGTGTTTATAGGTTGAAAGATTTGGAAGACAATCCCGTCAAGCGACCTTGGAATGTGATCAACCTAAAGAAGTTCTATGTTTAAAGCTACATGCGTTTTTTATGTACATGAACTACGGTGTGGCTTGATCCCGAAATGGGTACGTAGGCAGCTCGGAAACGAGTTCAGCTATTAATAAAAATTTGTTTTATTTCTTTGTTAAAGAAAGGGATTCGACTGTGCGAACAAGTGAAGCAAATAAGAGTTCGGCTATGCGAACATACAAGAGATTGGAAATAAAGCGTTTATTCAAACAAAAAAGACGGAATATCCCTCGCCGTACACTTCGAATCATGGAAATCTTGTTGAAGAACAAAACACTTCGACTCCCTGACCGGCAAGGTCAAGGACTGGCATCATGCAGTCCGGGATTCGAACGAAGTCAGAAATTCCTAGCTCAATCCATTCTCCGGGGTGAGATTCAAGGATGTGAAGATCCCTTGACACCGTAGTGAGCCTGCGTTGCATTCGGTTAATCCTTCTCCGAAGTCTCTTCTTTTCCAACGCAAGCTTCCGGTGTTGAAGCGCGAGTGCCTCTATGAACGCCGCTGCTGTTCCTTGGTCTCTGATTGGAAGATCCCTGATCAAAGCACATGGGGCCCGGATCTGAGATCTGAAGGAACCGCGAGATGGGGGAGGCCGCCTGCTTGGCTCATTTGCAACATCTTCGTTTATCATTCCGATTCTGGAGAAATCGGGCATAGATTCTGAACATCGAAGATTGAACTCCATACCTGCTAAAAAAAACGGTGAGGAGTAAAGGGAAGTTGAGACTATAATTTATAGGAACATCACACCCCCAGTAAGCTGCAGATTCTATCCTAGGAATGGAGTGATTCGCGGAGAGATTTATGCTCCTAAACCAATCCTGCATTAAAAGACGTATCTCCAAGAATATTTTGAAGAAATAAGGAAAATTACGAATGTTCCATAAATAACAAGGAGGGCCGAAGCCCATTACGAGTTCAAAAATAAAAAAAAAAGAAGCAAAAAGCAGAGTTAGGGAACATTTAAGGAAGGGGCTCAGGAACAGGCTCCATCATCGCCGGTTTAACTTCCGAAGTGGACGCCTTGTCCTTGGAGTTCACTTCGGAACGATCCCGAAGGCGTTTCCGACAGTTGCTAGCCTCCTCCTCCAAATCCTCCTCCTCACTGTCAGATGGAACGGTATGGATCGGGGCACTCGCGGGACCCGGGACTCCTTTAGCACGGAGATACATCCGAAGCATCTTCGGGATCTCAGCAACAGAGTCGAAGTTCCGCCATTCCCATTGAAAGGGATCGCTTTCTAAAGCCCGTATCTTCCTCTCCACCCGAGCGATGCGAGCCTCGAGTGTTTGCCTTTTGAGACCTAGCCGCTGCCTCTCCTCACATAGGCGACGGTGCTTGTCGGCAACCTAACATAAAAATAAATCAATAAAAGAAAAACAAAAAAGTTTTAATCAAAGGACGACGGATGTTAACCTTGTCAATGAAGTCGCAAGCCTCTTTCTTCTCCTTCGAAGGAAAATGAAAGACGGCGTGAGGGAAGAGAACGCCGGCCGGTTCAAAGCCGTCGCCGGACAAGAAAAGTGGGCTACCGGGATCAATGGGGGCTACTGTTTCGTTTTCCATTCTCGAAATATTTTTCAAGTAAGATTCTAAAACCGTATTTAAATAAAGCTTAGAAGTAGGTGAGCCTTTATTTATAATGATTTAGGGTTTGCCTTGGAACCATAAATCCAATAATGGTAGTGTGTCCAAGTGGTTTAAACCATTTTTGGAAAATCGAGAAAGAACAGTTATATGCATTTAAGACGAGCCGTTTTCCCTACTTTTAAGAAATATAAAGGGAAAGAGCAACCGTCGCATTAACTACAAAAGTTTCCAAGGCTCAAGCCTAATAAATTTATCGAGTTGACTAAACCCGAGGTGGGGAACTCGCTTTAAGCCGAGCTCAGTTCTCGCATTCTAAAGAGAAAGGTCTGATCAGCCTAAAAATCTCGAAAGCATAACCACAAGGTCACAAAAGGTTAAAAGCGGACTTTGCAAACCCGCATATAATTTTAACCAAACCCCCTTGGGTCATAACCTAAAAAGGTTTAAAAGCCTCCTCAGGCAAATATCTTGTTCAAAGGAAATGATAAAGCCTCCTTAGGCCAAAAATAAGTTCAAAAATAAATTTAAACTAAATGGGACAATCCCCAGTTTAAAGTGGACACAGCCACTACGGATTAACATCCACCTCGGACCCCGGCTCAGCTGTCGGAGTTTCACTCGCCTCCTTGACTGGTGCTTGATCAGAAGAAGTTCCCAGACCACTCTCCACGGTACGACCATCCTCCGGGGCGAATTCTGGAGCCACAGGAACTTCAGGTGGGTTGACATCTTCCGTCCCGCTTGAGCCTAGGAAATACGGTTCCAATCAAATAAAAAGTATAAGGCAATAAAAGGTATTAAGTGCCGAAAGCCAAGGGTTACCTGCCCAGTCAAGACCTGATTCGCTTAAAGGAGGTGATTCCGTGAAGAATTCCTCAAAGTCTTGCGGGTTGAAGGTCGAAGTGGGAAGAGCTGCCAAACGACTCCGCTTTTCAGAAAGGCTAGCCGACAGATCGGATCTCTCTTGCACTTCGGAGAAATCTGTTTCATGGATTTGATCCAACAAAATCAGGTTGCTCTCATGCTCTTTGATGTCGGATTCCAAGACTGACCTAGCCTTTTCGGTCTGCATGAAGCGGATGGCCCCTTGTATCAACTCCATCCCGCGTCCCTTAACCTCCTTTCTGGCTTTCGACGCCGACCTCGCCAACTCGGACTCACGTAATTTCGCAATCGCCTTGTACTTCGCATTGAGCTCGATAAGTTGGTTGTTCAGGGAGTCAGCGTTTGACTCAGATTCTTGAAGCCTACCCTGAACACCAGAAAATTCTTCCTGGAGCTTGAAGTTCAGGTCATACTGGTCCTGCAACGCCCCCCTAAGAGTCGCCAGTTCGGATGTCAGGTTATCGATCTTGTCTTCCTGATCTTGCTTTGAGCCGGAAAAAGAGCTTAGCTCAGCTTCGAGAGCAGAAAGTTTCTTCTTCCACACCTCGATCTCCTCTTCCCGACCAAGGACCAGCCCCTCGTAATGTTCAACCATGTCATTAAGCTCGCCAATAGCCTGTCGTTATGCAAGAAATCAAGATGATAAGGCATTTCGACAGGGAATAGCATAATCGGAAAAGTAAAGCAAAACTAACCCGAGACGAATGATGAGCATGAAGCAAGTAGCGTTCGCGAATCTCAGGACGCCACTTGTTGAAGTCTGGCAAGATCGAACCCGATCGGGTTTTGAAGCATCGGAAGACGCTGCCTTCTTTCTCCATAGCTGCGAAAAGGGAAGAGTTGTAAAAATTGAAATCTTAATAAAAATAAGAACCCATAAGTATGTATCTCCAAACCTGAAAGCGATTTGACTTGAGGGACGAGGACAGGTTTTGATCTCGAAGAAGCATCTCGAGATTCAGAGTCCCCCTTCTTAGGAGAGGCATTCCGTGCAGTCTTCTCGCCGTCAGAACGAGAAGAGGAGGACATATCAACCGATCGAGGAGGACCCATTGGTTCTGAAGGAGGGGATGATCGGGGTGAACGATCAGTTCGGGCCCTAGATTTCTCCCTTCGTGGAGAAGAGTCACTGCGGGATGACTTGTCTCTCTTCTTGCGAACCAAGTTTTTCAGAGGTTCGTTGCTAAAGTCATCTCGGGGAGGACGAGGAGAATCACGACGAGGAGATCGCTCTCTCCGGGGAGAATGTTGATCGCGACGTTCGCGACGAGGTGTTAACCTGTAGACAGCAACGGATCTGGCTCCTTCGGTACTGCCATCGTCAATCAGCAGGGTCCTGCTGTAATCCTTTTTATCAATGGCGGCCGCAAGGAACGCCTTGTTCTCATCACAAGCCTCTGCTATCGGCTTGGAAAGCTTCTTACGTTGAGCAGCAAAGGCCCGAGCTGACATCCCTTGAGTTAAGGGAGGAGGCGGAAGACGATGGAGTTGGTTGGGAGGACTCATCCTGAGTTTTCGATTGGCCTCAATGAACCGATCGAGGGTGAAGGAATTCCAGAGGGTTTCCCCCTCAAGGATTATTTTGAAGAACTTGATAAATTCTTCAGTCGGGAGAGTTGAAGCAAGGAGAGCTGCGAAGTAAAACAACGAGTTTAGTCAGTAAAAAATAATAATAATAACACCAAGAAAGGAATGTCCGAGAAGTCCTAAGTTCTACCAGGTCTCACAGACCACTTCGATGGGAGCAAATCAGAGAGATTCCCAATCGAAGCAGGAGTTTTCTTGATTAAAAACCAAGGATGGTGCTAGTTGTCATCCTTATTTGGGAGATGCGAGATGACGTTCCTATTGGCATTCGGGTACGCTGAGAAGTACCCTGTTTTCTTTGATGAACTTCTCACGCTTAGAAGTTCGTTCAGTTCAGGGACCCCAATAATGTAGTCCGCTTCCGCTGCGACGGTTATAATTCCGAGGATAGTTCGGAGGAGATTGGGGGTTAATTGAGGAAGAGCGATTTCAAGGGCCGCTAGGTATCGAACTAGGGCTTCGGGAAGAGGAAAAGTCAGTCCGCAACCTTTAAAATAGATCTCGTATACGCAGAAATAGCCATCGCGATGGTTTTCTGGGGACTCCGTAGGGTCAGCGATCTTCGCCTCCGCCATAATCCCCGGTGGAATTCGGCAGAGCTCCTTCAATCGCTCGAGGGATTGAAGGGTGCAGGTGGATTGATAGTGCGGACCCGCAATATCGTTAGGACGGGTGCATTCATCGTTACTAGAACGCCTCTCATCGAAAGATGGAGATTCAGGTCTATCGGAATCAGAAGTCATCGGAGAAGATGAGGTTTAAAATCCGGCAAAGAAAAGGTCGGCGAAGAAAGAGAAGAGAGAGTTTTCAGTTAAAGCGTAAAAGTAAAAAAGTGATGATGAAAGAAGTTACCTCACGGAAGTTAAGTGATAATGATGAAACCGTCTTGGGAATCGTGGGGAAGTGGAGAGGTTTCCCGCTTTAATAGTAAATAATTAAGATGCGGTCATAATGGTGACAGATGTCACGCGATCAAACATGGAAAAGCACCGAAATTAAAGGATTGATGGGATCATGGCGGGAAAATCAGAAGATTCTTTGGAGCGCAATCTTTGGTCATTAAAGCACGTAAAGTCCTCCGAATTGGAATAGCACTTCGAAGAACTTGGGGGGCTAATTGTTGGTGTCGGATCCCGCACCAGAAGTCCGTGACCAACCAAAGATTGCCACGTAGTCAAAATGAAGGCCCGTGAAGGATAAAGCCCGTTGGATCCGTGAGCTAAAGGAGCGGTCGAAGTGGTTACTAACACAAGGAGAATCCGAGGTGACCGCACTTCGACGTAAATCCAGCATCGAAGTCATGGTTAAGTCGGTTTAAGGTCATTTGGGCCAAAAGGCGAGGCCCATGAAGATCAGAGTCAACTCAAATTCAAACGTTGAGGCATTAAAATCGAAGATCAAAACGGACACATTTAAGAGGGAATAATTGTATTTAATTATTCATATTAATGTCGTTTCTCTATGTATAAATAGAGAGGCCAATGGCCATGTAAAGAGATCTCTTTTCTGACGGAAGAAATACTATAGCAATTTTCTTAGCAATTGACAAGCTTTTACATATTCATTTTTGTCCCTCAAGAGTAATCTTGCCCACTAAATAAAAATACTTGAGTGTGTGAATCCGACATCCACAATAGTGACTTCAACTGTTGTATTTGAAAGGCCTATACGATTATTCAAATAAAAATTATACTTATTTAAATTTTAAAAACTTACATAAGTTAGCTATTTTATGAATAGAAATTCATTTTTAAAAACTACTAAAAATATATTATCTTTATATATATATATATATATATATATATATATATATATATATAAATTCACATGATTATTAATTTATGATATTATTGGGACCATATTTTTACATAGGGATTTGAAAAAAATTATTATCTTATTATCTTATCGAATTTGGTTAATTTTTACACTGGCCCGACTTGGGACCAGCAAAATTTATTATTTTATCGTGTTTATTAATTTATCGAGTATTAATTTATAGAGGTTTAACTGTATAAGAGATTGTATTTTCTACAACTATTCTTATGAGAGTCTATTATAATTCTTCCTAAACCCCTTTGTGTTCTTACTCTCATCAATTTATCAAAACTCTTCTTCAATGCCGCTTGAAATCTTTGTTGCATTGCCAGATGTTCCGCCATTGCTGCTTTCTTCTTTGGTTAAGCTTCAAGACACAATAATACAGAGAGAATAAAGATAGCTGCTAGATGCAATATGAGCTTCCTAACTAAATTAATGTAAGAGTTATGCTAGATGCTAATGGGTGGTCAGTTGCATAACAATTAGCAGACCAAGCTTGGTAAAAAAAAAAAAAAGAATGTAGCAGACCAAGCCAAACCGAACTATTATGGTTATTCCCAATTGAGTAAACAAACCAATCGATAAATAACTAAATAGATATAGTTTAGTGAATAAGTAAGATAATAAATTGAGATAATTTGGTAGATGAAAATGGAGAAGATTTTAATTTAAGGAAATGCAAAAAAGTGAAAAGTTGCTACTAAAAATAATAAAATGGTAACGGCATTTAGGTGGAATTGAAAGCGTTATTTTACTGATTCTAGAGTTTAGAATTTTTCCGATTATTTTTCGGATGTTTAGTTCTATTTGGTTATACTTTTACGATTTGGTTCTACTTTTGCGATTCGATTCCAATTTAGTATTTTCGCTTTGGATATTTTACTTAGGGTTAATGGCCAATGCCCAATGGGACTGTACATATCTAGGGGGACATCTTTGCTTACGGTAGTAATTGACAGAAATTATGCAAATTAAACCTTAGAAATTTTCCGATTATTTTTCGGATGTTTAGTCGGTTTCGGTTCAATTTGGTTCTACTTTTATGATTCGATTCCAATTTAGTATTTTCGGTTTGGATATTTTGCCTAGGGTTAATGGTCAATCGCCCAATGGAACTGTACATATCTTGGGGGACATCTTTGTTTACGGTAGTAATTGACAGAAATTATGCAAATTAAACCTGTGACCCTTTTGTCGAAGCGATGAGATCTTGCCACGTCATTCTTTATTATCTGGAAATAGCGTTAAGATCCTGCCACGTTTTCCGTCGCTAAGGATTTTTGCATCGTCCAACGAGATTTGGAGGGAAACAGAAAAGGTACGTACAAACCTACAACGTTTAAGAAAAAATTAAGCAACCCATAATTAATTACAATTAAATTTAAAAAAATTCTATTTACAATAATAATGATTTTTTTTTTTTTTGACAGTGGACATATAATTAGGCCGTGTGAAACAAACTCTCTTTTCTTTCTTCCAATTTATATCGTTGTTGGTGGCCGGAAAAGTACATCTCCGCCCACCGCCGCCGGATTAATCCATGTTATCTGATCGGCGGAGCCATCCGTTGTCGCGTCGGAAATTATTCGCTGCAGTTACTTCTCATTGAGGGAATATTCGCAGATCGATCTATCGTCGATTTAGATCTGGCGTTCCTAGGGTTCATCGACGTTGGAGATTCATGGTCTCTGGTGATTGCATTTTCCAATTTTTGCTGAAATTGGGGAAAATTTAGGTGATGGATAGAGGTGGGAGGAGATCTGGTGAATCTCCAGGGGTATTGATAAAGAAGAGAAGTTCCTCTGGTTGCTTGATTGTGAAGAAGAACGATGGTGTTGGTAGAATTTGTTCGTTTTCTGAGAATCGTCCGAATTGGGAGTCCAATAAGAGGTCTACGATGATTTTGAGTGATTCTGAGTCTAGCGATAAATTTGCAATCCCTCAAAATATGCCCCACTATCGTAATGTAGAAGAGAGTCGTTTTGGCTGGAAAAGGGATTTTGTTGAGGGGAAAGAGGATGATTGTTTTGTGGGGAAGAGTAGAGAGTGGAAGGAGAGTAAGAGGCATAGATTAGATGATGATGACGATGATGATGATGATGATGATGAGGAGAGTGAAGATGAATTGTTGGCAATGAGGATGAGGAGGTCGTTTGATGGAAGTGGAGTTGATATTGGTAAGAAAGCTTATTTGGGTTCTGCTCAATTTGGGAATGGTAGGGAATATGGAACTGGTTCTAGTCGTAAAGATTTAGATGTTGAGAAGAGAAGAAAACCGTATTTAGATGGATCAGGGAACATAGGTTTTGGTAATCAAGGTTATAGAAACATGTGTAAGGTTAGTGGAAACGAAGGTAAAACTACTCCTGCGTTGTTGTTGCAGAGGAGGTACAAGCATGACATGAATTTCGATGAACCAATTAGGGTGCAGGGGAAAAATGGTGTCCTCAAGGTTATGGTGAACAAGCAGAATAAGATAGGAGGGTCACTGCAAAATGCGAAAGCTGAACAATCTCAATATGGCTCAAAGATTCAAGAGACTGGTAAAATACGTGTTGCTATTCAGTCGCCAACCACTCTAAAAACTGAAAAGTTGCCGAAACTGCTTCCCCCGGCCAGAATACAGTCGAACGGGTTAAAAATGCCTATGTCCTTAACCATGAAGAGTAAGGGACAGGACCAAGATTCTGAAGATAGTGATAGCTCGGGGCGGCTGCAGAAGAGAATAATACAACCTCATAAGCCCTCTCATATTTCAAGCACTGGAGGAGAAAATACTTTACCTGAAGTGTCAATGCCTTCAAAAATCAGAGATGGAAAGATTAGGCGTGGTTCAGGCACAGAAAAACAAAGATTACGTGAGCGAATCAGGGAAATGTTACTGGAAGCAGGGTGGACGATTGACTATAGACCTAGGAAGAATAGAGACTACCTAGATGCAGTTTATATAAGTCCTAGGGGAACAGCGTATTGGTCTATTATAAAGGCCTATGAAGCACTTCTGAAGCAGTTAAATAGTGGGGAAAAAGTTGCCAAGCCTTGTGAAGATAGTTCCACATTTACACTGATCTCCGATGAGATACTCAGTCAGTTAACAAGGAAAACCAAAAGAAAGATTGAAAAAGATATGAAAAGTGAGGAACAATCTGCCAGTGATAGCGTTGGAAAAGCGACTTTTGCAAGAAATTTCTTAGCTATTAAAAATGAAGTAGGAAACGATGACAGGTATGTTCATAAAGAACAGCGAGATGTCATGTCTGTGAAGAATGAGGTCAATAGCAGAGATAGTTCACGGGGTACAACTTCAAAAAGTGCAAGCCCTTTGCATCACCAAACTGAAAAGTCAACTGGTTCCTCCTCTCACCATGTGAATGGAGGGAAAAGTAGCAAACATGTTAGGAGTATGCTGTCGGTACGGCGTTCAGTCAGAGGAGATAATTCAGAGGGTGATGGTTTTGTACCCTCATCTGAAAAACAGACGATACTGGCATGGCTGATTGATAGTGGAACCTTAAAGTTGAGTGAAAAGGTGATGTACATGAACCAACGACGGACACGCGCAATGCTTGAGGGTTGGATAACAAGAGACGGGATTCACTGTGGTTGCTGTAGTAAAATTCTTTCAGTTTCAAAGTTTGAGATACATGCTGGAAGCAAATTGCGGCAGCCATTTCAGAACATATTTTTGAATTCTGGGGTTTCTCTTTTTCAATGCCAAATAGATGCATGGGATAAGCAAAAGGGTGCTGGGAACATTGGTTTTTGTTCGGTAGATGTAATTGCTGATGATCCAAATGACGATGCTTGTGGTATTTGTGGAGATGGAGGTGATTTAGTTTGCTGTGATGGTTGTCCCTCAACTTTCCACCAAAGATGCCTAGACATACGGGTATGCTGATTTTGCTGTATATATGTCTTGTTTTGGTTATTTTTGACAATCAGTGCTAAGCTATGCAAATTTACAAGGTACAATGGTTTATGCGGTGCTCTGTATAAACAGGTTTTAGAACAATAATACTTTTAGCTAAATGAACGGACAAGATTCAATACATACGTAAACTCTATTGAGCTGAAGTGTCGTTGACTTTTAACTACACCAGGGTTGTTTTAGGGTCATCTGATGCCTGATTGGATCTTTTTGAGGTTCAATTACAGATGTTTCCTCTTGGTGATTGGCATTGCCCCAATTGTACATGCAAATTCTGTAGGGCAGTTATTGAAGATGTTACTCAGACCGCGGATGCAAATACCTGCAAAATGTGTGAGAAAAAATGTATGTCATTAGTTTTTCCCTGCCTTGAATATTACATTTTTGTTGTCACTCAGTTTTGTTTGTAGTATCTAGTTGATGTTCTCCCTTTTCTAGATCACAAATCATGCATGCTGGAGGCAAACGTTACCCCAGCCGATACCACTGAACCAATTATCTCTTTTTGTGGGAAGAAGTGCAAAGCGGTACTTTTCTTTCAAGTCTCTTAACCCTTGCAAATTTCATTCAGTTTATAAAAGCGTGGTGTAGCTTCTAGGCGGCACAACGTAGATTAAAATTGCTAGGTGACTGATCCATATTTTCTGTTGATAAAAAAGACTTTTTATTATGATTGCCATTAGATTAGTGGACGTTGCATGCTCCAGTTAGAATTTTGTACCTTTTTAACCAAGCTAGACATGTTGTGGCCGTAATCCTGGTATGAAGTGTCAACATACCATGCCTTGTTGACGGGCATAACTGAATTCTGAAAGACATGAGTATAATATCCTGTGTGATTCCCAAATATTTTATGTCCTTTACCAAAGCATTCTGTCAGAGAAATTTATTGTTGATTTCAGCTCTCCGAAGGTGTCAAGAAGTATGTTGGTGTCAAACATGAGTTGGAAGCTGGATTTTCATGGTCTCTAGTTCATAGGGAATGTGCAGATTCAGATTTATTCTTAGGTGAACACCCTCATATTGTGGAAAACAATTCCAAGCTTGCATTAGCTCTGACTGTCATGGATGAATGCTTTTTGCCCATTGTTGACAGACGGAGTGGTGTGAATATAGTACGAAATGTCCTTTACAATTGTGGGTAAGCTTTTCAGCACTTCAAATTTTTTTGTCTGCGTTATTAAACTGCATGTTGTGTTTTTATTTATTTATTTTGCTTTGTGTTGGTCTTCGCTTATACATTGCTTTTCTTAGGTCGAACTTCAATCGGCTGAACTTTGGTGGATTCTATACTGCTCTTCTTGAGAGAGGCGACGAAGTAGTTGCTTCAGCATCTATTAGGTTATTCCCCTCCTGATAATCCTTTGTTTTAGTTTTAATCCTATGTGAGATGGCAACAAAAAGGATGGCAGAGATAATGCTAGTGTCAAGATTTATTTCGTTTGTGCATGCTTATCTTATGCACTTTAAGAATTTCGTTTGTTTTGATGCACTGGTTATTTAACGATATTTACCCTTCTCTTTAGATTTCATGGTAACCATCTAGCTGAGATGCCGTTCATTGGAACTCGGCATGTCTACAGACACCAAGGGATGTGCCGGCGGCTTTTCAGCGTCATTGAATCAGTAAGTGCAAAACTTTGATGTAGCGAAGTTAACTGACTCTTTCTTTAAAACTCTGCTAATATCTTTTCTGGTTCTTTATGTCTTTTGATGTGAAGGCTCTTCAACGTCTCAAAGTCAAGTTACTTATTATCCCTGCAACCGCTGACTTTAGCCATGTTTGGATATCAAAATTCGGGTTTCGACATGTCGAGGATTCTCTGAAGAAAGAAATGCGGTCCATGAATCTGCTAGCCTTCCCTGGCATTGATGTGTTACAGAAAGAGCTGTTAGTACCAAGACATGCTGAGTCTGTTGTTGAGACAGGTTTTACTTTAATATCAATTTAGCTTTTTCTTCATCTTTTTCTTTCTTATCAATTTTCTTACTTTGGCTTTACTATTTGTCAAGAAGAATGTGACCCATGCAATGAAGGCACCAATTCTGCGATCAAGACTAATGAAGTTTCCGTCTTGGAGATCGCATCTCCTTCAGGAGATAAACCAATACCAGATTATGTGGTCGAACACCAACTGTTTACGGATGTAAATTCCGCTTCCCGAGATAGTCCAGTCCACAATGGATACCCCAAAATGCAAGAGACCGAGTGCAAAATTTCAAACATGGCGAGATCATCAGATATGGAGAAGCACATGGACTGCAAAACTTCCTTTAGTCCTTTTGTTGGAGAAGATGAGGAAGATAGTTTAATTGAGTCTCCTCCTCAACGGAACAGCGACATGGCTTTCTTAGATCACATTATCCGTTCTCCGGTAGACACTGGTGAAATGGCAAACGGAGATGTGTATGGTTCAGGGGATGATGATTCTCCGGAAACGCAATGAAACAGAGTTGAATTGCTGATCTGTCTTTTTAAGCATTTTGGTGTCTAGTAAAAACACCAGAATCGCTTTTTTCGAATAGAATTTGTTAATAATGTTTATACATGTTTTATGCATATATTTTATATTGTATATGTTCATGGCTTTTGAGCCCTTCTCTCGCCGCCAAGCTTCACGACGGTGAGGCTTTTTTTGCCCTCTTTATTGCGCGCCTCTCTTCTGTGTTGTCTTCTCGTTTGTTCCTCTTAATAATTGTTTTGATGAAGCATTGGATGATCGTTGCATTTTCTCCCAAATAGTGAATTTGGTGGAAAATAGAACAATTTGTTTTCTATTCACATTCTCATCATATTTGAGAAAATTCAGTCACAATTCTTCATTATTCGCCAAAATGACATACGTATCAATTGTTGTTTTCCAACTAATTCAACCAACTTTCCCATCAGTTTAACCATTGTTAAATCTGAATCACCGTATATAATAATAGTAATTATTTTTTTTGTTAATTTTGTTGTTAAAAAAAAAGAGGTATTTTAGAATACCTCATATTACCCGATTATTTATTATTAATAATCGTTTAGTTTTGTTTGATCTCTCTCTCTTTCTCCATCTCTCTCAATGCCTGTCTCGAGCATCGAACACGTCAAGCGTTGCTTGAGCAATGCCTACGCTGACCAGATAAGCTACGAGAACCAAGGCGATCAACATCACGCTTCATATTATTTTTAACGCTAGCAACTTGACTTTTCTAAGAAAGACGCTGATGTGATGTCATTAATGGAATTTGCAGGAATTTTGTGAAAAAATACTGATATATGATCAGCTATTTGCATTTGAGTGGAGACTACTCAATCAAGTCGGGGTATTGGTTAGTGTCTTCTCTTAATTTAGGTGATGTGGCTGCTCAAGCCTTAATGCAACCATCACTTAATGAGCTGAAAATCCAAGTGTGGAAGCTAAAAACAGAACCAAAGATAAAGGTCTTTTTGTGGAAGGTTTTAAGTGGTTCCATCCCAGTTGTGGATCTCCTGTCTTATAGAGGTATGAAGATAGACTCTAGGTGTCAATCTTGTGGCTGTGAAGGAGAATCTATTCACCATGTTCTGTTTGGATGTGCATTTCCAAGACAAGTGTGGGCTTTGTCGGATTTTCCTTCTCCGGAGCTGGGTTTGAAAGGGGTTCTGTTTACTCAAATATATATCACTTTTTGATAAACAGAGATAACCTAAAGTGGCCAATTGAGTTGAGAAGAAGTTTCCCTTGGATCATTTGGAGGATCTGGAAAAATAGAAATCTTTTCTTTTTTGAAGGTAAAAGATTTTCTGCAGTAGAAACAATGATGAAAGTGAGGGAAGATGTTGAGGATTGGTTTGCGGCTCAAGTGGTGGAAGGTGAAAGGAAGTTTTTATTGGATCAAGAGGCTCTCGCGGGATCAACTTTGGAAGCTCTGTCCCCTGCTGCCCGTTGGTTTCCTCCACCTCTGGAGTGGTTCAAGTGCACCGTTGGGCTGTCTTGGTCTAGAAGAAATAGTTTGGCAGGAGTCGCGTGGGTTTTAAGGAATGATTTAGGCAATGTTTTGATGCATAGTCGACGAACTTTCACTAATATCAACTCATTGGTGGAGGCTCATTTCTTGAGCATTGTTTGGGCTGTTGAAAGTATGGTTAGCCATAGAATTAACAGAGTTATTTTTGGAGTGGAATCTGCGGTGTTGAAAGGTGTGATGAACAGACCACAAGCTTGGCCTTCCTTCAAATATCAGGCTTCAGAGATAATGGAGGTTTTAAAGGTAATTGCAGATTGGAGAGTGTGTTTGGAATCGGTGGCTTCAAATAGAGGTGCTAATTTACTAAGGAGTGTGTTGGTGTCGGATCCCGCACCAGAAGTCCGTGACCTACCAAAGATTGCCACGTAGTCAAAATGATGGCCTATCAAGAATAAAGCCCATTGGACCCATGAGCCAAAAGAGCAGTCGAAGTGGTCGTCACCACGAGGAGAATCCGAAGTGATCTCACTTCGACGTAAGTTCGGCGTCGAAGTCACGGTTAAGTCAGTTCAAGGCCATTAGGGCCAAAAGGCGAGGCCCATGAAGATCAGAGTCAACTCAAATTCAAACGATGAAGCATTAAAGTCGAAGATCAAAACGGACACATTTAAGAGGGAATAATTGTACTTAATTATTCATATTAATGTCGTTTCTTTAAGTATAAATATAGAGGCCAATAGCCATGTAAAGGGGATCTTCCTCTCGAGTAAGAAAGAATATAGCAATTTTTATAGCAATTCATAAGCTTTTTACATATACATTTTTTGTCCCTCAAGAGTAATCTTTCCCACTAAATAAAAATACTTGAGTGTGTGAATCCGACTTCCACATTTTGGCGCCGTCTGTGGGGATAGAGAGATTCTTGAGTGGTCAGATTTTTCTTCACTACATTCCCAAGATAAGCAACAATGTCCGGAGACGCCGTTGATGTATCATTGGCCGAAACCCTCAAAGCTATGCAGCAAACCATGTCGGACATATCACAAAAGTTCTCGGACGTAGAAAAAGCTGTCGATACGTTGCAAACATCCCAGGTATCTCTTAGTCAAAACATCAGCACTATACAAACCCGTGTTCGCTCTTTAAGTGCAGGAAACCTTGTGGGAGTCCAAAGAAGGATATTCAGCTCGCCAAGTTCCGCCGCACGAAATGAGACCAACGAGCAGACAACTCCTGGTGCTACTAATAACGTAGCTCAGACGTTGGAAGAAGAGGCACAGCTCGGAGATGAGGAACAACTTGCAGCTCAATACGAGCAGGAAAGCCTCGACCAGTTCGAGACCATGAAGAAGGTTAGCCAGGAGTTAAAAGAAATGAAATCAAAATTTCATCAGGCTACGAGTTCGGAGCCAGACATCAATCGAGTCATTGAAGAAGCTAGGCGAACACCTTTCATTTCGCGAATCGCGAATTTGAGAATCAAAGATTCCCGAAAGCTCAAGTTGGACCCATACAGTGGTGTGGGGGATCCAAAGAACTATCTTGCAGGATTTCTGATCGCTGCTGGAAGGGTCGAATTGGATGAAGCTGATGAAGACGCAGGTTACTGCAAGCTCTTTTCGGAAAATCTTAGTGGCCAAGCTCTAACGTGGTTCACCCAGTTAGAGCCAGGTTCGATCAGCAATTTCGACGAACTATCGGCTGAATTCGTAAAGCAATATTCCATCCTTATGGATAAAAGCGTTTCGGATGCCGATCTTTGGAACCTGTCACAAGGATCAAATGAGTCACTTCGAGTCTTCATCACCAAGTTCAAAGGAGTACTGTCAAAACTCCCAAGAATCTCGCAACAATCGGCCTTATCCGCCCTGCGAAAAGGATTGCGACATGATTCAAGGTTTAAAGAAGATTTAATACTTCATAAACCAGATACAATTCAGGACGCTCTCTTCCGCGCAAACAATTGGATGGAAGTAGAGGACGAGAAGGAGAATTTTGCCAAAAGAAATAAACAAGAAAAGCCGGCAATCTCCGTCCCCGCCAAAAAGTTCGAACCCAGGGAGAACAAAGGACCAAAGAAATTTGGGTCGCAACCCTTCAACAGCACCGTCGCTAAGCAATTCCAAGGGAGAGGAAGATCAAACACTTGGGTCCGTGATGAAAGTCTATATTGCGACATTCATAAAGTAACCGGACATCTAACCAAGGATTGTAGCGTTCTTAAAAAGCACCTCGCAGAGCTTTGGGCCAGTGGAGATCTTTCCAAATTCAATATAAAAGATTTTGTGAAGGAATACCACGAAGCAAAGGAAAACTCCAAAGATCAAGATTCCAAAAGACCAAGGTTATCCAACGAGGAAGAACCGAGGAGCTCGAAGGGTAAGATCAATGTGATCCTAGGAGGCTCCAAGTTTTGCGGAGATTCGATAAGTTCCATCAAAAAACATAGACGAAATGTCTTACTCAAAGCAAGCTTGAGCGAAGAAATCGATTTTCAAGGTGCACCAATATCATTTAATGAAGAAGAAACGCGATACCTCGAAAGACCTCATGATGATGCCCTAGTCATTACCCTTGATGTTGCTAACTTCGAAGTATCAAGGATCCTTATAGATACAGGCAGTTCGGTCGATTTGATCTTTCTGAGTACTTTAGAAAGAATGGGAATCAGTCGCGCGGACATAGTGGGACCTCCGTCTCCATTAGTTGCATTCACAAGTGAGTCAGCTATGTCTCTCGGGACAATCAAGCTACCGGCCTTTGCCAAAAAGGTATCAAAGATCGTGGACTTCGTTGTCTTCGATAAGCCCGCAGCTTACAACATCATCCTCGGTACTCCCTGGATTTATCAAATGAAAGCAGTCCCCTCTACATATCATCAATGTATCAAATTTCCAACATCAAAAGGAGTGGAAACAATTCGAGGTGATCAGGAAGCTTCACGGACGTGTTATCTAGCTAGCCACCGTATGAAGATTCAATAGCAATTAACGAGGCCCGCAAAAGAGGGACTAAGAACAGAATTTCCTAGCGGACAAAAGAAAGAGGATGTGGTCATCGAAGTGGTGTTGGAAGAAGACAAGCCGGAGCGGAAAATTCGAATTGGAGCAACTTTGACTGGCCAAATAAAAGAAGCTTTGATCGAACTCTTAAGGAAAAACAAAACATCGTTTGCATGGTCAGCAGCGGACATGCCCGGTATTAGTCCAAGTATAATTTGTCATGAACTAAACGTAGATCCAAGCTTCAAACCGGTAAAACAAAAAAGAAGAAAGCTCGGAGTAGAGCGAGCAAAAATAGTAAATGACGAAGTGGATAAACTTTTGAAGATAGGGTCCATAAGAGAAGTACAATATCCGGAATGGGTAGCAAACACTGTCGTCGTCAAGAAGAAGAATGGGAAAGATAGGGTTTGCGTCGACTTCACAGACCTTAATAAAGCATGTCCCAAAGATAGTTTCCCACTCCCGCATATAGATCGACTTGTAGAGTCCACCGCTGGGAACGAACTGTTAACATTCATGGATGCCTTCTCGGGTTATAATCAAATAATGATGAACCCCGAAGATCAAGAAAAGACGTCATTCATTACTGATAGAGGTATCTATTGTTATAAAGTAATGCCTTTCGGTTTGAAAAATGCAGGGGCAACTTATCAACGGTTGGTTAACAAAATGTTCCACAATCATCTCGGGAAGACAATGGAAGTCTACATAGATGATATGTTGGTGAAATCGTTAAAGAAAGAGGATCACGTTAAACATTTGGAGGAATGTTTTGATATTCTCAATAAATATCAAATGAAGCTGAATCCGGCAAAATGCACATTCGGAGTTCCATGCGGAGAATTCCTTGGCTATATCGTAACCGAAAGAGGAATTGAAGCCAATCCAAATCAAATTAACGCCTTCTTAAACATGCCATCTCCAAAAAATTTCAAGGAAGTACAACGGCTGACTGGGCGGATTGCGGCTTTGAATCGTTTTATTTCGAGATCAACGGATAAGTCGTTACCTTTTTACCAAATTCTAAAAGGAAATAAAGGATTCCTCTGGGACGAGAGGTGTGAAGAAGCTTTTGGGCAGCTAAAGGCATACTTAACCACTCCGCCTATATTATCCAAACCAGAAGCGGACGAAAAGCTTTATTTGTACGTATCAGTTTCAAACCATGCGGTTAGTGGAGTCTTGGTTCGGGAAGACCGTGGGGAACAGAAACCAATTTACTACGTAAGCAAGTCAATGACGGATCCAGAAACCAGGTACACAATGATGGAAAAGCTTGCACTTGCGGTGGTAATTTCGGCTCGGAAACTGCGCCCATATTTTCAATCTCATCCGGTTGAAGTATTAACCAATCAACCACTTCGAACAATACTTCATAGTCCAAATCAATCCGGACGTTTGGCGAAGTGGGCAGTGGAGTTAAGCGAATACGATATAGAGTTCAAAAGCCGGATCAGTATGAAAGCTCAGGTCTTAGCAGATTTCTTAACCGAGCTGCCAATGCCTGGAACGATAGAGAAATCAGAGAACCAAACTTGGAAGTTACACGTAGATGGGTCTTCAACAAAGCAAGGATCCGGAGTGGGAATCAAGCTGGAGTCTCCAACATCAGAGATTTTGGAACAGTCATTCCGTTTGTTATTCAATGCTTCCAATAACGAGGCAGAATACGAAGCCCTGATTGCCGGACTTCGATTAGCACAAGGAGTTGGAGCTAAGGAAATATTGGCTTATTGCGATTCGCAATTAGTAGTCAACCAGTTTAATGGAGACTATGAAGCCAAAGACTCAAGAATGGAAGCGTACCTCGAAGTGGTGAAGGATCTATCTAAGAATTTTTCGAAATTCGAATTAATCCGCATACCTCGAGGAGAGAATACAACTGCGGATGCACTTGCCGCATTGGCGTCAATATCAGATCCTGAGTTGAAAAGAGTTATTCCAGTAGAATGCATTTCGGAGCGAAGCATCAAAGACAGCAAAGAAACCCTCGTCGTTACAAGGTCTCGAGCAGCGGCACGCGACCGTGGCGAACCAGAAATCGAACCGCCACCTAACAAAAGAAGGAAGTCAAAGGGACCAAATGCATCTAACAAAGAACCCGTTGTCTTAGCCGAAGATGTGATCCAAGAACCGGTGATGGAAACCGAGCCATTAATCGAGGAAGATGTTCTTGAACCAAACGAACATCCCGAACCAGAGCCACGAATATTTCACAAGGTTGACCAAATTCCGGCTAAAGACTGGGGGGCTGACTGGAGGGAGCCAATAAAGAATTATATTGTGACAGGCGAGCTCCCAAAGAATAGGTGGCAGGCCAGAAAGATGAAAATCGTTAGCGCGAAATTTTGTCTGTCAAAAGACACATTGTATAGACGAGGTGTCAGTGACCCTTACCTATTATGCATTTTTGGGCCCGAAGTCGAAATCGTTATGAGCGAAGTGCATGAAGGGTTATGTGGGAGTCATTCATCAGGAAGAGCTATGGCTTTTAAAGTCAAAAGAATGGGATATTATTGGCCCACTATGATCACAGATTGTGTTAAGTTTGCCCAAAGATGCAAGCGTTGCCAACTCCATGCACCATTGATCCATCAACCATCGGAATTATTCTCCTCCATTTCCGCCCCATACCCGTTTATGAGGTGGTCAATGGACATCATTGGACCATTGCACAAATCAACTCGAGGTGTACAATACCTTTTAGTCCTTACGGACTACTTTTCGAAATGGATTGAAGCTGAGGCGTATGTTGGTATCAAGGATTCGGCGGTGAAGACCTTTATTTGGAAAAACATTATATGTCGACATGGAGTTCCGTACGAAATAGTCACTGATAATGGACCTCAATTCATTTCACACGAGTTTGATGCCTTTTGTGCGGATTGGGGAATCAAAGTTAGTTATTCTACTCCACGATATCCGCAAGGAAACGGTCAAGCTGAAGCCGCGAACAAGACGATATTGAGCAATCTCAAGAAACGCTTAAATCATCTAAAAGGAGGATGGTATGAAGAACTCCAACCCGTCTTGTGGGCCTATCGTACAACCCCTAGGCGACCTACAGGAGAAACCCCATTCTCCTTGGTTTATGGCATGGAGGCGGTGGTACCAGCTGAATTAAATGTTCCCGGACTTCGCCGAACAGAAGCACCGTTAAATGAAGAGGAAAATTCAGCAATGCTTAATGATTCACTAGATACCATAAATGAAAGGCGTGATCAAGCTCTGATTCGGATTCAGAATTACCAGCAGGCAGCAGCCCGATATTACAATTCTAAGGTTAAAAGTAGGCCATTCTTCGTGGTAGATTATGTGTTAAGGCGCGTCTTTGACAACAAAAAAGAAGAAGGTGCCGGAAAACTCGGTATTAATTGGGAAGGACCTTACATTGTTACCGAAGTGGTACGAAACGGCGTTTATAGGTTGAAAGACTTAGAAGACAATCCAGTCAAGCGACCTTGGAATGTGATCAACCTAAAGAAGTTCTATGTTTAGAGTTACACGCATTGTTTATATACATGAACTACGGTGTGGCTTGATCCCGAAATGGGTACGTAGGCAGCTCGAAAACGAGTTCAGCTATTAATAAAAATTTGTTTTATTTCTTTATTAAAGGAAAAAGGTTCGACTATGCGAACAAGTGAAGCAAATAAAAGTTCGGCTATGCGAACATACAAGAACTTGGGAATAAAGCGTTTACTCAAACGAAAAAGACGGAATGTCCCTCGCCGTACATTTCGAATTATGGAAATCTTGTTGAAGAACAAAACACTTCAACTCCCTGACCGGCAAGGTCGAGGACTGGCATCATGCAGTCCAGGATTCGAGCGAAATCAGAAATTCCAAGTTCCATCCATTCTCCGGGGTGAGATTCAAGGATGTGAAGATCTCTTGACACTGTAGTAAGCCTGCGTTGCATTCGGTTAATCCTTTTCCGAAGTCTCCTCTTTTCCAACATAAGCTTCCGGTGTTGAAGCGCGAGCGCCTCTATGAACGCCGTCGCTGTTCCTTGGTCTCTGATTGGGAGATTCCTGATTAAAGCACATGGGGCTCGGATCTGAGGTCTTAAGAAGCCGCGAGGTGGAGGAGGTTGCCTGCATGGCTCATTTGGAACATCTTCGTTTATCATTCCGATTCTGGAGAAGTCGGGCATAGATTCTGAACAACGAAGATTGAACTCCATGCCTGCTAAAATGAAAAAGAATGATGAGGAGTAAAGGGAAATTGAGACTATAATTTATAGTAACGTCATAGGCTGCAGATTCTATCCTAGGAATGGAGTGATTCGCGGAGAAGATTAATCCCTAAACCAATCCTGCATTTAAAATCGTATCACCAAGAATATTTTAAGGAAAGTGGCAAAAGTTTCCATAAATAAAAGGGAGCCGAAGCCCATTACGAGTTTTTTAAAAAAAAAAAAAGAAAAAAGAGAGCAGAATTAGGTAACATTTAAGGAAGAGGCTCAGGAACAGGCTCCTTCATCGCCGGTTTGACTTCCGAAGTGGACGCCTTGTCCTTGGAGTTCACTTCGGAACGATCCCGAAGGCGTTTCCGACAGTTGCTGGCCTCCTCCTCCAAATCCTCTTCCTCACTGTCAGATGGAACGGTATGGGCCGGGGCATTCACGGGACCCGGGACTCCTCTAGCACGGAGATACATCCGAAGCATCTTCGGGATCTCAGCAACAGAGTCGAAGTTCCGCCACTCCCATTGAAAGGGATCGCTTTCCAAAGCCCGTATCTTCCTCTCCACCCGGGCAATGCGAGCTTCGAGTGTTTGCCTTTTGAGGCCCAGCCGTTGCCTCTCTTCACACAAGCGACGGTGCTTGCCGGCAACCTAGCATAAGGATGAATGAATAAGATAAAACAAAAAGGTTTTTAAATCAAAAATTTTAAATATTTACCTTATCAATGAAGTCGCAAGCCTCTTTCTTCTCCTTCGAAGGAAAGTGAAAGACGGCATGAGGGAAGAGAACGCCGGCCGGTTCAAAGCCGTCGCCGGACAAGAAAAGTGGGCTGCCGGGATCAATGGGGGCTACTGTTTCGTTCTCCATTCTCAAAATATTTCTCAAGTAAGATTCTAAAATCGTGTTTTAATAAAGCTTAGAAGTAGGTAAGCCTTTATTTATAATGATTTAGGGTTTGCCTTGGAACCATAAATCCAATAATGAAAGCGTGCCCGAATGTTTAAACCATTTTTGGAAAATCGAGAAAAAATAGTTAATGCATTAAAGGCGAGCCGTTTTCCCTACTTTTGAGAAATAAGAAGGGAAAAAGCAAACGTCGCATTAACTACAAAAGTTTTTAAGGCCCAAGCCCAACAAATTTACCGAGTTGACCAAACCCGAAGTGGGGAACTCGCGTTAAGCCGAGCTCAGTTCTCGCATTCAAAAGAGAAAGGTCTGATCAACCTACAAATCTCAAAAGCATAGCCACAAGGCCACAAAAGGTTAAAAGCGGACTTTGCAAACCCGCACATATTTTTAACCAAACCCCCTTGGGGTCATAACCTTAAAAGGTTTAAAAGCCTCCTCAGGCAAATATCTTGTTCAAAAAAGAAATAATAACGCCTCCTTAGGCAAAAGCAAATTCGAAATCAAGTCTTAAAAATAAATGGGACAATCCCCAATTTAAAGTGGACACAGCCACTATGGATCAACAGCCATCTTGGACTCCTCTTCGGCTGTCGAAGTTTCTTCCATCTCCTTGGTTAGTACTGGGTCAGATGAGTCTCCTGGTCCGCCTTCCATAGTACCACCATCCCCCGGGGTGACCTCCGACGCAGCAGGAACTTCAGGTGCGGGAATGTTTTCCGTTTCACTTGAGCCTAGAAAAGATAATTCTACTCAAACAAAGATACAAGGCAAGAAAAAGTAGTGAGCTTCAAGAACCAACAGTTACCTGCCCAATCTAGACCCGATTCACTTATAGGAGGAGATTCTGTGAAGAATTCCTCAAAGTCGTGCGGGTTGAAAGCCGAAGTGGGGAGAGCTGCCATGCGACTTCGCTTCTCGGAGAGATTAGCCGACAGTTCGGTCCTCTCTTGCGCTTCGGAGAAATCTGCTTCGTGGATTTGGTCCAGTAGAATCAGGTTGCTCTCGTGCTCCTTAATGTCTGATTCCAGACCCACCTATCTTTCTCGGTTTGAATGAAACGGATTGCCCCCTGGATCAATTCCATCCCGCGTCCCTTTACCTCTTTTCTGGCCTTCGACGCCGACCTTGCCAACTCGGTTTCGCGCAACTTGGTAATCGCATTGTACTTCGCGTGAAGTTCAGTAAGTTGGTTATTCAGGGCGTCGGCGGATGATTCGGATTCATGAAGTCTACCCTGAACACCAGAAAGATCGTTCTGTAGTTGGTAATTCTGGTCGTACTGGTCCTTCAGGTCCCCTCTTAACTTCTCAAGCTCAGATTTGAGGCCGACTACTTGATCTTCCAGTTGTTGCTTAGAGCCCGAAGATGACTGAAGGTCGGATTCAAGAGTAGTAAACTTGCCTCTCCATAAGTCAGTCTCCTGTTGCTGGCTGAGTAACAATCCTTCATAGTGCTCGACCATGTCGTTGAGTTCGCTGTTCGCCTGTCATAAAACTCGAGATGAAGAACCAGTTGGATGATTAACATAAAAAAAATAATAAAAAAAACTAACCCGAGATGAATGATACGCATGAAGCAAATAGCGTTCGCGAATTGCCGGACGCCACTTGTCGAATTCCGGCAGGGTTAGACCCGACCGGGTCTTAAAGCATCGAAAAACGCTACCCTCTTTCTCCATAGCTGTGAAGAAAGAAGAAGGAAAATTGTAATATTTTGAATCAAGATGAAAATGAAAACCTTTAAGAGTGTGTAAATCGTTACCTGCAAGCGATTTGATTTGGGGGACAAGGACAGGTTTTGACCTCGAAGAAGCATCTTGAGATCCGGAACTTTCTTTCTGGGGAGATACGCTCCGAGCGGTCTTCTCGCCATCATGTTTGGGGATGGAAGACATGTCAACCGGAGCAGGAGGACCCATTGTCTTAGACGGAGGGGACGATCGAGGTGAACGGTCAGTCCGGGCCCTCGATTTCTCCCTATGCGGAGAGGAATCACTACGAGATGACTTGTCTCTCTTCTTGCGAATCAAATCCTTAAGCGGTGCACTGCTAAAGTCATCTCGGGAAGGTCGAGGAGAATCCCGACGAGGAGATCGATCTCTCCGAGGAGAACGTAGATCGTGACGTTCGCGACGAGGTGTTAACCTATAAGCAACAACGGATCTAGCCCCCTCGGAGCTGTTGTCATCAACCAGTAAAGTCCTGCTGTAATCCTTCTTGTCAATGGCGGCCGCAAGGAACGCCTTGTTTTCTTCACAAGCCTCTGCTATCGGCTTGGAGAGCTTCTTACGCTGGGCAGTGAGGGCCCGAGCTGAAAGTCCCTGAGTTGAAGGAGGAGGAGGAAGACGATGAAGTTGATCGGGAGGACTCATCCTGAGCTTTCGATTGGCTTCGATGAACCGATCGAGGGTGAAAGAATTCCAAAGGGTTTCCCCTTCAAGGATTGTTTTGAAGAACTTGACGAATTCCTCAGTCGGAAGAGTTGAAGCGATGAGAGCTGCGAAGTGAAACAACGAGTTTGGTCAGTAAAAATAATAAAATCAGGAAAAGAACATACGACCTAAATTCTACCAGGCTTCGCAGACCACTTCGATGGGAGTACATCGGAAAGATTCCCAATCGAAGCGGGAGATTTCTTAATCAAGAACCAAGGATGATGCCAGTTTTCATCCTTATTTGGAAGATACGAGATGATATTCCTGTTGGCGTTGGGGTATGCGGAAAAATATCCCGCCTTCTTCGACGAACTCCTTACGCTAAGAAGCTCATTCAATTCAGGAACCCCAATAACGTACCCGGCTTCCGCCGCTACAGTTATAATCCCAAGGATGGTGCGAAGAAGATTGGGGGTTAGTTGAGGCAAGGCAATTTCAAGGGCTGCCAAGTATCGGACCAAGGCCTCAGGAAGAGGAAAAGTTAGCCCGCAACCCTTGAAATAGACCTCGTAAACACAGAAGTAGCCATCGCGGTGGCTTTCCGGAGATTCCATAGGACCGGGCAGCATTGATTCCGCCATGATTCCAGGAGGAATCTGACAGAGGTCTCTTAGTCGATTAAGAGATTGAAGAGTACATGTAGACATGTAATGTGGACCGGCGATGTCACCCGGGCGGGTGCATACATCGTTATTAGAGCCTTTTTCAAAAGATGGAGATTCGGGTCTATCGGGATCGGAAGTCATCGGAGCAAATGAGTTTCAAATCCGGTAAGGAGAGAATCGGTGAAGAAAGAGAAAAGAGAGTTTTTTAACTAAAGCGTAAAAAAAAAATGATGATGAAAGAAGTTACCTCACGGAAGTTAAGTGATAATGATGAAACCGCCTTGGGAATCGTGGGGGAAGTGGGAAGGTTTCCCGCTTTAATAGTAAACAATAAAGATACGGTCATGATGGTGACAGATGTCACGCGATTAAACATGGAAAGCGCCGAAATTAAAGGACTGATGGGATCTCGGCGGGAAAATCAGAAGATCCCCTGGAACGCAATCTTTGGTCATTAAAGCATTTAAAGTCCTCCGAATTGGAATAAGCACTTCGAAGAACTTGGGGGGCTAATTGTTGGTGTCGGATCCCGCACCAGAAGTCCGTGACCTACCAAAGATTGCCACGTAGTCAAAATGATGGCCTATCAAGAATAAAGCCCATTGGACCCATGAGCCAAAAGAGCAGTCGAAGTGGTCGTCACCACGAGGAGAATCCGAAGTGATCTCACTTCGACGTAAGTTCGGCGTCGAAGTCACGGTTAAGTCAGTTCAAGGCCATTAGGGCCAAAAGGCGAGGCCCATGAAGATCAGAGTCAACTCAAATTCAAACGATGAAGCATTAAAGTCGAAGATCAAAACGGACGCATTTAAGAGGGAATAATTGTACTTAATTATTCATATTAATGTCGTTTCTTTAAGTATAAATATAGAGGCCAATAGCCATGTAAAGGGGATCTTCCTCTCGAGTAAGAAAGAATATAGCAATTTTTATAGCAATTCATAAGCTTTTTACATATACATTTTTTGTCCCTCAAGAGTAATCTTTCCCACTAAATAAAAATACTTGAGTGTGTGAATCCGACTTCCACAGAGTGTAGGCTTCAATCGTATGTGGCCTCAAGTTTTCCTTCTTGGCTCCTTGGTGTCTTTAGAGATGAGAGAGTTCTAACTTCTGTGGGCTGAAGGTCTTGCTGTTTTTTGGCTCCTTGTTCTTTTGAGAGTTATATTCTTTTGTTTGTTGCCCTGTTGTATGTTTTTCTCAGGTTTGACCTTTAGATTGGTGCTTCTTGCCCTTTGGCCCATTTTTTGGAATGGCTTTTCTCAAGCCTGTTGTAAATCTCTCTATCCTTAATATAATTCCAGTTGACAAAAAAAAAAAAAAATGATCAGCTATTTGCAAAAACAAATGTAACAATTCGTTGTCTATTCTCTTTCACATAAATTTTGAAGAAATTCAGCCACACTTCTTCATTATTCACCAAATGATGTATCAATTGTTTTATTCAACTAATTCAGCCAATATTTCCATCAATTCAACAATACCACTTATTCAACTAAATCTATTTTTGTTTTTGTTTTCTTTTTTTACTTAAAAAAAAAAAGAGAGGTATTTTAGAATACCTCATATATGATTCATATGCAGTAAAACCTCTATAAACTAAGAAGAGGTTGCACTGATTTAATATACTCCTCTCTGTCTGTTTCTCACTGCCTTTGCTCTCGAAGCATCGAACACGTCCCGCGTTGCACTTGACAGTGCCTTCGCAGACCATCAAGCTACAAGAGCAAAGGCAAACACACTTCCCATTTGCTATATATGTTTAAAAGACATTGATGTTATTCGACGTCGTTGTGGTTTAAGTAACAAAATCAAAATCTAGTGGTCTTTCTCTACTCCGACTAAACCATGGAGTTGCTCTCTTCTTCACCGGCTCAGCTTCTGAGACCAAATCTCAGCTCTAGGGTTTTACTTCCTCCACGAACATCAATCGCTTCTTATCCATTTCCTCCTCGATTCCTACGGATGGATTCTCAATCTCAGCATCGTCAATCTATCTCTTGCGCTTCTTCTCCTCCCGGAGGTAACGGTTTTCCGGCGATTACCACCGCTTCTCCAATCGAATCAGGTAAACATCTTGAAATTAATAGCTGAGAGAGTTATCTCAATCTCAATCCCACTGTTCATTTCCTGATTTCTTAAGTTTTTGTTGGTTTGGGTTGATTCGATCAGCTCGCATAGGTGAAGTGAAGAGAGAAACAAAGGAAACAAATGTATTCGTGAAGCTTAATTTGGATGGTAATGGAGTTTCAGATAGCTCCACTGGGATTCCTTTCCTTGATCATATGTTAGATGTAAGTAAACCTTTCTCTCTATCAATTCAGTTTTTGACAACTTCAAAATTTCTTCAAGTTTGATCCTTTATGATACTGGCAAGAGTTTAATACATATGAATCTGTTCTTTTTATATATGTTGTCTTGAGATTTGATAAATTGTTGTTTGTGATTCTTTGATTAGCAACTTGCTTCACATGGATTGTTCGATGTACACGTAAGAGCTACTGGTGATATTCATATTGATGATCATCATACTAATGAAGATGTTGCTCTTGCCATTGGAACGGTAAGTAGTGAAGTGTTTTTTTCCATTGTCTATTTAGTGAGTTCAGAGAGTAGCATTCTTTGGAAGTTGTAGTTGTATATTGCTATTTTTGTTTCTGTCAGGCTTTGTTGAAGGCACTTGGGGAGCGGAAAGGGATTAACCGTTTTGGCGATTTTACAGCTCCTCTTGATGAAGCACTTATACATGTTTCCCTAGTATGACACACAATTTGTGAACTTGCTGTTGTATCTATTTAATAGTATGTTTCCGGAAGTATTTTGTCGTTGTTGATGGATGAAAATCTCGCAGGATCTATCTGGTAGACCATATCTTGGCTACAACTTAGAGATTCCAACCCAGAGAGTAGGAACATACGACACTCAGGTCCTTCACATTTAGTCTTTAAGTATCCAGTTTTAGGTTTTTCTATTGTTTTCTTGTTTTGTTAAATCACTAAATGACTCTTTTCCCATTTAGTTGGTGGAACACTTCTTCCAGTCATTGGTGAATACTTCTGGTATGACACTTCACATCCGACAGGTATCACGATTCCAATCTTTCATAACAGAAAATTAACCTTTTACATGACAATTATCTCTGAAATCAAATTTGTTATGACAGCTTGCTGGTAAAAACTCTCACCACATAATAGAGGCGACCTTTAAGGCCTTTGCAAGGGCTCTCCGACAAGCAACAGAGTCTGATCCACGTCGCGGTGGGACAATACCAAGGTCTGACTTCGACTCATAGATGCAAAACTAATCTTAATCAAATCTTACCTCAGAGAAAAGGCACACACACTAATACACACTACACATGTCATTCACCATTCAATATTTATTGAAAAAATTTGGTCATTCAATATTGAATATGGCTGGAAAGAATGTACATAATGATAAAACAAGTCTGACGTTCTAAGTGTACGGTATATTTGCAGTTCAAAAGGAGTCTTGTCGCGGTCATAAGAGGTGGTGAAAAAAGTTTCAGTCTACTGTCCGGATTTCATGGGGAAGGATCAGTTTCTTTATGTACAATGTCAAACCTGCTGAATCTTTGTTCATTTGCAAAGGTCAGTGTATTTTAAGTTCATCTATATTGTGTTGTTGGAGTCTGCTTTTTTACTATCTCAGAATTTGATTTTGTTTTTGCTTTCACCCATTGTACAGTAGTGTGTAATCATTGTCAGTGAACTTTAATTGGTTATTGTTGCTCTCACGGATCTTATTGATCTCTTTGGTTCTTCTGGACTTTATCACCAAAATTTCGGTACAATGAGGCCTATTTTTAGGCCTGGGCTTTCGGTTAACCGTTCGGTTATCGGTTGGGTCCATTCGGTTTCGGTTCTTTCGGTTTCAAAATTTAGTATCCATTCGGTTTTTTTCAAATTTCGGTTCGGTTCGGTTCGGTTCCGGTTTTTTCGGTTTTAAAATTTAGTATCCATTCGGTTATTTTGCTTAGGATATTTTCGGAGATTTTGGTTATTTTTGAGTATTTTCGGATATTTTTGGATATATTTCGGTTATTTTCGAGTATTTTTACTATTTTTATATATTTTTCAAGTATTTTTGATTATTTGGTCTATAAATAACTAATTATTTTGAAAATATAATTGTATTTCGGGTATTTTGGTTACTCGAAATATTTCGGTTCGGTACCGATTCGGTTGCGGTTATTTCGGTTATAAAATTTAGTATCCATTCGGTTATTTTCAAATTTTCGGTTCGGTTCAGTTCGGTTTTTTTTCTTCGATTTCGGTTCGGTATATTCGGTTCGGTTTATTTGTCCAGGCCTACCTATTTTATAGAAATGGGCCTAAGCCCATTTAGAAATATAAATAAATATAATTACTTCTTTTCTTTTTTCGTCGATCGTAACGACGGTTATGATGTCTCGTTCCGCCGCGAGTTCCGTTGGCTCGATCGCCGGAGAACCGCCACAGAAGAATATGCTTGAACCGGCTTCTTCGTCTTCGCCTTCGTTGTCTCTGGCACTACTTCATGACGAAATCGCTGTGAGTTGCTTCGCACGCGTCCCGAGATGTTACTACCCAGTGATTTCACTCGTCTGCAAAAACTTCAGGCGTCTCATAGCTTCGCCGGAGATCTACATCGAACGGTCAGTAATTCACCGCACTGAACATATCCTCTATGTTGCAATTAGATCAGAAGCTACAAAAACCCGTAGCTGGTACACGCTCAATCTAAAACCCTATGGAACTACGGAGATTAGCCATAGATTAGTTCCGGTTCCATCATTCCCTCCAATTCCTAGCTCTGGAACAACTATTATCTCTGCCGGTTCTGAGATTTACGTCGTTGGTGGATGCATTGACGGAGAATTAGTCTCCACTGTGTCTGTCATCGATTGTAGATCTCACACTTGTCGCTTCCTCCCTAACATGAAGGAGCCTCGTAAATGCGCCGCCGTGGGATTGATCGAAGGGAAATTATATGTTGTCGGAGGTTGTAACGCTCCGTCTTTGAATTGGGTCGAGGTATTCAACTTCAAGAAGCAAACTTGGGAGTCTGTTTTAAGTCTGGATAATGTGGACCTGGAGGAGCAAATGAACTGCTTTGTGATGAATGATAAGGTTTATAGAATGGGTCAGAAGACTAGTTTTGTTTATGATCCGAAAAAGGGTATATTCGAGGAAGCATTGACGTCGAAAAAATTCTGGATGAATGGATCTTGCCCAATCGATAACATGCTGTACGGTTTTTATCGCAATAATGGATTAGTTGCGTACGATTCAGTTGTGGGGTGTTGGACAGTCTTCTGGGGTTTTCAAGGTCTACCTGAGAAGTTTGAAGGTTGTACAAGTACAATGGTGAATCATGGTGGAAGACTTGCAATTCTGTTTAAGAAGTCTCCAACTGAAATTTGGTGTACAGAGATTGCAATGGAGAGGGCAGAAGAAGAAGGATTTATTGGTGGAAAGTTCTTGTGGTCTAATCATGTGCTTACTTTGACAGATTCCTTCATCATTGAACGAGCTCTAAATGTAACAGTTTGATTATCCTTGTTTTTGTGATGAATGAATCAATTACTCTTTTAAATATTTTGATTGGAGCTTTTGCTGTTATATCGACTGTCTTGCATTCAGATGAGTTTGCAGGTGGCTTTGTGAGATGTGTTAGTTTTAATGGTGTATCTATTGACCTTGGCATTTATATATATGGTGTTCTTATATGTTGCAGCTTCAAACATGAGAAACCTCGAAAGTATTGGAGCCGCTTGGTCTGATAAAGACGAAGCAACGTAGTAGCCTTTAAACTATTGAATGTCAGAATTTAGAACCTATCTTTTGGATCTTTGGGCTAAATGCGAGTCTTGCCCTTGTTTCTTGCTTGTACAACTCTATGTATGCAACTTCATTGCTTGATGAAAAGGTACTAATTTTGTTACCTACGAGTCCCTCAGGTTTTGTTAGTCAAATGTCCAAACTGATCAAGAGACAGAATAAAAAGTTATGAAATTTTTCATTGCCTAAAAAGTGTAGGCTGGAGAGTGGTGTGACCTTCTTCATACTTGAACCAGTCGTCATATTTTACATAGAGACAAGTTGATAAAACCTTAGAAGCTGATACTAGTTCTGCTTAAAAGAACATGTTATAACTTACAACTTAAACATTTGATCTGTAGTATGCTATGATTCTCAATGAAAGAAATTCTTGAAATTTTTTATGATAATGCTTGATGCTTTTAGAAATTTGATAGAATTGGTGATATGTTTTTAGCTTCTTGTGCTTTTCCTCCCTTTTCTTTACCCTACTCGCAAAGTGGTGATTGTTTTTTTGGCCAGCCAATGATATCCACTTTTGCTATCTTTAAGTCACATGCCAAAGAGCTATTCAGAGTTCTATGGTGTTTTCTAGAGTAAAGAAAGTGGTAGGGAAGAGTATCTTGTGAGATTGGTTTGCCTTAAGATTTGGTTGATTTCTTGCTCTTACGCTATAGGTCTTAATTAAATCGTTATTTTGCACTCAAAGCTTCATATATTGTGTTGGTGACTCTAAAATTAAGTTAGTCTTATCACTTATGGATTAGCATGCATGAAAGTATAATCAAATAAGAAAGTAATATTTACCTGAAGTTTCACTTTTGGATTCTCTATTTCAGGTCACCAGTTTTTTTTGCTATATATATATATCGTCAAATAGATGACCTGAAATGGTATATAATTATTGTTTCATAGGTAGTAGTCCAAGATAAAAGACAGCAGAAGTGTTAAGAATTATGGATGTTTGGTTTATCATATAATGAGATTATGACCGCCATCATTGACAATTAGGACATGGATATAGTAATAAATTTTACATATAATGATTAAAAGCTTTAGCTTATGCAGTGTCAGAGTGTCTTAATCATGTTACTATATAAGGTTAGGCCAAGATTCATGTCAAATCACTGCATACTCTGCACGACTTTAAATCATTATAATCCCTTGTGATTTGTGAATTTGAATCTCTCTTATCCCTTTTAAATAGCATGTTCCCTCATTCTTGTTTCAACATGCGGGGAAAAAACATAATCACGTTAACTCCAAACAATCAATTAATTATAGTTGTCAACTCCATTATCCAAAAAGTGAAATATTTCGTTTCATTCGCTTTAATTTATCTTGTCACAATCTTTGTAAGTAAAGCAATAATTCAGTATCCTCATCCGTCGTTAAAAACATATATTTTTCCACAATAGGTTTTGTTCAATGTTGTGGTCCAGTACCGACCGTGATATGGAGAAATTGTGCTTCTTTTGGGTTTTGTGAACGTAAGACGATAATTCTAGAAAATGAAACTAAAATGTGTTACTTGTGATCTTATAATTAATAGTGGTTAGTGGTTAAAATGTTCACTTCATAAATTTAGTGATCGAGGTTTAAATCTGTCTACTATGATTTAAAACACAGAGGGTTTAATGCAAAATGTAAAAAAATAACATTTTCTTTTAATGAAATTAGTTGTGATATAATAACTCTTTTTTGAGTATAACTGAACCTCTTACCTCTCGAATAAATCTATTTTTAACGGAAATTTATCTCTATAACGGAAATTAGTTTCTTTTTTGAGTTTTATTTTATAATCAAAACGACATCGTTTTGTGGTTTAAAAGAGAATTCAACGGAAATTTAGCTCTGTTAAATTTTGTTGTTAGTCAATTTAACGATGTTATTTATTTGGCAAATTCAACAAAAGTTAGCAATTCAAATGGAAAGTCAACAAAAATTAACGATTAAAATAAAATTCAACAAATGTTAGAGAATTATTGTACCGGAGACAAAGTTAAGGTTTTTTGGCATTTTTTTAAAATTGACGATTTTTTGACAATCTTCCCAAAAAAAATGATTAGTCTGAATTTAGTTATGAATCTCTGGTCATATACTTTGATTAAATTATGTACACTATGTAAAAACACTAATAATTAGTGTAAAAAAGGTTTTGTGGTTACTTAATCATCACGTCTACAAACACAAATATTGGGTCCAACACTCTAACGCATGCCTATTTCATTGCACCATCTACAAGTTCATCTCCATATACGTACTTCCATTTTTTTTTTTCCAAGTAACAACATTCTCTTTTATATCTTTTTAAAATATACTGTACGTTTTATTACCAAATTAAAATTTCGTAAAGTACAATTTTGCATACATTTATGCCGGCAATGCTTCCCTGTCTTCTGACTCAACGCATGTGGTGGTCACTGGGCTTGGCCCACTTCTTTCTCCAACCTTTTTCTTTCCCGGTTCACTTAAACCGATAAAAAATTCCGGTTGACCACAACTTTTCAAACATATATCATACGCGTTATCCACTCACGTTAGCAACAACCAATCGGGAATTTGGTGCTATTGCTTGCTGCCGTCATTAAAGTACGCACACTAGGCGCAGTTTAGATGGCTGTCATTATCGCGCCATAGTTACAGACGCCATTACACGTGTCATTCTTCTGATTAATCCACGTCATCATTCTTTTCTTATTATACTATTTCCATTTTTAGGTTTTTCTGCAAAACAAAAAATCAGTCCTTCTTCTTCACTTTGTTACCTTCTTCTCTGCAAAATAGACCAAAGTTTTGAGTTTCTTCACCGTCCGATTAACCGGAGATGGAGTCTTCTCCCGATCCAGGTGAGTTGATCGAGTCAGCTCAGCCGAGTTTCGTTGAGTTTCAGAAGCAGACGTCTCTGATGACGAGCTGCAATCTTCTGTGGAAGGAGCTCTCTGAGCATTTCACTTCCATGGAGCAGAATCTTATGAAGAAATCTGAAGCTCTGAAACAGATGATTGAAACCCTAGATAATCAAACGCAGAACTCGATTGAGTTACTCAAACATCGTGAAGGGACTATAGACCACAGCGTTGAGATCGCGGCGGGGAAAGTTGAGGAACGAGCTAGAGCCGCGTTGGAGTCACTGGAGAAAGCTAGAGCCGCGGATGAGGACGATACCGGAGAGGTTGACGACGGCGACGGGATTCTATCGGCGCTGAAATCGCTTTGTTTGAAGATGGACGCGAGAGGATTCTGGGAGTTTGTGATTGCGAGGAAGAAGGAGTTGGAGAATCTCCGGTCACAGATTCCGGTGGCGTTGGTTGATTGTGTGGATCCGCCGAAGTTAGTACTTGAGGCTGTATCTGAGGTTTTTCCGGTGGATAAAAGAGGTGGTGGAGAGAAAGTGAGCAATGATTTTGGATGGGCTTGTGTGGTGATTCTTGAGAGTTTGATTCCAGTTATGGTTGATCCAGTGATGGGGAAGTCTCGGTTGCTTGTAACTCCGAGTGTTAAGAAGAAAGCTAAAGAGATTGCTGAGACGTGGAAGGCGAGCTTGGAAGAGAGAGGAGGGATAGAGAATGTGAAAACACCTGATGTTCATACGTTTCTGCAACATCTTGTGACATTTGGGATTGTGAAGAAGGATGATCTTGCTCTTTATAGGAAGCTTGTGGTTGGTTCAGCTTGGCGTAAACAGATGCCAAAGCTTGCTGTTTCAGTTGGTTTGGGTGACCAAATGCCTGGTAATTTCTCAGTTATATTTGGTACTAGTCCATGTGAATCTATGTTTAACTTCATGTAACCTCTTGTTAGCTACTCAAATTTTGATGTTTTTACTTGTATTTGTATTTGTTGTTGTCTCATGAGAGCTTGTGAGTAGTATCTGAAATGGAGAGTGATGGTTTTGGGTTTTTATGGCTTTTACACAGATATGATTGAAGAGTTGATCTTCAGGGGACAACAGCTTGATGCGGTTCATTTCACTTTTGAAGTTGGTCTTGTACACAAGTTCCCTCCTGTTCCTTTGCTCAGAGCTTATCTGAGGGATGCAAAGAAAGCAACAGCTTTGATCACAGAGGATTCCAACAATCCTGGCCGATCTGCGGTACTTCCCTTCATTTGTGTTACTCGTTTATCTCAAATTAGTTTCCAGTTTTTCTTTTATGGATCCATTTGCAGGGATTTTCGAGTCTTTAATCTGCTGCTTCCACAGTCTCTTACCAAAATCTATGGGTAAATCTATAAACCTTCTGACAAGTTGTTTATATTTTGCTAGCATCTTGTGGCGCGCAAGGAGCAATCAGCACTCAGAGCAGTCTTAAAATGCATAGAAGAATACAAACTCGAGGAAGAATTCCCGCCCGAGAATCTCAAGAAGCGGTTGGATCAGCTAGAGAAGACCAAAACCGAGAAGAGAAAACCAGCAGCGATTCCTGCCAACAAGAGAACCCGAGCAAGCTACAACGGTCCAATGCCACCAGCCAAAGCAGGGCGTATCACAAACGCCTACGTCTCATCCTTCCCACCGCCTCCACCAACATTCATCAGATCCCCAAGCCACTCACCTCAGTACGGTATACCAGCATACACATCCCCGCCTACCATCTATAGCAACAGGAGCCCTCCATACCAATACTCACCCGAGGCAGTTCATGGGTCATACCAAACTTCTCCGATCAGTTATCCAGCGGCATATGGTACCTACTGCAGTCCAGTGGCTGCTCCACCCCCTCCAGTTTACCATCCTCACCCGCACCACCACCACCATATTCAGCATGCTTACTACTGATTAGACAATGACAAAGGAAAAAGAAGATGGTAAGTAACCCAACCACTGATCTCTGGTGTCTACGTTTTGTCTCTACGTCGTTTTGTTGTAATCTCTCTTTTGTTATATCTTAAAATTTGTAGCTAACACTCTCATTCTCTGGCTCTGAATTAGTCTACCCTCTTGTGTGTTTATTAATCTAAATTATACATATCTATTCACTTTCTTAATATTTCAATAGTTCAGTACTTAGATTCCTCTTAAGTCAGAAACTAGTATTGTTGATTATGTTATGTATCACTGTTTGTTTTGGCTCATTGAATCAAACTAAATTGTTTAAAATTCCATTTTCTTGTTTGAAAATCGAAATCTCAAAGTCTCATAGCAAGATTCGTTACAAAGAGTATTACAGCTGTTCTTTAAGCTAATCAAGAAGATGATCAGTCGTTGGCAGTGGCAAGCTGGAGAGACAAGAGTTCTTCCTCAGGGATCATCTTAATGTGACAATCTGAAGTTGGATACGAAGCACATAGAAGCGCGTAGCCACGTTCCACCACATCCTCACTCAACATCCCATCGCTCTGATCCACCGTTCCGGCCACAAGCTTAGCCGGACAAGTCATACAAACGCCGAGGTTACAGTCATAGGGAACGTCAAGGCCGGATTCAAGAGCCTTCGATAGAATCGTCTCGTCTGGTTCGACTTCCAATTCAGTTGTCTTTCCGTCGTGCTCCACCACCACTTTATATGACTGAGCCACGATCCTTCCGGCGGTGAGAAAGTTCCGGCGATTTGGTGTTGTGGAGATTGTTGCGTTACGGAGTGGGAAGGAGAAGGAATTGGAAAGATAAGGTTTAGGGAGAGAGATTGTGGAAGTTTGAGTTGGGAGAGGAAGAGTCGCCATGAGAGACAGAGAGACAGAGACAAAAGAGTTTGTGTTTTGAGTGAGAGTGATGACTATTTTTGTGGTGTCTACGGAGATAAGATTGATGATAAAACCGAACCAAACTAAATCAAACCGGAAACCGAATTCTATTAATATTTAAATGCCAACTGAATGTCAAGGTGGGTGAGTTTGAACCGGAGATAACCGGATGTAACCAAATCAGACCGGGAAGCAATTTTGGTAACCAACCACCGCGTTTTTTATATCGAAACATGTGAAGGACATCTGTAAAAGAGCCATAATCATAATCATCATCATCACCATCACCATCATTCTACGTTTTCTAATTCCATACGATATCTCTATTTTCTTCAAAACGATTCGGGTCAAGGTTATTGACTTTCTCATTCAGGTATCATCTTCTTCCTCTTCCCATACTTTTTGATTTACTTGCTTATTCCTCTATTTCGATTATATTTGTTTGGATCTGCTAATTGTATCGGATTAAGCTAATTTCGCTGTTAAATCTGGAGATTTGTGTTTGTTGTGTTTTGGTTAATTGATTCGGTATTTGAGGTTGATTTATTCTTTTGGTCTTTCTTTGTGAATTCAAGCAGTGAAGCTTGAATCATGGCCTCTAGAATTGCTAAAGATGTGACTGAAGTAAGACTCTCAAGTTCTTTCACTGTTCATTTTCAAAGGAGTGAGTTTTGTTCCATGTTTATATATTGATTGATTCTATTTACTTTTTGGCAGTTGATTGGGAACACTCCATTGGTGTATTTGAACAATGTTGCTGAAGGATGTGTTGGTCGTGTTGCTGCTAAGCTTGAGATGATGGAACCATGCTCTAGCGTCAAAGACAGGTTCCTGCTTTAGTCCAGAAACTCTGTGCTGTTTCGTCGTTTCTTCGCTTTGGTTTTGTGAAAAATTTGTACTTTGTTTCTTCTTGCAGGATTGGTTTTAGCATGATTTCTGATGCAGAAAAGAAGGGTCTTATCAAACCAGGAGAGGTCAAATTTGATATCTGATTCTTTAAACCATTAAAGGTTTTTTTTTGTTTGTCCAGCTGTGTGTTTGACTTTTTAGTTTGTTCTTTAGAGTGTGCTGATTGAGCCAACAAGTGGAAACACTGGAGTTGGGTTAGCATTCACGGCAGCTGCCAAGGGCTACAAGCTTATTATTACCATGCCAGCTTCGATGAGTATTGAGAGAAGAATCATTCTCTTAGCTTTTGGAGTTGAGTTGGTTTTAACTGACCCTGCTAAGGGAATGAAAGGTGCTATCGCAAAGGCGGAAGAGATTTTGGCGAAAACACCCAACGGTTACATGCTCCAACAGTTTGAGAACCCTGCTAACCCTAAGGTATCCTTATTAATTAATAGTGCTTTAGTGAATCTGGTTTGTCTTATTTTGATCCATATTAAGTCGATGCAATTTCACTGTCCAATGCAGATCCACTATGAAACTACTGGACCTGAGATATGGAAAGGCACTGGTGGAAAAATCGATGGCTTTGTTTCTGGGATTGGTACTGGTGGTACCATTACAGGTGCTGGGAAGTATCTTAAAGAACAGAACGCAAACGTAAAGGTGAGAGCTCCATCTCCTCATACAATTGGATCTGTTATCTAAGTGGTGTGTCTTTGCACGGTTTCTCATTTTGTTCCCTCTTCTGTCAGCTGTATGGAGTGGAGCCAGTTGAAAGTGCTATTCTATCCGGTGGGAAGCCAGGTGATTTTGTTTCCCCCTACGTTTATTACTATAACCATGCATTGTTTCTCGATTTGGCTCATGTCTTATTCTTTGATTATCGGAGTTGCCTGCCTAACACATGATGTTTGCTGAAAATGTCAAGGCCCTCACAAGATTCAAGGGATAGGAGCTGGTTTCATACCAAGTGTATTGAATGTTGATCTTATAGATGAAGTTGTTCAGGTAAGACTGCTTTTCAATATTATTTCACTGATAGCAAAACACATTGAATGTAAGAGAACTACATTTCTTACTTGCCTCTTTCCATTTTTCCTGTAACGCTTTTTACAGGTTTCAAGTGATGAATCCATTGACATGGCAAGGCAGCTTGCTCTTAAAGAAGGTCTTCTTGTAAGTGTTTCACATTTCACAACAAAAAAAGCTATCTCGATCAGAATTACAATTTTGTTCTGTTTCCCTGATCTTTGCCTAGATAAGTTGAGCCATAAAGATTCAAATGTCAAAACAATGTCTAAACTGTTGATCAGTTGCTTGTATGTTATCGGTTTGACCGCAGATTCTATTTCATAATGAAAAAGGGTATCTAGATCGACCTTAAGTTATTTGTCAGCACATAGAGTTTCTAAAACCAAAAGCTAAAAACTGTAGGTGGGAATATCATCTGGTGCAGCAGCTGCTGCAGCAATCAAACTTGCACAGAGACCAGAAAACGCCGGGAAGCTTTTTGTGGTAAGCTCTTTGGTTCTATCATCACCCCAAAGCCAAAAAGCTCTGATTACAGAACAGGGAAAGTCCTTATTTTTTTTTCTTCCTGATTCTGATGTGAACGAAATCAACTGAATTATTTTTACAGGCGATATTCCCGAGTTTTGGGGAGAGGTATCTATCGACGGTACTATTCGATGCGACAAGGAAAGAAGCGGAATCCATGACCTTCGAGGCTTAAACACTCTCCATTTCTTCTTTAAGAGACGCCAAAATAAAAGAGATGTTCAGTTTCTCCTAGAGAGACTCTTCATCTTTAGTTACATTGCGTCTTTGCTTCCATCTGTATCTTCTTCTTTTGCGTGCCAATAAAAAATCAAACTAGATTTTCTCTATTTCTTTTGTGAACCACATGTTGTTAATAAAATTTAAGTTTGCTAATACGAGTTTTTGCAAAAGCAGTGATTCTGATAATTCTCTTTATCATCTACACAAATTCAACAATGTTTCAAATTTCTCATTGCATTCACTAAAATTGTCCACACAAATTTTACCATTATCAACTGAAGAAGTCTTGAACACCTTTTCCGATGAACACACGATCAGAAAGTTCAGCCAAAAGGAAATTGACGGTAAGCAAAACAACACTTGAACCAGCGATAACACCGAGCACGACGCCGGTAGTTCCGAGAACTTTCTGAAACGCCGGCCACTCAATCTCCTTCACTTCCTCCGCAACTCCACTAAGAAACTCGTTCTTTCCTTTCTCTTCCTCCGCTGCTTTTCTCTGCTCCATCGCCGCTTTTATCTCTGCTCCGATTGCGTTAATCTCCACTTCCTTATCTCCTCCGTTTCTACTCTCTTCCGCCGGTGACGGAGTCGCTTCTGACTCCGATTCAGATCCAGCTGTATCTCGTCTCTGTTCTATAGCCTTAGCCACTAGATACGACGATTTCTTAAGACTTCTCATCTCCGGAGTTCTGATATCAGTGTAAACCGGATATACACGTAGAGAGGACGGTGGAGATTTCAAATCCCGGACGCTCCTGGTTATTCCGGTGACCGGCGGCGAGAATTGTGCGGTTAATGACATTTTTCGAAATTGGGAAAAAAAAATGCTTTCGATTTTAGATTTTTGTGGATAATTCAGATATCTGAAGTAATGAGTATAGTAAGAGTTGCTACAATTATGGGCCTTTTAAAGCCCACAGGCCCAAATATATAAATGAGAAGAATTTAAATTAGAATAAAAAATGCCATTAGGATAAAAAGTGCTCCGGCGACGACGACGGAGAAAGTAACCAGAGGAGTGTATCGGCGAAAGCAGAGACTATGAATTTGTGAGTATGTTTAGGATTCAAAGAGAGGTAACAGAATAATAATTCGTGTAAGTATTCTCTATCGGCGACGACGTCTCTCGTTAAATCTCTAGCTTCCACCATTTCTCTCATCGATCTTCCGAAATCTCTGTACGGATCCGGTGACTCTATATGCTTCATAATCGCTGTTCCGCCTCTTAAAAGCTTCGACACTGCGGCGGTATTTTCGTCGTCTTCTTCTTCGTCGCGGCGGTTAGTGGAGAAGATTCCTGCGGGGTTATCAGAACTGTGGCGGCGGTGGAGGGGTGAGGAAACAGAGAGGTGATCGTAGAGGGAATTGAAGTTGTTGATGAAGAGTGATGGAGTGTGATGATGAGATGGGCAGTTGTGATTGGATACGATGATCGGAGAAGAAGGAATTGCCGGTGAGAGAACACCGGAGGAGGAGAAGCAGAGGTATAGCTTCTTCCTTAGAAAATTAGACATTGTTTTGGTTAGTTCAGTTTTTAATCAAATGTGATTAAGCTTCTTCCTTATTTATACATGCAAAACTATATGTATACATATTAATACTTAAGAGGAGGTCACGTAGTGAATGCAATATCCATAACGTAGCTGGATCCAATTGTTTAAATTTGTTTATAACGCGGATTTTACCAAGTCTTGAAACTTGAAGATTGATCATATTCGATTAAGTTCTAATACAAAGATATATATGTTGACTTTCTTTATAGTTTTACAAAATGTTTAACAACCTAAACTAATAAAGATTACCAATAATCCTTACAAGAACATATCCCATCTTTAAACCGATGAAACCGGTTATTGTCTCTCACAATGATCTCTCTTTTAACACTTCCTGAGACAAACTTGAAGAAGCTGTGGCAATCTCCGCAGATTCTAAGGTTCTTGGTGATTCTGATTGGGACACTGAGTGGTAAAGCAACCAAGCCAAATGCTAGAGCTAGTTTTTCGCTGTGGTGCGAGACTTCTGCTGCTTTTTCTTCTTCTTCCAGATCGTAAAGGGAGAGTTTCAGGTCGGGCATGTACCCTGCAGCCTCCATTTTGTTCCTTAGCTTGGTTAGCATTGTATGAATCTCTTTGTTCATTCTGTGGGATCTGTCCTTGGCTTGAAAGGCGTGGACTTGGTTCTTCACTGTGATCCAACTGTACCCGGCTCCTTTCTTGATTCCTACGCCTTTCATCTCCTCTCTTACGGTGTTGGCTTCCGCCCACCTATTGTTGATCGGTTATAATATAGTTCGAATTCATAACCGACAAAAATAAAATTGTTGGTCTCTCCTGATACATGCTTAACACATGTTTAATCTACTTAGAAGAACAATCCTTTGCATTAAGTCCAATTCGATCCAAAAACTTAAAAGCACACACAGAACACAGGGTAAGCACCGGATTCAAATAATGCTCAGATAATCCTAGTTATGTTTATCTTCTGAACATTTGGTTTGCTCTAGTTTAGAATGCATTGTGGAATTCTTTTGAGTAGCTTATAATATGATTTCAACCTAACAAGATGAATGAAAAATTGAAACTTTCAATACGGTTCACTTACCTCCCAGCCGCTGCAAACGTATTCGAAAGCAGAACGTGGTTGCCTGAATCTTTAGGGTCAAGTTTGAAAAGGTTCTCAGCTGCTAGTATTCCGAGGTGTGGCTTACCATGCATCCTACAAGCATTCTGAAGAGCACCCCAAACCGAAATTGTCGGTTTAATTGGCATTTTTTTAATGAATTTAAAAGCCTGTTCTACCATTCCCGCTCGCCCTAGCATGTCCACGATGCAGGAATAATGCTCAGCCCCTGGCTCAATGCCATAAGTACTCTTCATCGAATCAAAAATCTTCATACCATTTTCCACAGCCCCTGCTCTACTACAAGCGGAAAGCAAGGACACAAACGTCATATAATTTGGAGCCGGACCGCATCCACGTGGTGCCATGTCTTCAAATAACGCCAATGCCATGTCAACCTGACCTTGATGAGCATATCCCCCGATCAATGAATTCAGAGTCACTAAGTTCTTTTCAGGCATCTCATCAAACGCTTGTTCTGAATCTTCTATGCATCCGCATTTTCCATACATGTCAACGAGGGCACTTCCAACAAAAATATTCCTTTCAACACACGCCTTCACAGCGTGAGCATGTATCGATCTTCCCAACTCAAGACCTGCCATACCAGCACACGCACTCAGAACACTTGAGATCATAAAATCAGATGTCTCAACAATTTCCTTCCTTGAACGTAGATATAATACAGACGCCTTCTCATCCTCATGATTCTGCACATATGCAGCAACCAGTGAACACCAAGAAACAGCATTTTTCATTCCCATTTCAGCGAAGATAATCTCACTGCTACGAATCTGCTTACACTTTCCATAGAAATCGATCAACCCATTGTACACTGAAACGTCTGTATCAAACCCACTTCGGAACACAAGCCCATGCATTTGCATTCCTAAATCCAAAAGCAACCCATCCGAACAAGCATTAAGGAAACTGCAAAAAGTTATCGAATTCGGTTGCCCACCAAACCTTCTAAACTCAATAAAGGCTTCAATAGCTTCCTTAGGCCTTCCATCAGTCACAGAGTTAGATATATAAGCATTCCAAGTTTCAAGGTTCCTCTCAGGAATTTCATCGAACAACTTCCGTGCATCATCCCTAAGCCTAGTCTTGCAATACATATCAAAAGCACTACACCCAACAAACACATCAAGTATCCTTCCACATTTCACAGCAAGCGCATGAATCTGCTTCCCAGTAACAGGTAAACGCAGAGAAGCCACAGCTTTAAAAGCACAAGGGAAAGTGAAGTCATTTGGGGCAACACCTTCTCGTCGCATTTCGAAGAATTCAAACAAAGCGGTGGAGAAATGACCGTTTTGAGCAAGTCCGGAGACAAGTGAGGTCCAAGAGACGACGTTTCGCGTAGGAGTGAGTCGGAGAACGAGTCGGGCTGATTCGGGATGGTCGAGTTTTGAGTACATGTTGATGAGATAGTTTGCGAGAAACGGAGGAGGTGGTGAATCGAGGGTTTTGACGATTCTTGCGTGCACCACACGACCCAAACGCACGGAGCTCGTGGAGATTGCATTCTTGAGAAGTAACCCAAGTGCGTCCGCGGTTAGGAGCGTCATAACTAACGCCGGAGATCGGAAAGGTCATAGCTTTCAGGCCGGTGCTGGTGAAGAAACATTGAATGGCATAATGGTAATTTTCACTTGGTTAAGTAGTAAACCAACTGAAGGGTATAATGGTAATTTAGCCGTGTTTATAGGACTACTCTGATCGAAAGATTATATATAAAGAATTGAGTGAATTTGATAAATTTGTAATCTTTGTAGCTGAGCTTAAGATCGGCTACTCTGTTCTTGAGTCCCCAAAGTTCGTACCTTTATATGTTTTCTGCAAAAATTTCTTATCAATTCAACATATGATTTGTGTGGTGTTGTGCCCAAAGTTCGTACCTTTATAATTCACTCTTTGTTTTGGGTTTCTCTAACGCAGGAATTAGGGTTTTTAGTCTGCTTCGATGGATAAAGATCAAGAGATAGGTCAAAACTCTCCTGGGTAAGTTTAATTCATTAAGAACGTATCAATTTGTTTACACTTGTGTATATGTTTCTCTGCATTGATTCTAGGAAAATTTTAGTCATGATCAATTTTGTTTTTATGGGAATATAGTAATCACATTTATGAACCTGCACAGATTTGATGGTGAATCAGTGACAATGAGTAATAACAAGGAGACTGAACCAGTCATGGTTGAGAAAGACGATTTTCGGGAAAACGGATTCAATAGAGAAGATGATGGTGATCATGTGAAGGTTAATGGTAATAGAAGCTCCGGGGAAACTGATTTGAATCAACTCCCGGCGATTCCGCCGGTTTCTAGTGGTCAAGGTTTGCCGTTTGCACCTGTTGATTTCCCGAGCCCTGGCGATGTTTGGACATGGAAAGTTGGGAGGAGAGTGACTAATAACGGGATCCATAAGGATCGGTTTCTCATTCTCCCGGAGAGGCTTAAGAGCAAGAATGCACCCAAACCTTTTGCAGGAAAAAACACTCTTTGGCGTTATCTCGAAACTAACTTCCCTGATATGGATGTTAATGCATTCTTTGCATCTTTTAGCTGGAATATCCCGGCTTTGTTTCAGCCCTCTAATAAAGGTAGTAAAGCTCTTCTTTTGCGTCAGCCATAAAAGTCTATTTGCAACTCATGAATGATGTTTCCTTTTTCGGTTTCTGTAGTTGATGCTGCGTCTCTGTTTGAAGAGACATCCAAAGAAGGACAAAATCAAGATGAGGATGTAAAAAAAGAAGGATCAACTTCCCGTTACAGCCAGAGGAAGAGAAAACCGGCGCAGATACAGACTAATGAACCTGTTGAAGAAAAGCCTAAAGCAACTCCGCGAGCTAGCAACAGGAAAAAGACAGTCATAACAACTCCAGTCACCAAACATAAGTCATCTCGGGAATCTTCCTCGAGACGCTTCACAAGACAGCAACAAGGTGATGTGGTTGACTTGACCAAAGAAAATAAATCAGATGCAAATAAAGGCAGCAAGAGAATGAAGAAACGCAGAGGTAACTATGCTGATGAAGAAGAAGAAACTTTGGTTCCTCATATCTATGTTTCCCCTATGAATGGTGTCCTTTCGGTCTCCCACCCTCCTGTGGATATAAACCCAGAAGAGTTTGACAGTTATCTGAACTCTCTAGAGAACCTTCTTCAAGAACAGCCTTCAGAAGCGGGACAAGAGTCTTCATCATCTCTTCCCGTTAGTGCGAGCTCTCCAATGAGAGAACACGAATGGGCAGAAGCTCGGACGAAGCTTTCATCGCTTCTGGAGAAAGATTTCTCTTCCTTGTTCATGTCTAATGAAGCTACGGAGATGGCAAGCTTGGCAGCTAAACTGAGGAAAGATCCAAGCCTTTCAGCTGAAGAAATAGTGAGATTGAAGCTTATCGAAGAGATTCCAACTTTCAGCGAAGTTTTTCAAGAGAACAAAAGTGTTATAGAAGAAGCAGATAGGTTCTTCTCCGCTCTCGAGCTTAACAAATCGAAAGTCGCATCTCTCAAGTACGAATACAGCGACTTAAAGGACAAACTAGGCAATATCCAGACGGAAGTCGATACAAGCACAGAGACAATCCGTCAAATTGACGAACAAATCGCGCAACTTCAAGCTAGACGGACCGAGCTAACCCACTGCATCAGTAACAAGGAGAAAGAGAAGGTTGATCTAAGCTATGGTCAGAAAATGGTAGCGAACTCAATCCCTAAAGTGGTACAAGAAGTTCAAGCAGCTAACTCGAAGAAACCCGAATGGGAAATGAAGAAAGACAATGCTCTTAAACGCGAAGCAGAGATTCTCAATAAATTTGCCCCTCTCAAAGGATTTTATCTCTAAAACCAATTGGCCTTATGTTACATTACATAAGGCATAATTCTTGAAAACATGCCAAATTTACTCTGTATCCATTTTTTCATAATCTCTCTGCAACTCCTAAGATAACAAAAGCAACAAAAAGATCTTAACTTTGATACCATTTGATCACATTAGATTAGTGTACAAGCACTAACAAATCTCTACCATTGTCTTCAATCTTAGGCACAGTGACAATCAATTCTCCATCACCGTCGCAATCCACGGTCACGAGATCAGGCCTAGTTGATTCCGGTAGCCTAAAACGCCACACGTCAAGCTCAAGCTCATCAAGCGACAAACCAAGAGACGAAGAACCATTAGTTCTCACCAGAATCTTAACCACACCAGGATGAATCTCAACCATGTGAGCCCTCACACCTCCTCCACCACCACCATCAGTTTCCGCGACGAACCTGAAGCAATCATGACTCTCTACAACTGCCACGTCAGCGTCTGACTTCAAGGGCAGCTCTAGAACACGGCTGAAGATATGTGGGAGACGTCGGAGCTTCTTTCCGGGTTCTCGGGTCGGATCACGAGCGTGATGGATCAGAATGTTGTTGTTGCTGTTTCTGGGTAATGGGTGGATTCTCATGGTGTTTTTTTTGGTCAGAGTGATAAGAAGCAATTGGGTCAAAGATTAAAAGGAGAAAAGATGAGAGGAATATGATCAAAAAGTGATAAACTTTTTGGTGGGAATCAAAATTTGCCAGAAAGCTACGGCTCTGTATATAACCAGAGAAACCCTAAAGTAAACACTCTTGAATTTGGATTTGTGATTAGAATTAGGCAATAATTAAGTGATGATTTTTAAGAAATGGATAAGCAAATTTTGGTTGACGAAAACAGAAGCTGCGATTCTTGAAGGAGCCAAGAGACAGAGAGAAAGAATCGTCATTTTGTACAGCAGAGTTACGTGTGGTAATGTATATTGTTCGATTGGTCATGGTCTGATGGATTTATACTTGTATAGTTTTTATTTTTTAAGTTTTTAACTCTACATTTTTGGTCAAAACATATGAAACTTTTCTTTATGTGTGTTTGCAGTTTTAAAATTTTGTTAAGTATACCATTCACTTTGAGAATATAAAAATTAAAAAAAATGTTGAAAGGTTTGTATTAAAATGTGAGAATTTTTGTAAATTATGCAAAACGAAATTTAAATTTGCCATTTTCCTAATTAATCTGTGTGAAATAACCAGTTATATCATAATTTAATATAACTAAAGATTTAGGAAAATATAAAAAAATTAAAGATATTAAGAAAACAAAATCTTTTCTATAATCTCGATTAAACCTTATGTATCCTACCTTCCTTAAATTTCGAAATCCATTAATAATATATTTGAGTAAGATACTGATTTTTAATACAGATATGCTAATACGATTTACATTAATGCTGAAATATCCTAATTACAAATGAGTAATTCACATATTAATGTTTATTAGGATTTCGACATTCTTCACAAAGTCTATAAAAATTAATTTTTTGTAAATCGAATTAAATTTCTCGTCTTTAATTTACCAAAATAGACAAAACAATATTAAGAAATTTAGATTTTTTATGAAATTGTATATGTCAAAATTCTCCTATATTCAATTTGGTAATTTAAATATCAGTAATATAAAATATGGATTTAGAAATTGATACAATTCAGGATTATATCAGATATTATAAAAAATTCTTTTTTTTTTTTTTTTTTTTTTTTTTTTTTGTATCAGCAATTCAACTATCAGATATTCAGATATTATAGAAATTCTTTAAACTATTTTCAGTAATATTCAATTCTTTAAAACATGCATTGTCCAATTGTATAATGTAGCTAACTTCACACATGCGCCGATGACCCTTCCGCCGCCGAGACCTTCATTCGCCGTCTCCGCCGCAAATACAATTCTAGAGAAACTCTCATTCTGCAAATCACTCAACCACATCAAGCAACTCCATGCTCACATCCTTCGTACAGTGATCAACCACAAACTCAACTCCTTTCTCTTTAATCTCTCCTTCTCTTCTTCCTCTATCAATCTCAGCTACGCTCTCAATCTCTTCTCATCTATTACCCCTCCACCGGAATCCGTCTTCTTCAATTCTCTTCTCCGGGATCTATCTCGTTCCGGTGAACCTAGAGCGACGTTTCTGTTTTATCAGAGGATTAGACATGTTGGTGGTCGTCTTGATCGATTCAGTTTCCCTCCGATTCTTAAAGCAGTTTCGAAAGTCTCGGCCTTGTTCGAGGGTATGGAGCTTCACGGTGTTGCGTTTAAGATTGCGACTTTGTCTGACCCTTTTGTTGAGACTGGTCTTATGGATATGTATGCGTGTTGTGGTAGAATTGACTACGCACGCAATGTGTTCGACGAAATGTCTCAGAGAGATGTTGTTACGTGGAATATTATGATTGAGAGGTTAGGATTATAAACAGAGTGCAATGTTTTCTTATCTTTCTCTAAAGGTGTTAACTTTAACTTGTTTGTAGGTATTGCCGATTCGGTCTTTTAGATGAAGCATTTAAGCTTTTTGAGGAGATGAAGGATTCTAATGTGATGCCAGATGAGATGATTCTATGTAACATTGTCTCTGCATGTGGTCGTACTGGAGATATGAGATATAAAAGAGCGATTTACGATTTTTTGATAGAGAATGATGTTAGGATGGATACTCATTTGTTGACTGCTCTTGTTACTATGTATGCTGGAGCTGGTTGTATGGATATGGCAATGGAGTTTTTTAGGAAGATGTCAGTGAGAAACTTGTTTGTTTCGACTGCTATGGTTTCTGGGTATTCAAAAGCTGGGAGACTCGACGATGCTCGGGTTATATTTGACCAAACAGAAAGAAAAGATTTGGTGTGTTGGACCACAATGATTTCGGCTTATGCTGAAAGTGATCATCCACAAGAAGCTTTAAGAGTTTTTGAGGAAATGTGTCACTCTGGGATAAAACCTGATGTGGTTAGCATGTTCAGTGTTATATCAGCTTGTGCGAACCTTGGTATTCTGGATAAAGCGAAATGGGTTCACCTTTACTCACTTGCTAATGGGTTGGAATCAGAGTTGTCAATAAATAATGCCCTCATTAACATGTATGCGAAATGTGGAGGTTTGGATGCAGCAAGAGACGTGTTTGAGAAGATGCCAAAGAGGAATGTAGTGTCGTGGAGCTCTATGATCAATGCATTTTCTATGCATGGGGAAGCCAGTGATGCGCTTAGCTTATTCGCCCAAATGAAACAGGAAAATGTCGAGCCCAATGAAGTTACTTTTGTGGGAGTGCTCTATGGTTGTAGCCACTCAGGACTAGTTGAAGAAGGTAAAAAGATCTTTGTATCAATGACTGATGAATACAACATTACTCCAAAACTTGAGCATTATGGATGCATGGTGGATCTCTTTGGCCGAGCTAATCTCTTACGAGAAGCTCTTGAGGTTATTGAATCAATGCCAATGGCGCCTAATGTAGTCATATGGGGATCACTGATGTCAGCTTGTAGGGTCCACGGTGAGCTTGAGTTAGGCGAATTAGCAGCCAAACGTATCCTCAAACTGGAGCCTGATCATGACGGGGCTCTTGTGTTGATGTCCAATATATATGCTAGAGAACATAGATGGGACTACGTAAGGATCATAAGATGGATAATGGAGAAAAAGAAGGTGTTCAAGGAGAAAGGTCTTAGCCGAATTGACCAAAACGGGATATCGTACGAGTTTCTCATTGGTGACAAGAGGCATAAGCAATCAAATGAGATTTATGCGAAGCTAGACGAGGTTGTTCGTAAACTGACGCTTGCCGGTTACGTTCCTGACGGTGGTAGCGTTTTGGTGGATGTAGAGGAGGAAGAAAAGAAGGATTTGGTTCTATGGCATAGCGAAAAGCTTGCGCTCTGCTTCGGTCTGATGAATAAGGAAAAAGAAGAAGAGAAAGGCTCGTCCGTTGTTATTAGGATAGTTAAGAATCTAAGGGTGTGTGAGGATTGTCACACGTTCTTCAAGCTAGTCTCTAAAGTGTATGAACGTGAGATCATAGTGAGAGATCGAACTAGGTTTCACCGTTATAAAGACGGTATGTGTTCTTGCAGAGACTACTGGTGAGTATATTATATAGTAACAAAACAAAACATTTTTTTCCTCAAATTTAAAGCCATTTTATTATAAAACATTTTAAGCTAATCAACAGTTTAAAGAAACAATTTACAGTCCCACTTACCAAAAAAAAAAAAAACAATTTACAGTCCCAACCAATCATCTCCAAGATTACTTGCTGAATGTATTTTGATTTATACCTTTTATTATATTTTACATTAGCCAAAACTTTAAGGCAAAAGTGAGAAAAAGATAGACTACATTAATTATGTGGTGTTAGATCTTCCGAACTTCTTGGAAGTCTTCGGCGATAACTCACCGGACCTCCTTCGTAGCATCTGTCTCATGCCGTCGGCGACAAGTTCTGCGGGGTTAGCGTTAAACTTGCCACAAAACGACACGTGAGCATTAACAGCTTCCTCCACCGTCTTCGAACTACGGCTGAATTCGTCGCTTACCGCCTCGGAGCAAAGTCCACAAAGCCATTTTCCGGCGAAGTTAGCTTTGACTTTACTAATGTAGTGTTGTGTACAATCTTCCATTAAGCCGCAACATTCGCACGTCACCGATTCAATCTCCATTATTGACCAATCTATAGCTCCAAATGTGAAAGAAAATGTTTCAACGTTTATGAATATATGGTTCTCTCTAATTTAGGAATGGAATGCTTTCGTGGATATGAGAACGTTGAACACCAAAGCTAAGTGTTAGTTATATATACACGTAATAATACATATGTTGCATGGTGGGGTTTATATGTTGGGTCTAGACTTGGAACAATTAATATTTATATTCTAGAGAAAATGAGAAATACTAGAGCAAATGCATTATTACACCTTGGAAGTACTAGTACATTATCTTATAATCAAAACATTAATTATTTCTAATGACGACCCTCTTTTAATTAACACAATGCACCACATAATTCATCGATTTTAAAGCTAAAAGGATAATCTCAAACAGAATTTTGAAAACAATATGAATCATATGATTCAAGACCAAATAAATAGTAGGTTGTGACTTTTGATATGATATGTTTTTAGATGTGTTAAGTCCACGTTGATGAAAATATTTATTACAGGATACCAATGTTTTTTGTAAATGAATAAAGTTTTGACATAATAATTAAACAAAACTAGGGGAGGGCAAGGGCCAAGGAATTGCAATAATTGGCTCCATGTTCTAAAGGGACATGAGATTGTGATTTGTGGAAATGGAGACAAAGGTGGTCTTGTTCAAGGGTCCCTTCTACCATTATTTGACCTTCATTTCATATACATATCAATTAATATTTAGTATAACTTACGAACATAAAACTACAAATTCATTATGACAACAAAATATACATTCAATAGAAATTGATGACTAGTCTAAATTTCGTAGAAAATATTGTAGATTGAATAGAGTTTGCAGATTTTTTTTTGCCATTCAGACATTAAAATTAGTGAATCACTAGTTTGATTAAGAAAAAGTAGGCGTTAGTTAATATCCCTTATCATTTTTGCTTTGACATCTCTAGACATTTGTTTGATTCTTGCTAGAAAATGTCTTCCAGATTTCAGCCAGTATATAAATGTTTGTCTATAACTTCCACATCATATGTTCTGGAATATTAAAAGAGATACCAAAACGATTTACAAGTATGCAACTTAAAAATAGAGAATTTTTTTGAGAAAGACGATAATTCCCTTCATAAAATTACCGGCAAAAGAAAAAGTGGATAGAGACAACACTCTGCGAAAAAAGTTTATGGTGAACAATTACATTTACGGTAACAGACAGCTTATATATCGAAGTTGTGACTAAAATGGCAACAATGCATGTGTTTGTGATAGCAATCGTACTACTTCTACAATACATGTGTTAGTGATAACAATAGTCCTCCCTCTATTATGTAAGAAGCTGTGAAAAGGATGGCGAGAAGAGGGAATGAGAACTTGATAGAACCATCAGATGATGACTTTTCTCCTGGGACTGTTTTTGATCCATTTCCATGTTCTGTTCATAGAGATAATGTCAAAATAGATACGATTAGGTTCCATATATAAATTAGTCCTTTACCTGAAGTGTTTGATGATCCTGCATGCGAATTAACCGAAGAACTACCTGAAAATGATAAAACTTCTAATGTGAGAGAAACAAAAGCTAACAAAAAGATAAATCTAATGGATATATAGTGAGTCTATACTATTGCAGCGACTAGCTGGAGGAGTTTCAACATGACAAGCTTTAGGCAAAGCAAGAGCTTGTGTCTCATTAACATTGATCCCAAGCTGAGAATCTCCACCATCGAGAACTTGACACAAACACTCAGAAGAATATCGAACAACATGAGCCAACTGGCTACAACATTGTTGAGACGGAGTAGAAGTGTTTTGAGTGATGTAGCCGAGACACGGCGCCATGCTGATTAGGACATTTGTGCAACTCGGCTGAGCAGAAACTATCGACATCACTGCCATTAAAGCTATAAACAACATTAAACACATTCTAGGTTTCATATTTTTCTTGTGTTGTTCCAAGAATCTTTCAAGAGTTTGTTTTAATTTAGTTTTTTTGATCGCTTAATGGTTTGTGTTGGAGTCTTTTGTGGTTACGTAAATAAATAAGAAGTTGAGGCCGCATAAAAAGACGAAAATAAGGATGTGGCTCTATTTGCATGACCAACTTTTGCAACACTTTATGGTGAAGTTTGTGAAAGAATCTGATTACGTTTGGTTTTAGGATGTTTGTTGAATTATTTTTGTGATTATATATATTTTTAGAGTTTCACGTGATTGAAATTTGATTCCTGACCTTTTAAATGGAAAAAAAAAGATATGTAGGGGAAAATGTTTTCTTTTAAGTCTATATTTTACGTTCGTATATAATTGAATATGTTCTTGTACGTTGATGTATATATTACTTCTGTGTTTTGATAACATATATTACTTGTTAGTAATTTAAAAGTACGTAGCTGCAAGAAGAATTAGTTTAAACTGTATATGCAATATTGACACTGTTTAATTTGTTTGTGAATCCCTCAAGAGTTAATTTTAATTTGGTTGTTTGAGTTTATTGGTTTGTGTGGGAGTCTTTTTGTTTTTGTGAGTAAGTATATAAATAAAAACTGATATATGTCGCATTAAAAAGAAACAAAATAAGGATGTACATGTTGCTTAATCTGCATGACCAACTTCTCTTTTGATAAAGAGCACTTTAATTTTGCAATATATAATAAAGTTTGCGTGCTTATTCAGAAACTGAAATTCCGAGATGATCCATCATACATAAACCATAAGCCAACATCTTGAGCCAAAACCATGACAGTAAATTATAAACATCTTGAGTCGAAACTTAACTCGAACCACCGAGTCCACGGTATCAACGAATATCCCAACTGAGCAAGGAGCTTCAAAAACAACTCTCCAGTCTCCAAGATCAAATATTCACGAAGATATTTGCACAACTACGAGAAAATTGTGATTTTGTTGCTTTTCAAGTCGTAGTCTATACAATATGGAGAGAACGAAATGGGAGAAGGTATGGTGAGAACCCGGAACCGGCAGATCGTCTTACGGTCTGGATTGACAAACAAGTAAGAAATCGGATTTCGGCAATTCGCATACAGGGAGATATGCGATACGAGGCAACCTACCCATCATAGATCAAAGCTCGTGGTTAAATCAGTTTTTTACTAGAACGTTTTAAATTCTTTCTCAACCATTTTATTTTAAGAAAACGATGCACTAGTTGTAAAAACGTTTTATTTTTTCTTTTGAATATAATTTAACATTAAATTCAAAAAAAAAAAAATAGCTCGATGGATCGTTAGAGACAAAAAAATCACAATCGATGTTCTTGTGAAGATTTTACAGTTTAACAAGCATCTTTCTTATTTACTAATAGCAATTTGTTTAAATCTATTTTTACAACTTAGATTTTTTTTATCTTTAAAAACATGTAAATTTCAAAGTCAACTAAACTATAAATGTAATACACACACGAGATTAAAAGAGAACTCTCGAAACTTCTTTCTCTCTCTAGGCGATTTCCAGATTACTCTTCACCGACTCTTTCAAATCGGCGATTTGCTTTCCGTCGACGGCGGATCAGACTTCCGAATCATCGGATCTTCTCGTTCCTTTGCTATGGCAGATAAGGATCTCTGGATTTCACTCCAAAACCTCAACCTTGGACTAGAGAGAAGCCCTCTAAAGCTCTCAATCGAAGCCAATCGGAAGAGGGATGCTACTCACCGTCTCAGTCTAGTTGTTAAAGGTCTTCACTCATCGCAAAACCCAGCTGGAATCAAGGTTATGATGCCGAAAGTATGGAAGCTTGAAGGGAGAATTACTAGCCGAATCAATGAGGATGGGAGAGTTCAATTCTTCTTCACCCAAGAGCACCAGATGCTCACAGTTCTTGACAATGGTCCCTGGACTTATAAAGATTGGTTAGTGGTGGTGGATCAATGGACACGAAGAAGCTTACCAGACTACCTCCGAATTATTCCTTTTTGGATTAAGGTTCTTAACATCCCGGATGATTCCAAGGAGGACAGGGCAATTAGGGAAATTGGAGGAGTTCTAGGTCATGTTGAGGATATCCATATCCAACAGCCTACTGCTGATCAAGCGGGTGAGGTTTGGATTAGAGTACCAATTGACATAGATACGAGACTGATCTTTGCACGCTATTTCCGCATCCCTGATTATGAAGCTCCAGTACTAATTCGGTTCATCTACAATAAGCTCAGAAAATTCTGTTCAGCTTGTGGTAGCCTCACTCATCTAGCTGCAACTTGTACTTACCAAGCCCAAGGAGCTGAGCAACTTCAACTACCTGCTCCATCTCAGAGGCCAAATCAGGATCTACCTCCAAGTAACTTGAATCATATGGAGAATAGACCTCATATACTTGCAGAAGTAGATGATGATACGATGGGGGAAACAGTGGGATCTAACGTCAACATGGATACTTCTGAAAATCAGAATCTTAACGACTCTCAAGGAGAATTTTTGGATACACTCAACCCAGGGGATATGCAGGATAGAATCAATGCAACTTTTGCAATTCGAGAGATTGGCTCAGCGTCAGTACCAGCTCCGGACAGAGGGGTTAAACGTAAAGGAGATCCTGCCAATGAGGAGGATGAGGTTTCAACTTCTCGAAGGAGAATACAAGGTCAGTCTTCAACAACACCGGCTACAGGGGAGGTGGACACCCCGAAGCCACCACTGCCCGAATGAAGATACTGCATTGGAATTGTCAGGGTTTGAGGAACCCCCTGACAATTCCATACTTAAAGGATATCAATCGGAGGCATAAGATTGATATTCTGTTCCTCGTAGAAACGAAAAATAAAGATGCTTATGTATATCAGCTAGGTAAGGATCTCCAGTTTACCCATCACTTTTTGGTCTCTCCTGATGGTACTAGCGGCGGCTTAGCAATTTTTTGGCGAGATACAGTGAATTGTGATTTTCTTCAAACTCCATCACTTCACTGTACTGATATGTACATAACGGATGAATCAGCAACCTTTTGTCTGACCTATATCTATGGAAACCCTGAGAGAAAACCCAGGCAGCAATTATGGCAAAAAATGCAGGATCTTGTCCAAGCAGGCCTCTATCAAAGGAAGCCTAGAGTTGTAATTGGAGACTTCAACGAGATCAAGAGCAATGATGAGAAGGTTGGGGGTGCGAACAGACCAGATTGGCAGCTTACTAACTTTCAACGAATGTTAAACATCTCCGGACTTCATGAAATCAGAACATTTGGAGGGTCTTTTACATGGATAGGCAACAGGTCTTGTGGCACAATTAAATCTAAGTTGGATAGAGCAGTACCTACTACGGACTGGCATGAACTATATCCAAAAGCTTTCGTCCAACTGCTTGATTGGTGTGGCTCTGATCACAGGCCTTTGCTTTTACAAACAGAAGATCGAAAATGGAAGGGTGTTGGTGTCGGATCCCGCAATTCGGATCCGGCCCATAAAGATGGTAGAACAATAAAACGAAGTGGGCCGTTAGCCCAGTTCAAGAGACGAAAAGAACGGCCCAGTAAAGTTCGGCCCAGCTGGAGTGAAACGTCGGGATCTCGTGAATTAAGTGAAAAGCGGGTCATACGGAATCTGCGAGATGTGGAAGATTCGAAACGGAAACATTGATGAAGGCGAGATCTGCGGCTTGATGAACGACTTCGGTTTCGAATTGTGTAATTATAAATAGAAAACGAAAACCATTGTAAAAGGGACCGAATTCTTGAGCAATATACAGATACATACAATTCACTCCTTTGTTTTCTTTTTCTTGGTTGTTATTCGAATTAGCAAGGCTAGACGACCCGAAACACATCTCAAAATTTGTATTGCGGATTCCGACATCCACAATTTGGCGCTAGAAGGAGGGGACTCTAGTCTTTTACTCCAGAATAACCAGTCGAGAAGATGTCAGACGTGACAGATTCGGCCTCAGCCCTCGACGAGATCAAGAAAATGCTGAAAGATCTCTCCGAAAAGACTGACCAGCAACAGCTCGCGACCACTACTTTGTCTGAGAAGTTTTCAGCATTCGAAGAACAAAGCACCAGTCAAATCGCAGTCCTCACGGCAAGTTGTTCCGAAATCAGGTCAGCCCACAATGCTTATGCCGATCGGGTTGATACTATTCTTGCAGGAACCTTGCGAACCAGCGGACCTCGCGGGCATCTGGATTTTCACAATCCAAACACTTCGGAAGTTCAAGATCCTAGACTTGTCACCCGTAGCAGTGAGCTTCCGGCTTCGTTACCTCTGGGTTCTCAAAGCGAGCCTGGAGGAGGATCCAGTTTTCCACAAGCACCTCAAAATCCAGCCAGCGATTCATTCGCTCCGGTCAGAACACCTTTTCCTGTCCATCCGGAGAATACCCCGCGTCACCCCCAAACCGGATTCAATTTACCTCGTCTCCCGGTCAGCCCGGAAATCCAGAACCTGCAGAATCAAATCCGGGAAATGAGTTCGAAGGTTCATCAAGCCACCAGCTCGGCTCCCGAAGTCGATAGAGTGATCGAGGAGACAAGAAGGACTCCTTTTACTCCACGGATTGCAGCCCTGCGAATTCAAGACCAAAGGAAGGTCAAACTCCCGGGGTACAATGGTAAGGGAGACCCCAAAGAATTTTTAACATCTTTTCAGGTTACCGCAGGGCGCGTACATCTGGAGCCAAATGAAGTGGACGCGGGTTTATGCAAACTCTTCGCTGAGAACCTGTCCGGGCCGGCTTTGACCTGGTTCACTCAACTAGAAGAGGGATCTATCGATAGCTTCAAGCAGCTATCCACTGCTTTCATTATGCAGTACGGATACTTCATCAAGAGCGACGTAACTGATGCACAGTTATGGAACCTCTCGCAAGGAGCCGGAGAGCCACTCCGGACTTACATCACATCCTTTAAAGAGATTATGGTTCAGATCCCAAATCTGTCTGATTCCGCAGCTATTGCTGCACTCAAGAACGGTCTCTGGCATGAATCTCGTTTCCGAGAAGAATTGACTGTTAACCGACCAGCCACTATTCAGGACGCTCTTCATCGGGCAACGAACTGGATAAACGCGGAGGAAGAGCGAGCTGCTCTAGCCAAAAAGTTCAAAGCTGCCCCGAAGCCCGCTCAGCTTCCTCCGCAGAAGAAACCTGTTCAAGCCGAAGCTCGCAAACCCGGAGCGGGAACATTTTCAGTAGATCGGGAAGAGCCGAAAAGTTCTCCGAAAAATTCACCTGCGAAGCAATCCTTCTCGCCCAAGAACAAAAATGGCGCATTCCCGAGTAACAAGTGGATCCGTGATCCAAACGCCTACTGCGAAATCCACAAAGTTAATGGACATGCTACGAAAGATTGCAAAGCTTTAGGAAGACTGCTGGCTGCTAAGTTCGCATCTGGTGAAATACCTGAAATCGATGTTTCGGAACTCGAGCCAGCTCATCCGTCAGAGCAAACAGTCGAGCCAGAGGTGTCCTCTCCCCCTAATAAGAAATCGAAGAGGATCCAATCTCCGGATATTCCTAAAGGACCAAAAAAGCAAATCCAGGTGATTATGGGGGGATCCAAGCTTTTTCGAGACTCCATTAGTGCGATCAAGCAACACGAACGAAGAACAAACTCCCCAGTGGTCAAAAAAGCAAGAGTCATTGAGGAGCAGTTACCCGAAGTAACCTTCTCCGAAAGCGAAACGAGTCAACTTGACAAACCGCACGATGATGCTCTGGTCATAACACTTGATATTGCGCATTGCGAAGTATCACGAGTTCTCATCGATACTGGGAGTTCGGTGGATTTAATCTTCCTTGATACCCTGACAAGAATGGGGATATCGAAGCAAAGTATAAAGGGGCCACCATCTCCTTTGGTTTCCTTTTCCAGTGAAACTTCAATGTCAGTAGGAACAATTGTGCTCCCGGTATCTGCCGAAGGGATAGTCAAAATGGTCGAGTTCACTGTGTTCGATCGTCCTGCGGCTTACAATGTTATCTTAGGGACGCCTTGGCTCTATGAAATGAAAGCAGTACCCTCGACGTATCATCAATGCTTAAAGTTCCCAACTATGTCCGGAGTAAAACAAATCCTTGGAAGTCAGCGAGCTGCGAGGATGTGTTACATGTCTAGTCACAAGCTGAAGATTCAATAGCAACCACAGCTCGAGGTACCTGCGAATCCAGTCAAAAAAATCAGCAGTGACCTCGTGGAAGCAGTAGTAATTAATAAGGAATATCCGGACCAAACTGTGAACATAGGATCTGGATTAAGTGAAACACTCCGAGCCGAACTGATCAAATTCTTAAAAAGGAATCAAAAAACTTTCGCCTGGAAGATTGAGGAGATGACTGGGATTGATACAAAGGTAATCTCACACGAGCTCAACATCGATCCGACTTTCAAACCGGTTAAACAAAAGCGCAGGAAACTCGGTCCGGATCGAGCCGAAGCAGTTAACACCGAAGTACAGCGTTTGCTTGATGCGGGTTTAATTCGCGAAGTCAAATACCCGGACTGGTTGGCAAACCCTGTTGTAGTAAAAAAGAAAAATGGGAAATGGCGAGTTTGTGTGGATTTCACCGATCTTAACAAAGCTTGTCCCAAAGATAGTTTCCCACTTCCGCACATCGATCGACTTGTGGAGTCAACTACGGGTCACGAAATGATGTCTTTTATGGATGCTTTTTCCGGGTATAATCAGATTTTGATGAATCCGGAAGATCAGGAGAAAACAGCTTTCATCACGGACCGCGGAACTTACTGTTATATAGTCATGCCTTTCGGGTTGAAAAATGCCGGAGCCACTTATCAACGGTTGGTGAATATGATGTTCAAGGACCTCCTCGGTAAAACGATGGAAGTATATATTGATGATATGTTGGTGAAGTCAATATCAAGTACTTCGCATATCGAACATCTAGAACAGTGCTTCGCAATTCTGAATGAGTTCGGAATGAAACTGAACTCGACCAAGTGTACTTTTGCAGTTCCGTCGGGAGAGTTTTTAGGTTATATTGTCACGGAGCGAGGAATCGAAGCTAATCCGCGACAATTGAACGCTTTTCTGGCGATGTCTTCGCCTCGCAACATCCGAGAAGTTCAGCGACTCACGGGGCGGGTAGCAGCTTTGAACCGTTTCATCTCGAAGTCAACCGATAGATGCCTTCCATTCTATAATCTGCTCAGAAAAGCGAACAAGAATTTCATCTGGGATGAGAATTGCGAAAAGGCTTTCAAAGATCTGAAAGATTATTTGTCCAAACCTCCTGTGTTAGCGAAGCCCGAGTTCGGAGAAGAGCTTTTCTTGTACGTATCAGTATCTGACAGCGCAGTAAGCGGAGTGTTAGTGCGGTTGGATCGAAACGACGAAAGACCGATTTTCTATGTAAGCAAGTCTTTCTCGGGAGCAGAATCGAGATATCCGATGATGGAAAAGTTAGCCCTGGCAGTAATTACTTCGGCTTGGAAATTAAGACCGTATTTTCAATCTCATACGGTTATTATTCTAACTACGCAACCTTTAAGGGCAATTTTGCATAGTCCGAGTCAGTCGGGAAGATTGGTCAAATGGGCAATCGAGCTAAGCGAGTATGATATTCAGTTCCGAACAAGGACAAGTTTGAAATCTCAAGTCCTCGCAGATTTTCTGATCGAACTACCTCTGGTTTCCATGGAAGACAAAGAAAATGAAGGACCTTGGATACTTCATGTGGACGGCGCGTCCTCAAAGCAAGGTTCCGGGATCGGCATCCGATTACAATCCCCATATGGTGAAATAATTGAACAGTCATTTCGTCTCGCATTTAATGCGTCAAACAACGAGGCGGAGTACGAGTCTCTCCTTGCAGGACTTCGCCTAGCGATTGGGATAGGTATCACAAAACTACGGACATTCTGCGACTCGCAGCTCGTTGCTAATCAATTTTCTGGTGACTATGAAGCTAAGGATAGTAGAATGGAGGCTTACCTAGCTCAAGTTCAACACCTGAGTAAGAAGTTTCAAAGTTTCGAACTCACGAGGATTCCACGAGGCGAGAATTCAGCTGCAGATGCTTTAGCTGCGTTAGCATCGAGTTCCGAAGTAACAGTAAGCAGAATGATCCCTGTCGAAGTAATCGAATATCCGAGCATAGCAGGTTCAAGTCCATCAGTCGGGGAAATGAATTTTGTAACCACTCGATCTATGCGTAGAAGAATAAATATGGACCCAGATTCACCAAGAAACGAAGAAGCTGAACAAGTACCTGAAGTGGAATCGCCTGTTGGAGCACCGCCAAATCCGGAACCATCGCAACAATTACTACAGCTTCCGGATTGGGGGGCAGATTGGCGGATACCCATCAGAGAATATATCCTTAATGGTACTCTCCCTACGGATAAATGGGAAGCGCGAAGTCTAAAGGCTAAAAGCGCTCGATTTTGCATTTCAAATGATATCCTCTACAGAAGAAGCATCTCGGGTCCCGACATGATCTGTATTTTTGGCCAACAAGTTCGTACTGTAATAAAAGAAATTCATGAAGGAGTTTGCGGCAATCACTCCGGAGGTCGTTCTTTGGCCTTTAAGGTAAAAAGATATGGATATTTCTGGCCCACTTTAATTGCGGATTGCGAGGAATACGCTCGGAAGTGCGAACAGTGCCAGAAGCATGCACCTTCGATTCACCAGCCTACGGAGCTCTTGTCCTCAGTTTCTTCGCCTTATCCGTTTATGAAATGGTCTATGGATATTATTGGGCCTCTCCACGTCTCGACACGCGGAGTGAAATTTGTTCTGGTCCTAACCGATTATTTCTCAAAGTGGGTAGAAGCAGCAGCTTATGTAAACATAACTCAGGTGCAAGTTCGCAAGTTCATTTGGCAGGATATCATTTGTAGGCATGGGTTGCCGTTCGAAATCGTTACTGATAATGGACCTCAGTTCATTTCTGGGCAGTTCGAATCTTTCTGCGAAGAATGGCAAATCAGACTCAGTCGATCAACGCCTCGCTACCCGCAGGGTAATGGTCAAGCTGAAGCAATGAACAAAACGGTTTTGTCTACTTTGAAGAAAAAACTCAAGTCGCACAAAGGAGCTTGGTTTAACGAATTACAAAGTGTTCTCTGGGCAATTCGCACAACCCCTAGGCGTGCAACCGGGGAAACGCCATTTTCACTGGTTTATGGAATGGAAGCTGTAATCCCTGCTGAAATTTTTGTACCAAGTCCAAGAAGGACGAACAACCCGCAGAACGAGGCAGCGAATAGCGAACTGATGGTTGACGTTATCGATACAATTGAGGAGCGGCGTGATCGGGCTCTGATTCGAATGCAAAATTACCAGAATGCCGCAGCTCGATACTATAATTCGAATGTCCGAAATCGCCACTTCGACGTTGGAACCCTAGTACTGCGCAAAGTTCAGCAAAATACTACCGAAGACGGAGCTGGAAAATTAGGTATTAACTGGGAAGGACCTTATCGGATTACTCATGTGGTTCGCAACGGAGTTTACCGCCTCGAGAACATGGAAGGAAAAGCAGTTCGGAGAGCTTGGAATTCCATTCATCTGAAGAGATACTTTGTTTAAGTATTTTCATTATTGTAAATCGAACTACGAAAGACTTGATCCCCACCTTTGGGTACGTAGGCAGCTCGGATTTCGAGTGCAGTCTCTAAAATCAATAAAATATTCAGATTGATTAAACAATCTTAATAAATCAAAGCCGATATCTATCTCGCAATTCGTAAACCGAGAATATTCTCGTAATTCGCTCTTCGCAAGCCGATATCTATCTCGCAACTATTTAAGATTTCTTTCAAATCCGGGCTCAGTGCTCGGATAGATGAATCTTTATCTCTCAAATCCGCGCTCAGTGCTCGGATAGACGAGTCCTTAAAAGTATAAATTACTTTAAAAAAAATATCTGGTTCAACACAGTTCAATTCGGATTTCGATCTCGTATCATACTTCTTGAAAGCCGAAAATTCTTCAAATGTATCTTCCTTTTCCTAAGACTATTTTCCTTTATGAACTCCGGGTTCATATAAAAATTTCGAAAAACTTCGACATATGTTTGCAAAAAGTTTTTCGAGAAGGAAATAGTTTAAGTTTTTTAAAAAAAATCCAAAAGATACGGGAAGCAAAAAGCAAGAGGTTCATATTAAAAACAAAAGGGGGGCCATTTAAGCCGTAACAACCCCGAAAATCAAATCAAGGACCTTTAGGCTTCAGGATCCTGCTTCGGCTTTTCCTCCGATTCCTGGACTGATTTGAGCTCGGACATGAGATTTTTGTTGGAGCCGAACTCATCGATGGCAAGTTCCTCCTCGGTATAGGGATCTTCAGGCGCCGATTCGGGAGGAGTGGCAACAAAGAGATGAGCAAACTCATCAGGGCGAGGTTTGAGAGCATTCATCTTGTTAACCTTAGCTTCTGCATCCGCTTCGTCTTTCTTCACGGATTCGAGCTCGGCATCAATGTCCGGGATCTCGCCTCTCTTAAGCTCCTCAAGAAGCTCCCGATTTGCTCTGGTCTCCGCAGCTCGGTTGCTTATTGACTCATTTTCACTCAGGGCTTTCAGGTAAGTCTCGTGTTTTGAGATCAAGCCACTATAGTGTTCACGGAGTTTCCTTCGCCCATCCTTCCTTGCTGCTGCGAGCTCCTCGTCCCTTTTTTCCGCAGTAACCTTGCACCATTCCTCACTTCGCTTGGCTTCGGCCTCCAACGAAGTAATCTTGTCACATGCCTCAAGGTACATGTTCTTTCCAGTCTTCAGTTTCACTGACAGATCCGTGTTAACCACATCAAGATGGTTACAACGAGCTTCGGCATTCAACATCCGCTCCCGGATCTCGTTTGCTTTCGCCACAGCATTGGCATTCTCTTCCTCCATCTCTTTCATTTGACTGATCTCCACTTCGAGTTCAGCAACTCGAGTCCTAAGACTATCAAGCTCGTTCACAGGGAAGAGCTGGTTTTCATGACAGGAAAAAGTGGTGTTGTATTCAAGCATAATCTGTCAAAATAAAAAAAAATCGTTAGTTCAAGCAAAACGAGCTGAAGTAAGAATTTAAGGAAGTACCTCTCCAAGTTTGTCAGCGAAGCGAAAGTAATTCGCCCTGTTGACTTCCTTTAGCTCGCTGAAGGCCGGGATTCTCATCCCAGCCGGAGTGAAGTTCCTCATGAAATCAGCTGGAGACTTCGGAGGAGCTAATTGAAAGTTTTACAGGAAATCAATATGAATGATTCGTACTTTGCGAAAAGAATCAGAAGACAATGTAGGATTACCTGTTGGAATAGGGATTTCTTGACGACCAGATTCCCTATTCTCTGAGTCGCGCGAAGGCAAGACTATGACTTGAATGGGAGGTTCGGACAGCGGAATCCCCTGAGAAATGTTTTTAGCGCTTTGGCTAGTGGTCCCGGCATCTTCAGAAGGATTCACATCAACATTCGGGTGAGAACGACTTTTGCGATGTAGAGGAGGAACATCTGAGTCCTCGCTCTTGCGTTTCCTCGAGGAGGTCGCAGTTGGTCCTCCATCAGAATACTCTATTTCACGAGATGATCGGGAGGAACGGGAATCCGAAACTCGGACTATCTCTTTACTAGAAGACTCCTTCACTCGATCTCGATGATCAGAAGTCTTCGATTCAGATGCCGGCGCAGCAGGGCCGGAAGCCTTTCCCTTGCCAGATGCGGATCTGGACTTTCCTTCTTCCAAGGCCTTCACCATTCTGGCCTTGTCTTCCTTCTCTCTTGCCTCCCTAACCTTTTCCCTCTCTTTTTGGAGCCTCTTCTCTTCACGGTAGGAGACTGGAGACATGCTTCTATCGATCGTGGGAGAAGTGTGAGGTGGAGAAGAGGTAATGAGGTCGGAGCGACTGTAGATACGGGAGCACGAGTTCCGAATTCGTTCATAGGTGAAGAGTTCCCACGCTAGGTCACTTTGATTGCAAATCTTAATGAATTGTTCTGCAAAGGTATGGGAGACCGGTGTCTTCGGAAGTTTAACTGTAAAACAGAAAGGGTTAGTTTGCCGAGGAGCGAAGTCAAAAAATGAAAATATGCAATAAGTCCCTAAAAACCATCTAACCAGGACGACGTGTCCAGTCCCGAACAAAAAATCCCGTATTCGGACCATAGGTGAACTCGTCAACAGGAAAGAAGAAATACGATTTCCTCCACTTCTCATCTTTTTCAGGGAAGTCTCCGAAGACCCTGAAGTGACTCCTCGGGCTAAGGAAGAAGGTACCCGGAGTTCGTCCTTTCTTCATTGTGTAGAGATGAAAAACGTCGGATAGCGTAATCCGGTATCCATTCTCCTCTGCAAGAGTCTGGAGGCACAGTACAATCCGAACTACGTTCGGGCAAAGCTGAGGCAAAGCGATCCCCAGTTCATGCATAAGTTCTACCAGAAGCCCTGGTAAAGGAAAGGAAAGACCGCACTCCGAAAAGAATATTTCAAAGGCGCAACAGTGATCAGTAGGAGGAGATTCAGGAGACTCTCTGGGTTTCGGAGCTATCAGTTTAACTTGTCGAGGAATACCGCAGCCACCTTTCATCAGAACTAGTTTCCTGTCATCGAGTTCCGAGGAAAAGTATTTCCCGAACTCACCTTCGATGATGAAGGATTCACTACGGACCTTCTTACTCTTCCTCGGAGCCATAACTCTATGTTGATAGTATCGGAGTTTGAGAGGAGATCTGGGAACAAAGAAGCTCAAGAATACCTCAAGAACACCTCAAGAACACTCTTTAGTGATTCTGAAGATCTTTGTAGAAACCCAGAAAACGGGTAGATCTAGCGGTTGGTATTCTTCGGGGGACGGCTGCGAATCGCCGGAATACGAAGAACACGGTGGAGCGGAAGGAGAATAGCGGAAATCTTCAAGCAAATGACTGAAAATCTAAGAAATCTTTTAGATTTCCGGCCTAAATCTAACAGTTACTAGCTAGAACGGCGGATGATCTAATGATTCCAAGACTAGAAAATGTAACGATTAAAGATCTGAGAAGAAGTAGAAGTAGAAGGAAGAAGAGAGTACCTTTAAATACGGAGGAGAGCAGAAGTGGCTTGAAGATGATAGAGACAAGTACGGTTACAGAACCCGAAGAGTCCGATGATTATATAGGGGATCGTTGGGCGGCAAAAGAAGAAAACCCTAGGATCTCGAAGCATCTTTATCTTCCCGAGGAAAATCCCTCGATCCGCGGGAAAAGTAAAACCCTGGGATCTTGAAACGTCATTTCGGTCGAAGAATAAGATCCCAGGAAAGCCGGAATTGATGACAAAATCTCCGAATCCGAAAGAAGTTCAACATTTAAAGTATCCCGAAGAATCCACTTCGGAACACTTGGGGGGCAAACTGTTGGTGTCGGATCCCGCAATTCGGATCCGGCCCATAAAGATGGTAGAACAATAAAACGAAGTGGGCCGTTAGCCCAGTTCAAGAGACGAAAAGAACGGCCCAGTAAAGTTCGGCCCAGCTGGAGTGAAACGTCGGGATCTCGTGAATTAAGTGAAAAGCGGGTCATACGGAATCTGCGAGATGTGGAAGATTCGAAACGGAAACATTGATGAAGGCGAGATCTGCGGCTTGATGAACGACTTCGGTTTCGAATTGTGTAATTATAAATAGAAAACGAAAACCATTGTAAAAGGGACCGAATTCTTGAGCAATATACAGATACATACAATTCACTCCTTTGTTTTCTTTTTCTTGGTTGTTATTCGAATTAGCAAGGCTAGACGACCCGAAACACATCTCAAAATTTGTATTGCGGATTCCGACATCCACAAAGGGTAAAAGACTTTTTAGATATGACAACAGGTGGAGACATAATGCAGAAGTGCATCAAGTTATTCAGAATACCTGGCAAAACAAATGCAGTCACCTCTCCCCCCAGGAATTCAAGGAGGCTCTAAAGAGATGCAGAATTGGGCTGGCACAATGGAAGTCAGAGAATAATCATAATTCCCAAAAGAAAATCCAGCAACTTCAACAGGCGCTGCAACAAGCCTATGACTCTCCTCTGTTGGATTACAATTACATCGCTGAGCTCAAATTAAAACTCCAACATGAATATCAGCTTGAAGAAGAGTATTGGCGTACAAAAAGTCACATTCAATGGTTGCAACTGGGGGATAAGAACACGCGCTACTTCCATGAAAGAACGAAGCAGCGGAGATCTCATAATCGTATAACCTCTCTTGAAGATAGCAATGGCAAAATCTTGACTGAAGAGAAGGAGATTCAAGAGGTTATTTACAATTATTTTGAAAAAATATATTCCTCAGCAGGTGTGCACCAACTTGACTCTGTTCTTCAACATATACAACCTCGAGTCACGCCAGAAATTAATAATAGACTGACGGCGCCTGTAACAGAAGAGGAGATCTTCCAAGCTTTATCACATATGAATGTTGACAAAACGCCAGGCCCTGACGGTTTCAGTGTGGGCTTTTATCGATACCATTGGGAAGCTATCAAATCAGGTGTGATTAATTTCGTTCAAGCTTTCTTTCAAACTGGTTATTTAGATCCTGATATTAATCACACTTTCATCTGTCTAATACCAAAAGTTGAATCTCCAACCCAAGTCAAAGATTTTCGACCAATTAGCTTATGTAATGTAGCATATAAGCTAATATCTAAGATCTTGGCAGATAGACTGAAGCCATGGCTGCATTCTATAATCTCAGAATGTCAATCTGCCTTCATCCCTGGTCGCTTAATTACTGACAATGTTATCATAGCCCATGAACTTCTGCATTCTCTTACTACTAAAAAGATGAAAACTCCATTTATGGCTTTAAAGTTGGATATTGCAAAGGCCTTTTATAAAGTTGAATGGAACTTCTTGGCAGCTTTATTAAGACGTTTTGGTTTTGCAGAGCAATGGTGCCAATGGGTAATGAGATGTATCTCCTCTGTGACGTACTCTGTTCTTGTTAATGGCTCTCCTACAAAAAAGATTTACCCCCAGCGAGGCCTAAGACAAGGTGATCCGATTTCACCTTACTTATACCTTCTTTGTACAGAGGGACTCTCTTCTCTCCTCAATAACGCCATGCTTACCAAGTCCATTCAAGGTTTTAAAGCTAGTAGGGGCGGACCTCCAATTTCTCATATGTTTTTTGTTGATGATTCCCTTCTTTTTTGTCAAGCTGCAGAGCATCAGTGTCAACATCTACTCCAAATTCTTCAAAGATATGCTGCAGCCTCAGGACAACATGTCAATTTTCAAAAATATGCAATAATGTTTGGTAAGACTGTCCCCTCTGAGATTCAGCAGAGTATCATAAGCTTAACAGGAATAACAAAAATTGGAGGTTTTGGGCGTTATTTGGGGCTGCCTGAGGCAGTAGGCAGAAATAAGTATAATGCTTTCTCCTATATTATTCAAAGAGTGAAAAATAAACTGGAAAGTTGGTACTCGAAATTTTTATCACAAGCAGGGAAAGAAGTTCTTATCAAAGCAGTGGCTACTGCTCTACCTACTTATAGTATGTCTTGTTTTTTGCTGCCTAAGAAGCTTGTTAATCAACTTTCAGCTCTGATTCGACGATATTGGTGGTCAAGCTCAAAAGATAAGAGTCAAATTCCTTGGATTGGCTGGAATCAAATGACTAAGTTAAAGCTACATGGAGGTATGGGGTTCAGGGATCTATTTAAATTCAATATAACATTGCTTGCTAAGCAAAGCTGGCGCATACTGAAAGAGCCGCACTCATTATTAAGCAGAGTAATCAAGGCTAAATATTACTCTAAGTCTACTCTCATGGATGCAAAAATAGGACATCGACCGAGTCACGCTTGGAGAAGTATCTACCAGGGTACTCAACTTCTTAAGCAAGGTCTTCGATGGAGAATTGGTGATGGTACTACTGTTAAAGTCTGGTCTGACCAATGGCTAGACACTCCTCCAAGACCAGCTCGGCCTGCCAACAATGCATCTGATGGGCAACTTCGAGCTTCAGACCTAATGCTGGCCAGATCAAATGCTTGGGATGATAGGAAACTACATCAGTTAATTCACCCAGAAGATATTCACTTGATTAAGAAGATTCGCCCAAGTATGATTCAATCTCCTAACACTCCCACTTGGATCTACACAAGGGATGGTCACTATTCAGTCAAATCAGGTTACCACCAACTCACTAAACCCTCCTCAGTAAACTCTAATACTCTTGTACGCATAAACCAAATTTGCAAATCCATTTGGACTCTTAATGTCCCACCAAAAATTAAACATTTCTGGTGGCGACTTCTTCATAATGCCCTTCCAGTTGCAGAGGCTTTGGCTCGCAGGCGCTTACGAATCTCACAAGATTGTTTATTATGCGGCGAAGCAAGAGAGTCTGTATCTCATCTGTTCTTCCAATGTCGCGTGGCAAAAGAAATTTGGGAATTATCGCCTGTTCACATTGATACAGGTCAGTTCACTGTTGATCACTCTCTATTAGACTATGTCCAGGCCCTCCTATCTAATGTCAAGCATCAAGATAATGCCAATCATCTCTTCTCATTTATTGGTTGGCGCATTTGGAAGGCCAGAAATGACCTGCTTTATAATAACAAGAGAGTGGCAATCCCACATATTATACATCAAGCTATTGTAGACCTCCGTTTGTGGACAGAATCCCAACAGACCATTGTCCCTCATAGGCTGCAGCCTAAGCAAATTAATAACTCAGCGCCGAAAACATTTCAGGAGGTACTTTCTCAAGTCCCTTCCTTTTGTTGTTGTACAGATGCCTCTTGGATAAATCAAGACAGTAAAGTTGGCGTTGGGTGGACGTTGCATGACTCGCTTGGCCGATATCTACTCAAAGGAAGTGCCTCTTTAGAGCCTACTCAATCAGTCCTTGAAGCAGAAGCTCTTGCGCTAAGGGAAGCTTTGACTCATCTGAAGCGGCTCAACTATCAGAATGTCACATTTTGTGGTGACTCTCACTCTTTATATGGATATTTGGAAGGCATTTGGCACAAGAAGCTTCAGATCAGGGGATCAAATGAGATTCAAACTTATCTACAAGATATCTCAAAATTGGCTCATGACTTACAAATTCCGATACATCAATAGAGAAGCCAATGTTTTAGCTGACACCCTAGCCAGAGAAGCACGTGTAAATGACTCTCCATATGTTATCTCATGGGTTCTATAGTTGTAAGTCATGAATTGTATTTTATAGCTGTGTAAACTCTGTTTCATTAATGAAATATAAGATTGACGACAAAAAAAAAAAAAAAAAAAAAAAAAAAAAAAACTATAAATGTAAATAAAAAAAATTTATATATATTGTGGGCTTCGATATTCCACTTAAAAGCCCAAACTAAACTAATCTTCACACGTGGACGCATCTTAGTGGCCAATAACTACCAACACCCAAAATCTGCCTCGTTTCGAGAAAAATCAACGCAAGGGCAAATTAGTAACTTCACTATAAAACCTCCGCATATGTTATATTTCCCGCCACCATTGTTATATATAAGTCTTCTTCACTCGTCAGTCGTCACTACGGATTCAGCCATTAAGTAGAAATCTCTGTAACTAACTAACTAATCACAGAAGAAGAGAGATCTCTGAAGCAACAACAATGGTCGCCACAATCACCACCTTCGTCTTCATCCTCACACTCGCGATGATCTTCTCCTCCTCCTCCTCCGCCGTATCCGCAACGCAAGCACCTTCGTCTTCTCCACCGATTCCTACTTGTACGGAGGAGCTCGTCATGTTCTCTCCTTGCCTTCCTTACGTCTCCGCTCCACCAAACAACATGTCAGAGACTCCGGATCCTATTTGCTGCTCCGTTTTTACCTCCTCCGTTCATTTTAGCGCCGGAAACTGTCTCTGTTATCTTCTCCGGCAGCCGATGATCCTTGGATTCCCGTTGGATCGATCTAGATTGATTTCTCTTTCCCAGATCTGTACCGATCAGAATTCCGACGAATCTTTCGAATCTCTCTGTTCGGTATCAGGTTAATTTCGAATTCTTCTATCTAATTGGATCGATTAAATCGAATCTTAGATGTGTAATTTCTAGGGTTTTGATCTGTGGTGCAGAGTCGCCGGAGCTTCCGCCGCTTCAGAGTATCCAGTTCACAAATCCGTTTGTTTCCGGTAAGAAACGGATTATTTCGATGGATTCTGTTAAGTTCCGTTGACATGAGACTTGCTTCAATCAAATCATATTCTGCAGGTAATCACGATTCCGCTTCTCCTCCATCTGTCGGCTTAGCACCTGAAGTTTCACCAAGCTCCGATCAATTCTCACCGGAAACAGCCACCATAGCACCACCACCACCACCAGATTCACAATACATCTCAAGCAACTCTCAAAAGATCAGAAACTTCTGGTTCCAATCGACTATCATCATGACTTTTGCCACTTCTATTCTCACTCGTATCTGAACGGTATAAAACTCTATGTGCTTATTACTGCTTAGATTTACTTCATTGATACTTAGATTTTACCATTGGGCTTGTGTCAAAGTCTTCCCTATGTAGAAGAAACACAGAGAACAAAGCTACTTTTGTGCTACTATTAGTCTATTAGTGAGATTGTTATAGCTGTGAATGGTGTCTCCTTTGGATCTATTTGAACACGGATGATATATAGTAGAGGAAGATGTTTAGGTTTACATTTCATTACCTGATGCTTCATACACGCAATAAGGGAAAAAAAAATTATCATTTCAAAGTTCAACACATGCATATCATCATTATCTAGGAACTTTAACATCCCGGGAGCTTGAAGTTCAATAGAGAAGTAAATGTGAGCCGAGTAACATAAACGTCTAATAAACCCCAATAAAAACAACTCAGGCATCAGCAGTGGTGATACGCCAATCGTACTCACGGGCTCCGTCCTTGTCAACAATCTTGATCACAAAGTTTGGTGGTGCAATGACCAGCCTTGACCTGATCTCGAGTATGCATTTGTCGACTAATTCAATGGCTTCTTCAACAGACATGTCGCTGCGGTAGTGTCTGTCCATTGTTGAGAGAGAGAAGTATGAGCCATAACCGAATGCTCCCTTATCAACCTTGTGAAGAGTTGCAATGTAGTCAATGTAGTATAGAGATGCCCCGGCTTCTTTGTCGTAGCCAGCCATCAGGATGTTCACCGAATACGGATTCTGTAATCAAACAGACAAACAGCTATGAGAAATTTCACAACGTTAAGTGCGAATATGCAGACCAGTCATAAACAACCAAAAGAAGCCAGGGCAGATCATTTAACAATCTATAGCAAAGGATTCATACGTATATAACCCACTCAACAACACTGTCCAACGTAGGAAAATCTACCATAAATCGGTAAACGGCCACAAATCAGTTAGCCGAGAGTATCAGATTTTCACAATCAAGTCACGGGAGTCAGAGTAACCTTGAAAGGTAGCAAAAAATTCCTAGTCCTCTGAATAGTTAGTCAAATAATAATAACATATCAAGCTTGGCATAAGAAAACTATAAGGTATAATCCGAGTTTCATCTTTTCTGCATCATTTAACAATTTCATCCAACTCAAAGAGAAACTTCTGTAAGATCCAAGCACATATAACTGCAGCAAAGTGTAGAATATTCTAATCGTCTTTCTAAAATACCTTGAATGTTTCTAAAGCCCACACTATGTCTAGATAATGATCACATTAGGCAAAACTTTCCAATGTCATTTACCTACCATAAGGTAACAAAAATCGTAATGGTCAGAATCTCAGAACTACTCGTATTAACAATGGTTTCACACCACCAAACAAGAGGAAGTGAAACACAACGAGTTATAAGCTTATCAACAAGCATTAAGTATCAAAACATCTTAATACTATCAAAACCACACTATGACAGAGGAAAGCTTCAACCAAATTACATGTTTAACTAAAGCAAAAGAGGAAACTAAACACAAAAAATTAAGCACTAAAGCATCTAAATCAAAGAGATTTAGAAACCCTAATTCCCAAATCTCACAACCAAAATCATCCCAAAATTCAGAAATTGAAAAACCCTAGAGAGCTCACCTTTCTCAAAGCAGTAGCTAGCTCTCCACGAGTGAAGTTAGCAGCAGCAGCAGTAGTCAAAGGGAGCCCATTACGAAACTGATACAGTGACACATTCTTCTGAACATACTCCGTAAACTGAACCCTAAAGTAAATCCAAAAAAAAACAAAAATCAAATCCACGTACTACTACTGATCACAGATAGAGAGACGGCGGAGGTTTTTTTACCGATCACCAGGCTCGCCACTAGCGGCGACGAGCTTGTGAGAGTCAAGAACCATGATCTTGTCCTCTTTGTTCTTGTGAAGAAGAATACTGTGAACTGCTGATGTATCCGCCGCCACGATAGCGAATCCATTCCCAACTAGACCAAATACACACTCCATCTTCAGATCTGTTTCTTCTCAGGCCAAAAATTTCTCAGTTCCTTAAGATCTTCCGGTCGCTGGTGAGTGGGGAGAATATAAGAGTTTCTTAGATCAAAGCGACTTGGGGAACAAGATGGGTTTGATTTGGTAATTCTGAAAGATAGTCAGGGGTGTTTTCGACATATTACGCTATGTTGAAATTTCTATTTTTTAAAGTAGGAGGGTGTGAAGAAAGAGTAATAGGAAAAGTTAGGGGTTAATTTGTAAATAAAAAAGGAACCTCTCGTTTTCTTCTCTCTCCCGCTTCTTGCTGAGTCGCCGACCTCTGGAGAAGAATAAGGTCTAACAATGGAAGTCTGAGATGGTTTCCTTCAGTTTCTAATTATATAAGAGAATTTGGATTTAATTTCTCTCCTCCTCGATATCAAGTGATTGATTTATGTAATTTTGAGCTTCCTTCAAAGGAAATGACAAGTTTCGTGATTCTACTCGAGCTCTATTACTTTTGGTGAATAAGGGATAAAGAAATTGATTCAAACAAATTAGAAATGGCGTATTCTGTTCTTCGGCTTCGAAAGGTTTCAGCTTTGGGGATTTCTCGTGTTCTTCAAGGTTGGAGCTTTAAAACCCTTTTTTGCTCTGTTTTTATGTTTCTCGTTTGGTTAGTAATAGTGGAGTCTAGTTAGGACTTACCAGAAGTTTTTGATCCATTGGATGCAGAAAGTTGAAACTTTTGAATTCGAAGTTCGCAATATCTGACCTTTTATGAGCTTTGTAGCTTCTACAATCGTTTCTGTGTAGTTTTGAGAAGAATTTTTTGATTGGTTATGTTGTATCTTATGATGTCTTCGTATTGTCAATTGTTTCAGCTGATCAGGGAAGTTTGTGGCGGTTTCACTTAGAACCTGAGTTTGGTGAGTTTTTGAGATTAGGTGTCTTGACTAGGAACTACAGAAAGAACTCAGGATCTCCAAAGTTTGATTTCACTGGCACGGGAACCACCTCAAAGTTTGATTTCACTGATCTCACGTAAGACTAAAACTTCTTGTAGATTTTATTGTTTGATTAGACATGGATATTGTGTTAGCTCCCCAATAGCAACTAATTGCGATTCTCTTTGCAGTTCCGTTGTTGTTGTGGAGAGATTAGTAAAGGAGAACTGATTTATATTTATGTCATAACCTTGAATTCCAGTTGTCCTCATACATGGTATCCAATAGCTCGGAGGAAAAAGCGTAAGGTCATTCTACATGTTGGCCCGACAAACAGCGGGAAGACATATAGTGCCCTTAAGCACCTTGAGCAGAGTTCTTCAGGTATGCCTGGAAGGTGACTGATAAACCTTTTTTTGGGAAGCCATTTCTTGAACTGTTTAAGATTGTTTTTTTCACTTGAAGGCGTATATTGTGGTCCGTTAAGATTGTTGGCATGGGAGGTAGCCAAACGGTTAAACAAAGCAAATGTTCCATGTGATTTGATCACGGGACAAGAGAAAGACTTAGTGGAAGGGGCAACACACAAAGCTGTGACAGTTGAAATGGCTGATGTTACGTCGGTCTATGATTGTGCCATCATTGACGAAATTCAGGCTAGTCTTGCTTGACTCTGGCTGAAGAAATCGACAATAGCTGTTTGTTTTCTTATTCTCCTCCTTTCTTTCCCTAATTTCAGATGGTGGGATGTACACAAAGGGGATTTGCATTTACTCGTGCTCTACTTGGAATCGCGGCTGATGAGCTACATTTATGTGGCGATCCTGCTGTCGTACCTCTTGTTGAAGATATACTGAAAGTAACTGGAGATGATGTCGAGGTATCATGTTTATTCGAGCTAGAGTCCCTCTTTCTTTTCTAATCCTCTTTTATATATATTAAAATATTGTGATATTTAAGACACCCTTGATGTAATCACGACCTCTTAATTCCTTTTATTTTGAATGAAGGTTCGAACATATGAGAGGCTTTCACCATTAGTCCCTTTGAAGGTGCCTGTTTCATCAGTTTCCAGTATCAAAACTGGGGATTGTCTTGTCACCTTTTCCCGAAAAGATATATATGCATATAAGGTTAGCAATTATTAATCTTGTTCTCTCTTCCTGGATTTTTCATTTTCCTGCTTGAATTTGCTGCCGGAAAGAAATAAAACATTTTGGCACCATATTTAAATGCATACATAGCTCTATTCTCTATGTGTCATGAGTATTGAATGTAATCTGTTGCCTTAATATGCATATTCTGTACTCTTATTTTAGTCTTTGTTTTTTTGTACCTTTTCGTAGAAAATAATTGAACGTGCGGGGAATCATCTTTGCTCTGTGGTTTATGGTTCATTGCCTCCAGAGACTCGCACGGCACAGGTTTGAGTTCCTTACTGTTTTGGCTCTAGGCTTTAACTGGATGGTCTAAGAATTATCTCTTTTGTTTCCCCAATTTAAATGCTTTAAAATCTGCAGGCGACAAGGTTTAACGACGAGACCAATGACTTTGATGTGCTTGTTGCCAGCGATGCAATTGGCATGGGCCTTAATTTGAATATTTCAAGGATTATCTTCTCGACCCTTCAAAAATTTGATGGTTCCGAGACCAGAGACCTAACAGTATCTGAGATTAAACAAATTGCAGGTATATTTCAACAAAAAGTACCAACTAAATCTTCAAGAGTATTGGTATGTGTATGTCCTCTCTAATGTTCTCATTATCCTGTTGTAGGGAGAGCTGGCAGATTCCGATCAAAGTTCCCTATTGGCGAAGTAACTTGTTTGCACAAAGAGGATCTTCCGTTACTCCACTCTTCGCTCAAGTCTCCTTCACCTCTTCTTGAGGTAAATTTATAGCATTAAGATTAATTCTCTACATCTTTTACTTCTTATGCTTGTCTAAGTTTGCACAAACCTCCTATCATGCAGCGTGCTGGACTATTTCCAACATTTGACCTCCTATCTAGGTATTCCCAAGCACACCCTAAACACGGGTTGTACCAGATATTGGTAAGATATATTTTCTTCCTTCGTTATTCGCGGTCCTTATGAATGGATCTGAAATCATGGCTCATTAACTTTGGCAGGAACATTTTGTTGAAAATGCTAAGCTGTCTTCAAACTACTTCATCTCTAATGTTGAAGACATGATGGTAAAGCTCAGCTATGATGTAGTGTTCAGATATCAGAAAGAGAATGTTTTCTTAACACATGTTGGTCTTGATTTTCAGAAAGTTGCCGCCATTGTTGATGAATTACCCCTCGGATTGCAAGAGAAGTACCTTTTCGTGGTCAGGTAATAGCAAAAATGATCATATTTTCTTCTTTTCTTGTTTTCTGCATCCAGTAAGATTCTAAATATATACAAGTTTGGACTGATCTAATGTTACTTATGTGCAGTCCAGTTGATATAAATGACGAAATTTCTGGCCAGGGACTTGCACAGGTGAAAAAATTGAAGCTCTTATCTTTTGATATTCTTTTTCTTTTGAGACATATATAAATGGTATCTATGTCTGCAAAAAAATTGTTCATTTTACTTTTTTCTTTGTACATCAGTTTGCTCAAAACTTCTCGAAGGCAGGCGTTGTGAGGCTCCGGGAGATACTTGCAGCCGACAGAGTTAAGGTTCCCAAAACACCAACAGAACTCAAGGAACTTGAATCCATTCACAAGGTAACATCTTTATTTTCCTCTGTGAGTAGTGATCAAAGGAACAGTATGTATTTTATTCAAGAACTCGGGATAAAACAGAATCTTCGAAGCTCATATGCTGTAGTGCAATAGATGGCTTTAATTTCATTTTGATCTTAATTGTTCATTAACCAAAATCAAGCGAAAAAATAGGATTTTGGTAGTTTAACTTGATGACGATTGAACAGGTTTTGGATCTGTACGTATGGTTAAGCTTAAGGCTAGAGGATTCTTTTCCTGACCGCGAAGTAGCAGCTTCGCAAAAGTCAATCTGCAATATGTAAGTAGCTAGAACTAGTAAACGGCATTATCTTTTCCTCTGCTTTGCTTGACGTTTTGATCCAAAGAAACATTGAATTTTACAGATTGATTGAGCAATTCTTAGAGGGAAATAGATTAAACTCTCCTACCCGCGTCTCACGATATCTAAGAAAGCAAAAATTCTGACAACACATTTCAAGTTTGGTTGGACAATTGTCTTGTTCTGTTCGTTGGTTTGGTCACTAAGGAAAAAGAAAAGACGAGTGATTGTGCCAAATGATCTTAGCACTACTTGATAATGGAGCATTCAAAAGTTGTCATGTGTTTTTTAGTTGTCACTAACAGTAGATAAACCATTTGATTTATTTGTTTATTTGATCATTTCGTTGAAAATGTAAGAAATGCATTGATATAAATCATTTCATAATAGTATTGTTTTTACTTGAGATATGAGGTAATTTTTCTCGTTTCACAAGTCTTATTTTATAACAGACAGAGCAAGTACAAACTGTTACAGTACTGTTACATAAGATATGAAGGCCGTGTTCTTTTCCTCAACGCTGCGACAGCGACAGCAAAGAAGAAAAACATTTCCGGCGAAGAGAAATAAACACAGTGATAAGAAGAAACAGTCGCGGAAGATGAACCCATATGAAGATTGAGGTGTCGCTGGTTATTTTAGCGACTCATGTGATGCCGTCGCGACTCATCTGTTGCCTTCCGCGACTCATCTGAAGCTGTTACTTTCAAGCACAAGCACACGTGTCGTTTAATTTGTTGCTACTCTTCATACCACGTCGTTTTACTCGGTCGTTGTCGCTGTCGCAGCGTTGAGAAAAAGAACACGGCCGAAGTCATTTTGTAGCATTAGTCAGTTTATTTTGTTGAATTAGATTAGAAAATAATTTTTGTGTCCTCTTCTTTTAATTCTTTCCTTTATGACCTTAGTTATGTTGAATTAGATAATCAATGTCTTAGACATCCTAGTCTTCTAGCTCTGTTATCTTTGGGTATCATTCCGCGGCCTTTAGATCAACTACCTTCAAGCATCTTCACCATTTCCTTCATCTTCAACATGCATGCAGGCCCGGCTTAGCACATGTGCCAAGAGTGCTGAAGCACAAGGTCCAAGGGTCCTTTTTTTTTGTTTTTTTTGTTTTTAAATACAAGAAGTCCAATTTCTCTTTAAAATGCCATTAATTCAAAAATTATACTTTAAAAATCTAACTCTTGTTAAAAAACAATATGGAAAAATCCAATTTTTTTTTTAAAATAACATTTCTATAACAAAAAACCACAAATTTAATAATAATAATAATAGGTCCAAAATTGTTTTGTCCAAAAACTAGTTTTTTTTGGGTCGGATCTAGCACCGGGTCTCGCCAATAATTGAGCCGGCCCTGCATGCATGTCCTCATTATGTGCGCCAATGCGGACGGACAACATCTTGGTGTCTCCGGTCTCAGATTCTTTCCCGAATCCATAAAACAAAGTTTCAGAATTTGACCTTAAGTAAGAATCAAGGAAACAAGCTATAAGATTTTAGATTGTCTTTTGTTTATTAGTTAACCAGCTACTAAAAGTATACAAACAATCTGATACATTTGTTTCATATATTATTTTTTTCATCGTCTAAGAAATGATCTAAACAGTGGTCTTTAAATAGTGTATTATCAATTTAAACAAAAAATATTTTATATATCATGCTCCGGCTCTTAATTGTAGACCTCTTGGATATCATCTTTTGTTGGGAACAAGACTGTAGCAAACTGGGATAGAGATCGTCCTCGTATAGTTTGGCGGTAAATGTATGCATATCCATTGTTTCTCCCCAACCTTTCCCCCATGAGTTTTGAATTATCCAAAATAGTCTTCCTTCTGCTCTATTGCCTTGTCCTCTCATCAGTAGCCTCCTTGGATATAACATGAACATGAGATCCTCAGATAGAGTAGCATCAGATGGCCAAATCTCGAGTCTCTATAGCTGGAAATTCAAACGAATCAAAGAAAATGCTACCTATTCTGATTATGGTTCAGCTACTGCAACAGATGATCTAGTAAGTCTTCTTTTACGGTCAATTGAAGCCAAATCCATAAGTTTTCTTGGACCACAAGGTTTAATCTTTGTGGCTATGTTTGATCCACTAGAGAATTTGATGTCAATGTTGTCTATTAGTATAGTTTAGGATTGAAAAGGTCTTATATTTTGATTTGGTTTGCAGGAGTGTTGTATATGTTTTGCAAAGTATAAAGACAAGGAGGAAATAAGTTTCACTTTAACTGTGTAGATCAATGGCTTCATATCATATCGTGTTGTCCTCTCTGCAAACAAGATCTTCCAAGATGGTAAAGCAAATAACCCTAAAAGCAGACAAATGCGCTCAAGAGTTAAAATCTCTGATTAAGTTCAATATTTTTTCTTTACGGTTTCTTCTTTCAAAGGTTTAAAATTTTTAGTTCTCGTTTGAAGCAAAGTTGATTACTTGTGTAAGTGTCAAATTTTTTGTACAGGAAGAACTCACGAGTAATCGTAAAGTACAATTTGAGTAGATGATGCAAATCACAATGGTAAAACATTTATAGAATCTTAATATAGTGTTTATACTACTTCATATCGTCTAATGAATGAGCTAAACAGGGGTCTTTAAATAGTGTATTATCAATCTAAACTAAAAATATTTTATATATCATGCTCTTGGTTGTGCACTTCTTAGTTATATCTTTTGTTGGGAACAAAGACTGTAGCAAATTGGGATAGAGACTGTCCATGTACAGTTTGGCGGTAGGCGTAATCCGCAAATGTAACTACACTTTCAGTATTTGATGGTTCTCTTGAAACCTATTAAAATGGAGAAAATTTATCAAGATATACCAAAAATAAAATTAGAAGCCCATTCAAAAAAAAAAAGGAGAGAGACGATGTTAGTCACTAAATGACAAATCAAATTAGACTTGTAATGATACTAGACCTCTAAATTTTCAATACTAGACCTCTAAATTTTCAACTTCTTCTATCTCTCTAGATGTACTAGCTCCTCCTCTAGACATCTACAAAAACAAATAGATTTGAGTCAATCTACATTTAATTTTGTCTTTGGACCATAGGAAACTACCTAGGGTTTTCTTAGGTCAAAAACTGTGCATGCAAGATAACTACGGAAGGAACATCGACAAAGCTAATATCAAGATAAGGCATATCGCATAAGTAGATTTTCCAAAAACATATCCAAAAGCTATAAAATCCCAAAAATCATCCTACATATATAAAATATTAAGTACTAAATAAATAAAACATATACTAATTATCATTCAAATCCTAGCAATATATATAACCGGTCATTTGATTTCAAATAAAATTATGTTACCTCATCTTCATAATCCGCAAATGTAACTACACTTTTAGTATTTGATGGTTCTCTTGAAACCTATTAAAATGGAGAAAAATTATCAGCGTATACAAAAACAAATTGAAAGCCCATTCAAAAAAAAAATGGAGAGAGATGATGTTAGTCACTAAATGACAAATCAAATTAGACTTGTAATGATACTACACCTCTAAATTTTCAACTTCTTCTATCTCTCTAGTTGTACTAGCTCCTCCTCTAGAGATCTATAAAAACAAATAGATTTGAGTCAATCTATATTTAATTTTTTCTTTGGAGCAACAACAAACATGTCCATTGGACCTTTACGTTTCTTCAAATACGAATGACTAGTCTTGCCTTGACGTCCTTGACCTCTTTGACTACGGTGAAATTTAATTGCTTCCTCCTTAATCATAATCATCGTATTGAGTGGTTGGTGGTGGCATCATTTGAAGAGTGGCTTTAACTTTATCATTTTTAAGCATGAAGCTTTTGATTTCTTCCTTCACATGATATGGAACTTTAGGACATAGATTAACATTCCTATAACCTCCAACCATATGATGTTGTATGTTGAACTCTACCATTTTAAATTTTATTACAAAAGTTACACTTCGAACTACCATTTTTAAGAGGAACAACAGTTGCATATTTCTTAATTTGCTGGATCAAGCTCCTTATTAGGAACTGAATCAGACATGATGAATTGCTAATGAAGAAGAGTAAATAGCATAGAGAGTTTAGACTAGAGAGACTAGAGTTAGATCAGAGAATAGAAGAAAAATTATCATGAGAAAGATGAAAAGAGTTAAACGTGAGATGAAAAGACAAATAGGCTAAGGTAAAGTTTAACGTGAGAAGGTTTATAGAAAGAGTTTTTAGTTTTTTTTTAGGAATAGTTGTAGCAGAAATGAATTCACATGCTTTCAAGCCACCCTCTACACCATCTGGCGGGAAAGAAACGGAAGAAAACATGGTGAAACACCGAACCCAGCTCCCCTCTTAATCAAATGGATTGACAGGCAAGTGCGAAATAGATTATCCTCAATTCGGAAAATAGGGGATAAACGTTTCGACAATGGCCTCCAGGTCTGGTTCCAAGCTAGATGTTAAACCTATCATAATTCAATCTTATTCTCCTTTCAGCTCACGTTTAAGCTAAAGTTGCACTTGTTGTAAAAAAGACATTTTTTCTTTTGAATTTAATTTAACATTTGATTCAAAAAAAAAAAAAAAAAAAAAGAAATGAATTCACATGCAATTAATTTTGAAAACATAAAATAAGCAAATATTAAGGTTTAAGCATAATTATCTAAAAATTATAATGAAATTATGATGCAAATAGATTTACAGAAAATAATTAACCTTTTAATTTCAAAGACGCGTAGCGATGTGAGACGCACTACATGCCATGGCATTCCGGAGCGAAATTCTTTGTGACCAAGCCTAGCCTGGCCCTCATCTATTTTAGACGATGAACCCTGAGATTAGGCATTGCCTAGGCGCACCTTTTAAACATAAAACTCCCCTAAATGAAACCGTGGCAAGAAGCAAGAGAATGCTTTCTCACTCTACCAAGATCATCTAGATGTCAGTAGCACGGAGCTTAGCAACATCACATCCTCTAGGAAGCCTTATTAGCACCTCCAAAACTCAAAGCTAATCACAAGAAAAGCAACGTCTCTTTACTAAAGCTTCCACTAGTCATATAATCTTCAAGTTAGATGACAAAAGAGATCATAAGAATGGGCACAAATAAACCAAGGAAGCAAGAAACCTGAACATCAAGAGCATAGCACACTAGTATGACATGCATGAAGATATGTGGAACTGGTACTAGGCAACGACGATCTATGGCAGTCCTATCCTAAGATTAAGCTTAACCTTCAACTCTTTCCAAGCAAAAACTCAACAGCAAAACCTGCAAATGCAAATCAAGTCTCAAACAATATCAAGTTAGTAGCAGCAAGTCTACTTCTTTGGCTTGAGAGATGCTATGAAAATCTGATAAAAGAGAATCCATGAAACCCAGAGAAGCTGGCTCTAGCTACAAAACCCCCAGAGAAGAAAAGAGCTAGTAAACGGAGAAGCCGGAGGATGCAGCGTAATCACTAACCGCCTAACCATTTCTAAAAAAACATCAGAGAGACAAACGACTCAACCACAAGGCAAGGGGAAAGAGAAACAGAGCGAAAGAAAAGAAACATGCATGAAGGGAAGGAGATAACTCACCAACCCATGATGGAGCGTACCACATCACCGAGCCACCTAAGGAGATCTGCCGCATGCCAAAATGAAGTAGATCATAATACCACCCTTCATGTAACATCCCGATTTCATGAGAATAGATTAAAAGAACTGATTTAGCTATCTATGCAATTATCTTTTCGGTCAAAACATTTCGAAAGAACTCTAAAGTGAAGTGTGCTTAAGCTGGAGCAATTTTAGGATGAGTGACCTAGTAAAAAGTGATTGTCGGTACCGTGCAAGTGAAGACAAAACACGGAGAACGATCACGTGGTAAACAAGTTTTTAAAGCCTTTGAAAGTAGTGAATCGACCGTCGGAAAAGGATGGCCCACAGACCGAGAGAGAACATCGGCCCACTAAAGCTGGCATTCAGGGCGTTACACTTTGTCAGACCACTTGCCTGAGGAGTGAGGAGATCCTACACCTAGCCAACTAAACCTAGCGAAAGCAGCAACGCCACCGAGAACAAAGCAAAGAGAAATCACCAAAAACCACCTTGGGAAAGCAACACTTAACCCTAGTTGTCGTCCCCAAGCAAGCCAATGGGAGAGCGAGATCTCCGGATAGGTAGACTCGCCAAGTTCACAAAGAAGCCACGACAGGCCGACACCTTGTCAGTCGTAGAGTGGAGCTGCCGTTAAAACCCAACTACACAGCTCTGTCATCTAAAACCCATCAAATCGCGAAGGAGAAGAGCTTGATCGACGAAATGAGAGTACATGGGAACGGTCACACGACCACGGCAATGAGCGTTGGTGGCCGGTAAGACAGAATCAAAGAAACCTAGTTTGTCATAAGAAGAAGCTTTGAGAGATAAAAATTGGAGGTGCACATGATGTACGCGCCATAGACTTATATATCACTGTATCATGGAGCGCACTCTGGTCAGTCACCATTGCTCGGATCCGTATCTCCGACTCTCTAGACTCTATATGTTCTAAAGAATATTTAATTTGAAAAGATGGAAGCCGAAGGGTTACAAGTTTGGAGTGGTTTTCATTTTTCAATTAATTTACGATTTGATGAGATGAAGAGACTAAATGAAAATTACCACTAAGTCAAAAAACAAAATTTTGAAAAAATATTCAGCCATGTGGGCACTTCAAGTGCTTGAGAGAGTTACCATTCTTTCATATATATATATATATAATCTCTTTATATAATAAAGAGTTTAAGACAGTAAAGCGACAAATGTGATTCTTACATGACTGAAATTGGTTATACAAAAGAAGTTTTATGACAACTACTTATTATGTGTCTACACCAAAAACTAGCTCGATCGCGTACGTAAGTTTTATTTTGTTATTTATTAATTAGTAAACAAATTTTCGTATTGATAGCTGAAATTTTTAAAAGATTCAAAGATTAGAAATTACACTCATAGGGATTTTCTCTTTGACAACCGCAGTAATGTTGGTCCTTAGGTGTTTTGGGATCTGGTTTTACATCCTCACATGAACATTTCAGAACACGTTGTTTTAGCTTAGATTCCATTTCTTTGTAGCATTTCTTCTTTCCATGAAAACCGCATTTTCCAGGAAATAGAATCTCAGTCCAACAGTCTACGGGAGGTGCTCCAGCTTCCGACTCTAATTTTGCCAATCAATATATTTAGGTTATAAAGATATAAGAAATTAGTAGTACCATAGTTTTAAATTACGTCATATTCTAGAGATACTTTTTGTGATTGAAAACAATCAATAAAAGAAATTAATACACTACCTTCAACATGGCTTAGAATCAAAAAGATGAAAAGAAAAGAAACCATAATCAAAGTAGTACACCTCATGCTTCAAAATTGATAAATATTCTCTATTATTTGGAGAAAATTTTAACTTTTCGTAACAAATAAATTTTGTTGTTGTGACATGTAAAAACACTCTTACTATATATATAACCACAACAAAATAACTTTTCCGATAAATTTGAGAAAATAAGGATGAGCCAAGTCAACATGATCGGCAGAATCGGCTTCCATTTTTAGAAACATACCTTTTACTAAAATTCACTTTTTCGATTTTTTTGGTATTTTTTTTTGTTATATAAATACTTTTTATGGTTAAAGTTTTGTACGTCAAATCTGGATATTGAGGTTTCAAAAGAAAATATATAATTATGCGATTTTGAAATTTTGAAATTTAAGCTTTCTTGGTTTTACCTTTGAGATTTCAAAAGAAATGTAATCTTGAAATAGTAGAAAACTTAACAAAGGTAAGTAAAACCAACGAAGTCTGATTTCCAAAAAAAAAAGAAATTTTCATGATTTGTCTATTATTTTATCCACTGTCCAGAGCCTCCTAATCATTAATGAAAAAAAAAAAAAAAAAACAATGACTAGATTTGAATATTCACAACGACCAAAATATTGTTAAAAGACGTTTTCTTGGAGAAGAAGAAAAATGGCACTTAGTTAATGTCGAGAAAAACAAGACAAGACAACCAAATAGAGGTAGAAACTAGAAAGGGAAATTCAAGGTCCACGAGCCGGAGCAAAGCAGAAACAGCCCGGACTCTGATCTTCTGGTATCATTCCGCCGCCTTTACTGGTATCAATACCTTCAAGCATCTTCACCACTTCCTTCATCTCCGGCCGTTTCTGCGGATTCCCATCCCAACATGTCTTCATTATGGTCGCCAATGCAGTCGGACAGCATCTCGGTATTTCCGGTCTCAGATTCTTTTTAAAACCAAAAAAAAAAGTTTCAGAATTTGACATTACGTAAGAATCAAGAAAACTAGAAAGGGTTTTCTTAGATCAAAACTTACATGTAAGACAACCGCGGAAGAAACATCGACAAAGCTAAGATCAGGATAAGGCATATCGCAGCAGTAGATTTCCCATAAACAAATCCCAAAGCTGTAAACATCGCACCTTCTGTTGTATGGCTTACCGTCAATGACCTAAGAAGAACACTAAGTTTTATTGGATTCAGTTTTGAAAACAGAGAAAGAAAGTTTTAGTTTTACCTCAGGAGCCATGTATCCAAGAGTACCGGTTTCTCCAGTCATGTCTTTTGGATTAAGAGCTTCCACCCGCGCTACTCCAAAATCCGCTATTTTCAAATTCTTATGAGCATCCAAAAGCATATTCTCTGTTTTCACATCGCGGTGCACAATCTTCTCTGAGTGCAAATAGCATAGCCTGCAACAATAATAACAATAAGAGGTTTTCTTGCAATATTTTTGAAAAAGACTAGTAGTTTCAAAAGACTAATTAATTACCCTCGCGCGAGATCAAGAGCGAGTTTGATAACGGCTTTAAAGGCGAGTTTCTTGCTCTTATGACGAATCAAGTGTTGTTTCAATGTTCCACCAGGGAGATACTCCACAACCACACAACACGCTTGTTGAGGCAACGAGCCTTTTGAATCAGCTGATCGTATATTAAGATTCGTTGTTCCCATCGACGCTCCAACAAACTGTTTCATTTCAATTTTTCAATACTCAATTGTGTGAATTAACGAACTAACTAACTAAGTAACCAACCAACCTTTGTGACATTCGGATGGTTGAGTTTGTGCCAAACAGTGACTTCCTGACGGAACAGAGCCCGATTTGTAGCGGTCTTGGCCGTTGTTTCATTCCCATCATCTTCCCAATCAAGAACCTTCACTGCCATTTACTCAAACAACCACCAAAACACAGTCACAATCTCTAATCAAAACATAAGTTAAGAACAAGATTTTGGATTTAGTTTATTACCTGCAACATCTTGTCCATCATAAGTACCTTTGTAGACAGTACCATAAGTACCACGAGCAATAACATTACTTGTTGCCAACTTAGCCAAATCAATCTCCCATTCTTCCTTAGCTTTAGGATTCACCTCAAGATTCCTCGACCAAACCCTACTCAAATGTTTCTCAAGCTGTCTATCTAAACTCTTCAAATCAATCTTATCAGCTCGAAAGATCTTCTCTTTCTTCATGTTGTTCCCATCTTCTTCTGATTTCTTCTCCATGTCTCAAAACTTTCAAATCAAAACTATTTAACTATGCAAATAAGACCACACAACGTTCAAAAAACCAGATTTTGTAACTCAAAGCATTAATCGTTTCATCATCATCATGAAATCAATCAAGTACTATTTTTTTCAGATTACTAGTGAATGAAACACACACAAAAGTTACATATTAAAAAAACAATCTTATGATTACTAAGTTAAACAAAGACAACTTATTATTGAAGGAAGTCTAGATTTTTTATAAGAAACTATCAATCACCAAACTTATCAAAGATCATGCACATGCTTTGACATTCAGGTAATGAAATTTCTATGCAATTGTAGAAAAAGGAGAAAAATCTAACATCACGATAAGAAAAGGTAAAACCTTAAGAAAACGACTCGTTAACCACTAATATAGCACACACGAATGATCAAATATTAAAATTCAATTAAGACAAAAAAACAAAACCAAAAGTCAGCTGTATCATTAAACTAGGACATGCAGAGAAACAGAGACGCAAAATAAGCTAATTTAAACAAAAGGAACGAAAGAGAGGTTTTTTAATGGTGGGTTTTGGATGATGAGGCTAAAAGAGCGAGATTTATCTCAAAAAACAGAGGATTTTTTCTGAAAAATCTCTCATTTTTTTGGATGAAAAGAGAGAATCTGAAATAAAGAAAAGGACTTAGGAAACGACGGAAGAGAGATGGAGAGTGAAAGACGGAAGAGAAGCTGTTTCTTTCAGGCTTCTTTTAAGGATACGTATTTATTTGTTTTTTTTTTTTCTCAAATATTTTTTAAAGAAATATCACCAAATATATCTTTGGTTATAGAAAATAAATATTACAAAAAAAAATATATATCATTTCCTTAGAAAAGTTTATAAAACATTTAGAAAAATAAGTGTATTTTCACAATTTTGATAAATTTAATCGATCCAATCCAAATCATCCAAAAATTGATTAAAAACAAAATTTTTTGTTTTTTGGCTTTAAATAGGAAATAAATATTACAAAAATTAAAAAACCAAGTTTAAAAATTAATAAAAAGTATAACAGAATACATGACTACACATGCCAAGTTTAAAAATGTACGACCAACTACACGAATTAAATGTATTGCATGCCCACAGGTCCGGTCCACCCATAAAGCAGGCAAAGCCTCGGCTTTAGGCTACAAAATAAATGAAAAATTTTAGACCACATTTGTAAAATATTTCTTTAGGCTGGTGGTTAAGTATTTAGAATATTTTGCTCGGGTGTCTAGTTCAAATCCCTGACTTACAGTTTTATTTTTGTTTTATAACTTAGTTAAAAGTATTATAATAGTTTTTAGAAATTTTTCACGAAGAACTCCATCTCCTTGGGTAAGAAATTGTTGCTGCTGTTGGGTAATTCTTGTCCTTAATCCTTCTAATTTTGTCATCAATTGTTTTATATTATTATCAAATCAAAGGTTATGTTTTGAAAGTAACGATTGTAATTGGGAATTAGGGATTGCAATTTGCAAAAGTCAAAATCATGTCGTGAGTCTCGTAGCGGTGACGGTGACTTTGTCACTTAGTTTTATATTTTAGTTTTATAGTCAAAGTGTTTGGATTGAATTTGAAAACTTTGTAGTGACTATAATTATATGTTTTGTTACTTTTGTAGACGATGTCTCCAATTTGCACTAGAAAACAGGCTTTTACATTATTCAATAACTTTTCTAGTGTTCTTTTAATATATTTTATCATTTTAATGATAAATTTTTAACAATAGTTTTTATAAAAAAATTGTATTATCTAACTATGCTTTAGGCCACAAAAATCCTAGGTCCGGGCCAGCATGCTCACATCACATATACCAACTATATGACGACATATGGCCAACATCACGAACATTTTATTATGGTATACTAATCATCGAAATCCGGCGTTGACCGGCATTGACCAATAAAAATATTAATTTTTTTTTTTTTAATAATTTTAGTTACAAAAATTAACAATATATTAAAGTTAGACTAAAGATTATGTAAAATTTTCTATATTTTTTAACTATGTATTATGATTTTGATTTTAGCAAAAAAACTTGTTATTTTTTTACCATGCAAACTTTAGATTAAAGAGTCATATACTCAATTTTTCTAAAAAAAATTAACAAAATTTATTTCATTTTACTTTTAGTTTAGTTTTGAAGTTGAAAAAATTAACTAATTATTAAAATCATAGAAAATATTTTTTTGTTACATATAGAATGTGTTTTTTTTTTATCATACAAAACCATAAATGATTTAATAGAATAATTCTTTTTGAAAATATTTAAAACAACTTAAATAAAAAAATTTGAATATTTTTGTTGGTCAATGCCGGTCAATACCGATCAACAATGGCCAACGCCGGATTTCGTTGATTGGTGTACCGGAATAAAATGTTGGTGATGTTAACCATATGTCGTCATATAGTTGGTATATGTGGGCATGCAATACATTTAGTTCGTGTAGTTGGCTGTACATTTTTAAATTTGGCATGTGTAGCTATGTATTCCGTTATACTTCGTGTAGCTGAGTATTATTTTTCCGAAATTTTATATATAAAAGTTGGTTAACTCTCTACATAAGAATGCCACGTCATCATTCTAAAAGTTGTCATGTGTCATCTTCATAAATTTACTAAATTATATTTTTTTAGTCAAGATATTCAATAAAATGTAGTTACTTTTAATTACTAAAAATAATCATTAAATTATTTTACGCTCAAAATCTAAAATAATTACGGTAAGCGATGCGTTTCATTATCGCTTGCATCTTTTTTCGATTGACTTTCATCATCATATAGTATCCAACATTTCAATATAACGCATGTAAGATTCGTTTAACAAATAATAAACTTAACAGGTTCATATTTATTAACAGGTTTAATGAAAATTCCAATCATAAAATCTTTATGCAACATTCATATATACATGGATTAGAAAAGGAAAAAAATAAACAAATTCACATATACCCGAGACGCGGCCATAGTCATCACTTTCAAGCTTGAAGTTTCCTTTTTCCTGGAGATTTTTTCAAAAGTTCTGCAGAAATTGAAGAAATCGTGAGACATTGAAGTATTCTTCACAAAATACATTGTTTTAGGTACTTAATCGATCTATATTCCGATTTTGGACAATCGCGAAAAGAATGCGCGAAAATTGCTCACGGAGACTCTCACATTTTCGTTTTTAACATCATTGATGTTTTTCTCTAAACGTTTTCTTTTGATTCAGTATAATTATTCATCTCCCCTATATAATCTGATGTGTTTGGTTTTGACAGATTTTCTTCAATGGGAGATAAGAACCTTGAGCCGAAGAAGAAGAAATCATAGAGTTTAGAAGCAGTCAATTTTGGTTTTCAAGTGAAGGATTGGGCCTATCTCCATTACAATGCTCAGAACAAATTCGAAGAGATCTTGAAAAAACCAAAAACCGACAAACTACCAACTCCAACAGTACTCATTTGTACTCTCTTTCCCAGAGTAACTCTAGTATATCTAAATAGAAATAAACATTTATGACATAAAAATAAAACAAATATGAAGTTGGATGATAACAGATCTTATGATCGGTTAGTGAGTAAACCTATTCTTCGTAAAGCATCGTCAAACTTCCTTTTGCTGTATTTTTCTACGTATATGGCTCATGTACTGGTTTGTGTTACAAAATTCTGTATAAGTCTTTGTAAAATTTGTTTCATCTTTGTCCTAGTTTTCGTACCTTCTTTGTAAACACGATAATTAATAAAGTTATTGGATGAAAAAAAAGAAAAGAAGTAAACGTTTCTATCTTCATTTTTCTATAATAATTTAACCATTCTTTTGGCTAAAATTTATATCTACAACATAGAAAGATAGTGAAATGCGTACAATGTACTATATAATGCATATATAAAATTAGAAGTTGGCAGGAAATAAAATATTGTTAGCCCTTTAATAGAAAAAAAAATATTAATAGATTTCTTTTAAACTGAATTAAGTTTATAAATATGCAGGTGTATGTTAATAATGTTAAGGCTTGTCAATTGTCATAGGCTATAATCTGAAATCTTGAGGCCCATTTATTTGATATTTCAGTAATTACAAGGATGGCCCAAATTAAGACCCATAAAAACTTAAGCCGCAAAACTTTACCGGTTCAAACCGTTAAACTTTGACAAACCAGTAAGTCCACGAACTAACCTGGTCATTCGGGTATCCGTTCGGATTCGGTTCTTTTTTTTCGGGTATCGGATCTATTCGGATAGGGGGTCGAGACCCATATGAGTATTCTAAAAATTCAGTTCGGGTTCGGGTCGGTTCAGGTATTTTAATAAAAAAAGCAAAATACCCGAAAATAACCAAAAATACCCGAAATATTTTCGGGTTCGGGTCGGGTTCGGGTTTTTTACTCGTATATACCCAAATCTAACCGAAATACCCGATTTCTCAAAAATACATTGGTTACTCTTTGCCCAAATATAACCAAAAATATCTAAAAATACTAAAATTAGCCAAAACAAAACTACATCATTAGTTACTTTTTAACCAAATATATCCAAATGTATCCGAATTACTCAAAAATACCTAGTATATTCGGATTTATGATTGTAATTTTAGGTATTTTGGATATTATAAGTATAAATATAACTAATATTTTTAGGTGTATATTTGTATTCGGGTACCCACGGATATTGGATTCGGTTCGGGTTCGATTCGGGTTTTTTTCGGATAGGAGGTCTAGGATCCATTCGGGTTCGGTTCGGATATTTTTTCTGGTTTTTCGGTTCGGGTATTCGGTTCCGGTTATTTTGCCCAGGCCTACTAAAATCTACACTATAAAACAGTGCAATAAAAGTCATTCATACATAGGATAATAACCTTTTATTGCACTGTTTTATGTTGGATGGAATGGAACTTAACTTTTGACTACATTGCCTTCGCCAACTTTGGGGCGACTTTCTTTAATCGTTTTTATGCGTTATTTCTAATTTGGGTTAATACTGTAATACTTCACATAAAACTATTATGTTAGGTAATTTCTATAAATCCTACCATGAACCTGCGGTTTGAACATGTACATGTTACTAAAAAGTCAATAACCTATGACTTCATAAATCATAAACCTATAGTCGGCCAAAACGTATATACATCAATTATTAGTTGCTTCTAAACGATGTCAAGCTTCCATTCATCAATCTATATATGTACGCTCTCGAAACCATTAACATTTTTTTTTTGTTAAAAGGTTTTCATAAATAAATAAAACGAACGTTTACAAAAACAAGAAAATCATTACAACCAAAAGAAAAACTAGAAGAAAGAGTTACGAGGAAGAAGTATTCAGAACAAACAAAGCCTGAATAAATAAGAAGAGACAGAGCTTAACATTGTTTATAACCTTAGGTGAGCCAGCATTGAAGAACTGATAAACCCCGTGGTAAGCCCAATTGTAACATTGCATTACACTTGTTATTCATAGTGGTAAAGATGCGTGAAACCACCGTAGCCGGAGAGACGGAGAGACCATCATGGAAGCGGCGATTTCGCTCTCGCCATAGTTCATAGATCGCACCCTGCCAACCTTGAAGAAGAGCAAGTTTTTTGTGTTTTGAAGCCGAAGCCTTTGGCAGCCAAAGGAGGATCTGATCCCAAAGATACGGAGGAGATGAAATCCGAAGCCTCTGTGTTAGCAAACTCCAGACCTCAGTGGAGAAGGCACACTCGAAAAATAGATGATTGCGTGATTCATGTGCCAATCCACAAAGGAGACAGTCCAACTCAATATCAAGACCCCAAGTAGACAACCGATCAAGAGTAGGATTGCGATTGAGTATAAACAACCACGAAGTTATAGCATGCCTTGGGATGGCAGTTTGTGCCACACAAGAGGAGCCCACAATTTTACAGGATTCGCAATCCTAATAGCATTCCACACAGCTTTAGAGGAGAAAGAAAAATAAGGAATTCCATCAATTGCCCATACCGGAATATCATTTGCTGATGACATGGTAATGGTAGACATGAAAGAGAGAAGAAGAACTTGTCTCTCTGTTCTGGCATTAGGGAGAGACCACCCATCCTCATTCCTCACTTCAGCCACAGTTGAAAACAAAGCTCCCTAAGTGAGTAGGGCCATCAGAACCAAGAAAATGGTAAAGAGAGCCAAAAGGAGTCCATGGATCCCACCAGAAGAATGTGGAATCACCATTTCCAATATGGATGCTTAAGAATTGAAGAGCTTTGGGACGAAGCTTAAGTAATTTCCTGAAAATCCAAGAGTAGGTAACATTTTTTTCATTGAGTGCCCACAAAGGAGATGTCGAAAGATACTTACTTCTTATCCATGCCAGCCAAAAAGAACCGGCTCTAAAAAACAGCATCCAAAAAAGTTTTAAGGCACAAGTCTCATTCCAACTACCAATATGCCTCAAACCAAGCCCACCTTCAGATTTAGGGAAACATATGTTATACCATGATACTTTGGCCCCTGAGGGTGTATCTACCTTTCCACGCCATAGAAAAGAGCTGCATAGGCCATTGATTCTTCGAATCACCTGTTTAGGGAGGAAAAAGGCACTAGTCCAAAAGCCTATAATTCCGGAGATGACTGTGGAGATGAGCGTTAACCTTCCCGCCAAACTCAAAAACTTATGAGTCCATGAGTTTAACTTCTTACGAATTTGAGACAATAAAGGATCACAATCTCTCACTGATAGCTTCCTAGAACACAATGGAAGGCCTAAATACCTTATTGGAAGCAAAGATGGAGTCAAATTGAAATTATTCCTTAGCCTATTCAATATGTCCTCACTTAACCCAGAACAAAACAAGGAGGCCTTCTCAATGTTCATTCCCAACCCAGACATTGCTTCAAACTTTGCAAGGACTAACATAACCCCTCTTAAAGATTGCTCAGAACCCTCTAAGAAGATTAATAAATCATCGGCAAAACAAAGATGGGTAAGCTTAAGATCCTCACAGCCAGGGTGGTACTTGAAAGATCCTTCTTCTGCTGCTTTATTCAACATTAGGGATAACACATTCATTATCATAACAAACAGAATTGGAGACAATGGATCGCCTTGACGTAGACCAGTCCTACCTTTGAAAAATCCTGAAGTAACCCCATTTATGCTGACACTAAAAGATGGGAAACAAACACAAGCTCTAATCTAGTTAATAAAAATTGGAGGAACCTTATAAGCCTGAAGAGAACTGAGAAGAAAATCCCATCGGACAGAATCAAAGGCTTTGGAGATGTCAACTTTGAGAGGAAACCATTAACATTTACAAAAGGAAAAAAAATATCTAGCTACACGAAGTATGCTATAATACATGGCCACACATCCGAAGTTTAAAAATGTATCCCTAACTACACAAACTATATGTATCGCATGCCCACATATACGAACTATATGTAGTCATGTCGCCAACATCACGAACATTTTTTTCCGGTACACTTTTCGCCGGAATCCGGCATTGACCAGTTTGACCGGCGTTGACCAACATAAATATTAAAAAAAAAAACTTTTAATTTTTTAATATTTAGAAAATTATGTTATTGAATCATTTATAATATTGTATAATTAAAAATATATATACAATATTCAATATAAAAATATTTTGTATATATATTCAATGCATTGATTTTTATAATTAGTTAGTTTCAATAATTTCAAAACTAAACTAAAAATAAAACAAAAACCAATTAGGTAAAATAATTATAAATAGAAAATTTTAAATACACTCTAGTCTATAGTTTTTTTTATAATATGTTGTTAATTTTTTTTGTATTATTAAAAGAATTTTTCGTAATAATTTTAGATACAAAAATTAACAACATATTATACAAAAAACTTTAGACTAGAGAGTATAGAAAATTTCATATTTACAATTATTTTATCTAATTGGTTTTTATTTTATTTTTAGTTTAGTTTTGAAATTATCGAAACTAACTAATTATAAAAATCAATGCATTGAATATATATACAAAATATTTTTATATTGAATATTGTATATATTTTTTTGATTATATAATATTATAAATGATTCAATAACATAATTTTCTAAATATTAAAAAACTAAAAAAAAAATTTTTTTTTGAATATTTATGTTGGTCAACGCCGGTCAACGCCGGTCAAACTGGTCAGTACCAGATTCCGGCGAAAAATGTATCGGAAAAAAATGTTTGTGATGTTGGCGACATGACTACATATAATTCGTATATGTGGGCATGTGATACATATAGTTTGTGTAGTTAGAGATACATTTTTAAACTTCGGATGTGTGGCCATGTATTGTAGCATACTTCGTGTAGCTAGGTATCTTTTTCCCTTTACAAAATCATATTCTCCTTACAAAAAAAGTTCTGGTCCATATCTACCATTTTATCTGCATGACCAAAAACTATTGCAGATAATTCTCATATTTAGCGTAATATATAACCCATAAATAAAAGCTTCCACGTATCCGGTTATGAGTGAAAGTATTATTTCTTAAAGATCCAAAGTTGAAATCGGGGATGATGTGATATATATAAACATATTAGAAAACATATATTATCATCTAAAAAGCTCAAATGGACATCCCTCTTTATTAAGATTTAATGTGCTCATTGTTTTTGGTTTTTATAGGGGTGACTCGGTCTGAATTTTAATGAAAATGGTTTGTGTTAAAAAAAAAAAAAAAAAAAAATGTTTTGTTTATCTCTTCAAGGAACCGGACATTGGAGATAAAGAAAAGAAGTCTTAATATTATACATATCGGCGTGGCTCCACTTTATTAAATTGAAATTAATATATTGATATGAAGAAATGAAAAACCGAATCATATCACAAAAACCTTTATTTTTTAATCTATTCTGATAAATTGAATTGTTCCCATCTAAATCATATCCAAAAACCGAATTAAAAACAAAAAATGGAAAATTGATATGGCTAAGGGTGAATGGTATGTGTGTTGCAATTGGTAAACCTTTTCTTAGATTAATATTGAAAATATCAAAGTCAAAACCTTCTAATTGTTTAAAATTTCGAATTAGTTTTTTTTAGATAGAAAATATAAATCTATGGTAATCTTTATATTCTTCTTTTCTATATATTTTTTCCAAGTATATCGTGTATGATACTATAGTGTATATCCACTATTTAATAATGTGTATCTAAATAGAAGTAAGAACGTTTAAATCTTCATTTTTCTATAATATTTTAACAAATCTTTTGGCTAAAATTTATATCTACAACATAGAAAAACATTGAAATGCGTATACAATGTACTATAATGCATATATATAATTTTCTATAATATTTTAACAATTCTTTTGGCTAATACAATGTACTATAATGCATACATATAATGTTTGGTTCTTTCACGAAAGACAGGATTCATAGTAATGTATATGGTTGACTTGCTGTCACAACGCTTAACCATAGGCTGATCATGTCGAACACCAAGCATTCAGCCATAATAGTTCAAATGTGAGAAACAACATCGCACGATACTCTGCTTCTGCTTAGGACTTACTCACGATTTGTTGTTTACGTGTTTTATAGACAAGGCCAGCTTATGTTTTTATTCTAGAGAAAACTCGCCGGTTTTACACCTGCCATACCAGTTTCAGAGATGATATCCAATGCATACTTACGCGTACATATGTATATTCTTGTCGATGTTCTTGCAGCCTCTATCTCCAAAAAATATTTCAAAGGTCCCAAATCCTTCATATTAAAACAAGAAGACAAGTAAATAGGCCTTAAAGTCTTGAGTCGCCTTTAGTGAACTTCCCGTAATGATCAAGTCATCAACATAGATCAATATATTAATTCAAACCAAACCTCTCTCCACAGTAAACAATGAATAGTCTGCCAATGATTGTTCGTACCCATAAATTCTTCAATGCCTTGGTCAACTTTTCAAACCAACAACGTGGTGCTTGTTCTAAACCATACAAGGCTTTTCGAATACGACATACTTTGTTAGGATGTGATGCAATAAATCCATGAGAAAACCTCATGTACACTTCTTTCGGAAGATCTCCATGTAAAAACGCATTGTGAACATCCATTTGATGGATTTCCCAATTACGTTTCGCTCTAAAAACATCCTCACAGTTCCGATCTTTGCCACATGTACGAAAGTCTCGCCATAATCCTCTCCCTATTTTTGTTTGTTCCCAAGCGCCTCAAGCCTTGCCTTGTGGTTCAGCTATCGGTGTCACAACCAAGGATTTTGATATCTTACTCCGGCGAGACGTTGGTCGATTACCTGGAGCTGTAATCGGAGTATTTCAAGACAAAGCTGACAGATTTGGTGCCAGTGGCAATTGCAAGACCGATGAATCCAACGCTCCCGAATTGAGCTCTGTTGATGTCTTTTGAATTGTCGACTCATTGTTTGGTACAGGTGTGGGCTGCAAATCATGTTGTGCCACTACCTCACTTGGACTTATTTGTAGTATTGGGTCTTTGTTTAAATTTCTTTGATCTCTGTCTAATGGACCACTTAAAATTAAAACCCACATCTCTTATTCTTCTCCTTCATTTGCGAAAAAACCTCCAATGTGGAGCTTTTGGGAATGGAAACTCAATTTAAGAGAACACTACATCTTTAGAAACAAAAATTGCTTGTGTCTCTAGATCAAACAATCTCCAACCTTTCTAACGATGAAGATAACCCGTAAATACACACCTTTGACTTCGTGACTCGAATTTGTCATCATGACGTCGTAGATTATAATCATAACATAGGTTCCCAAACACTCGTAAATGATTATATTGAGGAGGCTTCTTGGGTAGATGTTCACAAGGAGTGCTATTGTTGAGAACCATACTTGGTGTTCGATTAACTGCCGTTAAACACATTCTCCCAAAAATTCCATTGGAAGATGGGCCTGAAACAGTAACGCTCTGTCGTAGACGAATAAGTCTGTCGTGGAAAATAAGTCTGTCGCAAAAAATCTGTCGTGGAAAATAAACCTGTCACAACTAACCTAGCAGACTTTTTAAATAATTTTTTTATCCCAATATTTTTTCCCACGTATTTTTAATATAATTAAGGGTAATTTTGATTTTTTTTTTATGAAATGTTCTCTTTTCTCCTTGGCGAATATGTGCATCATTGGGTCTATTCTTCGATGTCTCCATTGTCTTCATCCTTGTGTCGCCTATTTGCTCTGATCATATTGTCTCTGTGTGAGATCCGACAACATCAATTGCTTAGGTTTAGTTGTTTCCCTCGTTTGGCTGACGTCTCCCTCGTTTGGCTAAGCTTTTCTTCCTCGATTAATTTAATCTTTGTTAGTTTGGGGTCGAGTTTTATGTCTGGGATTTATATCGTTTTGTATTAAGCGATGTTTCACTTAGTTACTCAATCGTTATGGTATTGAAAGGTCTAAGTGGTTCTCGTTTATCTTACGGTTCATCTGGGAGATCCTTGATAGAAGCACTTATAGATAAAAATGCATCTTGTGTGGAGAAAACCAAGTTCCACTCTCTAGTTTTTGCCATTTGTATTGAAGCCCTTTTTTTAGATGAAAATAGCGATTTTCGAAAACTTCCATAGTTTGGAAAGATAAGGTGTGTTTGGTTTATGCAATATATTTGTAAACTCTTTTCCTTTTCCAGTTGTAGGTTATAGAAAACTTATTGTATTTCTCTGTAATTTCAAATACTTAGTCTTTGCTTTGTGTTATGTAATCTTTCCGTATTTTGATTATCAATATTATTTTTAGTGGGAAGAAAACAAAAAAAAAATGAATTTCTTGTTTTTATAATAATTTTGGTTACATCATGTCGAGATACGTACAGCTCTCCCAAGTAATATCTTTTATATTTAAGCTATGCTATATAAATAAAGCAAAAACGTAGAGAGTTGACTTCTAGACTTTATCACGATATTTTACTATTATTTCTTATAATAACCCTTATTAAAAATATAGTAGGACACTTCTATAAAAGGAATACTTGTGTAGGCCTAAACAAAGGAGAGAACCAAAAGAACACCAATCGAAAGAAAAGAAAATAATCAATGGAGACGATGAAGGTTGAAACCATCAGTAAAGAAATCATAAAACCATCTTCCCCAACTCCGAATGATCTCCGAACTCTCCAACTCTCAATTTATGATCACATCCTTCCTCCGGTTTACACAGTAGCCTCTCTCTTCTACACCAAAAATGATCTCATCTCTCGAGAACACACTTCCCACAAACTCAAGACTTCTCTGTCCGAAACCTTGACCAAGTTCTACCCTCTTTCCGGTAGAATCAACGGAGTAACCATAGATTGTAACGATGAAGGAGCTATCTTTGTCGATGCCCGTGTCGATAATTGTCCTCTCTCTGGATTTCTCAGGTGCCCTGATTTCGAGGCCCTCCAACAGTTGCTTCCTCTACACGTTGTGGAAAACCCATACGTGGCTGCTGCGACATGGCCTTTGCTACTCGTGAAGGCAACTTACTTCCAATGTGGAGGCATGGTCATAGGAATCTGCATCTCTCACAAGATTGCCGACGCAACCTCTATCTCTACTTTCATTCAGACATGGGCTGCTATGGCTCGAGGAGAGGCCGGAGATGAAGTGGCGGGTCCCGAGTTTGCTGCAGCAGATTTCTACCCACCAGCCAACGATGCATTTAAGTTTCCGGTGGATGAACAAGCCAATAAGAGGAGCAGCATCACGAAGCGATTCGTTTTCGATGCTTCTAAGTTGGAACAGCTCAGGACCAAAGCTGCTAGTACAGACGTCGTAGCCAGACCTACGCGGGTGGAGAGCGTCACTGCGCTTCTCTGGAAAGGCTTGGTCGCTGCTGCATCTTTGTCTTTAACGACAAGTGATCACAAAGTGCTGTTCCAGCCCGCTAACTTGCGCCCCAAGATACCTTCCCTTCTGCCAGAAAGCCTGTTCGGTAATGTCATGTTCACTTCTGTAGTCTTGAGTATTGGTCCAGAGGGGGAAGTTAAAATCGAAGAGGCCGTTGGAGAGTTACGAAAAAAGGGTGAGGACTTACGATGTCTGATCAAAGACGAGGATGGGTCGTCATCTTCGATGATTGGTTCTAAACTAGCAAACTTGATGTTTGCTAATTATTCCAAGATGAGCTATGAGACTCATGAGCCCTACACCGTAAGTAGCTGGTGCAAGCTACCACTTTACAAGGCTCATTTTGGATGGGGATCTCCGGTTTGGGTTGCCGGAAATGTTTCTCCCGCGTTGGGAAACTTAGCCATGTTGATCGATTCCAAGGACGGACAAGGAATTGAAGCGTTTGTTACACTGTCTCAGGAGAACATGTCGTCTTTCGAGCAGAACCCAGAACTACTCGCCTTTGCTTCCTTGAATCCTAGTGTCTTGGTCTAGGTCCTCCCCCAAACATGTTGTTTCCATAATACAGATTTGGATACGTTTAATCATTTTCTTCGAGATGTAATACAAGATTTATATTAATGTTTTTACACCATCCGGATTCGAGTCCATAGAATGCATATTCTCTAAGCTACACAAGTCAATTAGGTCTAAATCCCCAAATCCGCCCTAACGAGACCTTCAAAATAAACAGATATTTAAGTTACCAAAGGCGAATATTTTAAGCTTAGTCTGACCCGAGAAATCCGAGAATAAATTAAACTAGATGATATTCAATACGGAATACTTTTATATTAATATATTTTTAAATCATGATTACATGATATTTTTAGGCTATACTCATTTATTGTGTTGGTATTTGTTACATAAGATTTTGTAGTGGCATAACATGTAAATAATGACATGTTTTGTGTCCGACTAGCCCAGTTGATATCCCCACTGACTCGAAACCCTAAACTCTGAGAAATTTGCTTTAGTTTTGAATTCCAACCAAATTTAATTCTCGAGGTCAGATCATGATTATTGGTAAATATTACTCCTTCAGTTTCGTTTTAATTGTCGTTTAAGATTTTTTCACACAAATTAAGAAAAGCATTAAATTTTCTGTTTTACTCTTTATTAATATATTTTATAAAAAAATTCATTGGCCAAAACATTAAAACAGTAGGGATAAAACTGAAATTTTCACCAAACATTTGCATTAAAACTTAAAACGACAACTATTATGAAACAAATTTAAATCCTAAAACGACAACTAAACTGAAATGGAGATAGTAATATTAGATACAAATCTAACTTAGTTGGTGGGTGGGGGATATCGATGTATTACTCCATAATAGCTGTGAACTTTATTATATGATCTTTGACTTTGTATCCAAATAAGCACTTCATTTCTTGTTTCCAACAATTGCATCCAAGTTGGTTTTTAACTCTTCTGTCTTATGAACATGGAAGTATTTAATGGAGGTCACTCAATCACTAATTAAGTCCAGTAGATCGATATTTGATTCCATAACAGCTGTAAACTATATAACATGATATTTTACTTTTGGGGGTAATCAACGCACGACATACGTTGAAGACTTTGAAAGCATTCTACAGTTTTAACAGCTTTTTAATTCAGAGTTCTTCGACTTCAATTTATCTTTCCATCAATTTTATTATTTTATATCAGCAGTAAAATCATTATACAAACCATAATCATTGACTGCCAGTTATTGGATCATCGCCTCATCTATATTATGAGTAAATGTGATGTAACCTTTTTTATTCCCAAATTCCAAAAATTTATTTCGATTGATACGTGCCGTTGGGATGATCATAATACTAATAAGGTTCTAAATGGTGACATGAAGTTTGAGGAAATGTTGTGAAATTTTTTTTTGCTACATCATTTACATAAATACAAACTTGAGAAATTTTGGTCACATCATTTGGTTATATAATATTTTAAAATTTGTGATGACTTTAGTATTATTATGTTTTTGATAAATTATGAATATATTTTAAATCACAATTTTCATAAAGTTTGCTTGATAATTATATAAAACTTAGTTAACTTTTCTTAAAAAAAAAATACATAATATATTGATGAAATTGGTAAGATTCGTTAAAAAAAATTATCAGGTGAATTTTGTTTTGTGTACATCTATTTACAACGTCAGCCGAACGGGTTAATAATTAACCAAAATTATAAATTTGTGAAATAAAGAATAAAAATAAGTTTGGGTATTTTTGAAAAATTAAAAATTTATTATTAACTTTAATAATGTAAGGTTTTATATGATAATTATGCTTGATAAAAGTAAATATCTAGCCTAATATTGTTGACAAAAAAATTCTTTAATTAAGCATTGTTATAAGTTTATGGTTTTAAATTGATTTTTCTAAAAATTCAACAAGATTCAGCAGTTACTATTTGAATTCTAAATTATTCAGCAAGATGTAAAAAAAAAAAACACAAATAAATTCAGCCAGATTCCACAATTCAGCCAGATTCAGCCGGAGCAGTTACCATTTACACCCTTAGTAATGGTTTTGATTGGTAATTATGTACGGATGCGATATAGGATATACCGCTTTGACTGTTACTAATCATAAAAGCGATACTAAAAGATTTGGATGGTTCTGATTGATAATTACTTTTGAACAAAATAACAAGTATAAATGTTATATGCCTCTGTTTCTCAATTTTTTTACTATTTACAAGGATTTGTTTTTCAATTTTCAGACATGTGAATTCTATACTTTTCTTTTTTAATTCATATAAAATGATATAACAAAATTATTCCTCTCCAAAATTGTAGAAGAACAAAAAAGAACAAAAAATAAAATTGGTTTTTCTTATTTTAATTAATTTTAAAATAGCTTTTATGATAATATATATACATTTTTGTATAGAAATATTTTTTGTATTTTTGTTATATATTTATACATTAAAAAAATTAAAAAATTTCCGTTTAAATGAATGTTATGACTTTACTTTAAATCAGTATTAATACTTAAATAAATAAAAATACTTTCACATGAAATTTAATCATGTTTTTAAGATGTGATCTTATAACATATCATTACTTTAAATTTATATGGAATATTAATTTTAAATAATATTGATAAACTTCAATAATTGAATTTGCTTTTTTAATTAAGCTTTATGTTAAATAATATTTTCAGTATTTATTCAAAATTTTAATACTATTTATGATAGGGAGACTCACAAAAATGCCCCTTTTTCAATACCCCTTTTAAAAAACGCCCCCTTTGGCTGTCCATTTTTAAAAATACCCTTTTTATGTACAAAATGACTAAATTACCCTTCTTTTAATAAAAGATATTACAAATATATAAGGAAATATAACAAAATTAGGTTCACAAAATACAAAATATTTTTGGCGGGAAAAGTGATCCCACAATTTTTCCCGCCAAAACACTTGTAAAAACTTGTAAAAAACCTTTAAAATACCTTGTAAAATTTTTCCGTAAAATTTTTTCCCGCCAAAAAATTTTTTTACGGGAAAAGTGATTCCGCAATTTTTTTGGCGTTAAATTTTTGGCGGGAAAATTTTTGGCGGGAAAAATTTACAAGGTATTTTAAAGGTTTTTTACAGGATATTTATAAGGTTTTACAATGTATTTTAAAAGGTTTTACAACGTATTTATAAGGTATTTATAAGATATTATAAGATTTTACAACTATTTTATAAGGTTTTACAAGTTATAAGATTTTACAAGTTTTTTATAAGGTTTTACAAGTTATAAATACCTTATAAAACCTTATAAGTACCTTGTAAAACCTTTTAAAATACATTGTAAAACCTTACAAAACACTTGTAAATACTCTGTAAAACCTTTAAAATACCTTGTAAATTTTTCCGCCAAAAATTTTCCCGCCAAAAAAATTTCGCCAAAAAAATTGCGGAATAACTTTTCCCGCAAAAAAAATTTTTGGCGGGAAAATTTTTTGGCGGGAAAAATTTTTACGGAAAAATTTTACAAGGTATTTTAAAGGTTTTTTACAAGTGTTTTGGCGGGAAAATTGGGGGATCACTTTTCCCGCCAAAAAATATTTTGTATTTTGTGGACCTAATTTTGTTTCAAATAAGGGTAAAATGGTCATTAAAAATTAAAAGAGGGCAAACTTAAAAATGGACTCTCAAAGGGGGCATTTTTGAAAAGGGGTATTGAAAAAGGGGCATTTTTAACAATTTTTCTTTATGATAACCATTTCCGTTTGTTCAATTTCTTATTTACATATATCTTTCTTTTTTTTCTTTATTGTGGTTATTTTCATACATATGTATGTCTTTAATGAAGCATCTGTCTGGATTAGTTTTATTAGTTTTGTCTAAATCAATTATAGTCCCTGAGTTCACATGTACCAATTAACGAAGACATTATCTATAAACAATCTTATTTGTTTCCGAAAACCATCACGAATTACTATTACTAATATTAAAGGTGATCGTGAGTAAACCAAAAAAAAAAGAAAAAGCTGATCATAAATGTCTAATTTATGTTTTTGTGCCTTAGATAAGTAAATTGTCGAGAATCCAATGCTTTAGTATATATATCCTACGGTTGCTCTGTGCTACGAAGATGTGCAGTAACTAGTGCGCCATTCGGTACATAGTTATTTCCTTAATTATTTTGAGTCAAATTTTAGTTACTTATATCATCCTAAAAATATTTTATAACCAAAAAAAAATGTTTTATCAATAGAATGAAGTTAAAAGAACGGTGGTGTGTGAAGAAATTAGTTTGCTTGGTGAAAAAATATAAGACAACTTATTGTTTATATAAAGGTGATTATTTACAATCTTTTTTCTTATAGGAATAATAACTCAATGTATAATTTCATTAATCCTTTTTCTATTTTTAAATTTTTTTTCTTATACAATTAGTAACTTATAAATAAAATATTTAGCATAATTTTATAATTTCGATTTTTATGAAAAATATACATATAATTTCTTTATATATATATATATATATGTATAGTTTTCTTACTATGATCTAACTCTTTCAATTTATAATTTTGTTATAATTATCTTTTAACAATTTTTAAATTGTTAAAAACAAAAATTTAGCTTGCTAGATGGCAAAATCTTTTATTAAAATATTGGTACAATTTCTTTATAATTAGTTTTTACATTTATAAACTGTTTACATTTATAATTTTCTTTTAGTTTTCTTTTTACCTTTTTTATTAAAAAGAAAATTTGTTTACCACATGGCAAAATCTGAGATCGAAATATTTGACACATGTCACGATCTCGTGAGTTACTAACTTTGAAAACCATAAGATTACAGGATGAATTTATTATAATATTAATAAACTTCGGTGAATCACTATTATTTTTCTTGTAACATTTTTCCTTAATATTACAGGGATGAACCGCATATTCAAGTATAAATACGGAGCAACGACTATAGAAATCGTACAACTCGAAGCCACAAACTTTATAGACGAAACAAAAAATGTTAGATTTTTATTGGACATCATTAAGTTGAGGCCGCCTAGGCGCTGACGGAAGGGGGCCGCGATGTCCAAATCGGTAAGAATAATCGATGATCCGATTTTTTGTCCGTGTAGACCGTCTAGTCCAATTTTTTTTTTCTACATCTTTTTCTGGATCTAAAATTCAAAACATCCAAATTATGTTCGTAATTTATATAAAAATCATAAATTTGAGTTTAAAATCTTGTTTTTATGTGTTTAATGCAATTTTAAAAATAATATTATGTAATTTGTTTAATTATAATTGATTAATATATTTTTAAAACATGATATAACCTTAAAACTAGTTCCTTATTAATTTCTATATAATCTTCAATTTTCTTGTTAGATGGTAAACTCATCTTCACTGTCAGATTAGCACCTAACGATTTTTCTAACACGGAGTACCAGTAGTCACGGCTTTGACATTAAGGAGACGTGACAAAGTCTTCGGCAATTTGTTGCTTTTTCATTATAATATCAAATTATCAATAGGCTTCGAAGTTCAAAGAATCACAATATTGATTTTCTTGTAATATATTTCTTTAGATTATTTATATACACATATTACAGGGATGAACTTATTATAATATTAATAGGCTTCGGAGAATCACTATTATTTTTCTTGTAAGATTTTTCCTTAATATTACAGGGATGAACCGCATATTCAAGTATAAATACAGAGCAACGCCTATAGAAATCGTACAACTCGAAGCCACAAACTTTATAAACGAAACAGAAAATGTTAGATTTTTATTGGACATTTCCTGTTATAGTTTCACTCATAGTAGTAAAACTGTGCCACTGGATATACCGTTGGAAAAACCCTACATGCAAAGGCAAACTTCCTCCGGGCACAATGGGGTTTCCGATCATCGGAGAGACGTTTGAATTCATGACGCCTTATGATTTCCATTTAGTGATTTCACCGTTTCTAAAGAAGAAAATATCCAGGTTACTACATATAACATCCTTCGTTACATAACTAATCACTTTATAGTTACTTATATAATTATCTTGTTTTATATATTTGTCATATAAATAGCGTTCTTGTATATTTTCGATTTGAAAGTTTTTAAGAAAATTATGTTTGAGATAAAACTGGGGAGTTTTCTTGGATATAATATAATTACTTAATATGTTCTTAATTTGTTTTTAATATGTGTCTTAGACTCTTAGTAGAAGGGACGGAGTATTAATTAGTGATTGATATATACACGGTAATTATATCACCAAAACATTATTTATGTTACAAATAATGCATACATCAGTTTAAAAATTCATAAATTCTCCAAAACTTTTAAAAGTAATCAGTTAAAAAAAATTAAGAATTTTTATTTTATTTTCATTTGACATAATTTTATTAGATATTTTCAAATTTCTATTTTAGTGCTCTTAAATTTTTGGATAACTTTTTTTTTTTTCTGTCTTTAGTTAATATGAAAAGTTCTCTAAATTTTTTCATATCTTAAAAATATTTTAATCAGGTATGGTTCAAAAATGTTCAGTACAAGTCTATTTGGGGCCAAGGTGATAATCTCGATCGATCCTGAAGTGAATATGGAGATGGCAAAGGCCAATTCACAGTTTGGCGCGACGGAGAGCTTAAGGCGGCTTTTTGGAGAGTACAACGACTTCCTCCAGAGGAAAGATATTCATAAATATGTCAGAAACTTGACTTCTAGATTTGTCGGGCCAGAAAACTTGAAAAACAGATTGATTCAAGACATTGATTGTTTGACACGCAACTACTTTGAGATTGAGAATGGAGCTATGAGCACTTCTTTCGACGTAAAAGAAGCAGCAACCCAGGTCTATCCAAAACAAACTTTATTGTACATTCAAATCTAAAACACAAATTTAACACCAACGATATCACTAGTTATGGTTCCATATACGGTATATATATAGCTGTTTATCCCGTAAATCTTATGTCTAACTATTCCTAACCGTTTACAACTTGAAGATGGTGGTTGATCTCATTGTAAATAAAGTAATTGGAGGAATGGAATCTGAGGCCGTAAAAGAACTAGGACTATGTTGGACTACTTTTCGAACTAATTGGTTTAACTTCTCATACAACTTCCCGGGGACAACTGTTTATCGATTCGTGATGGTAGATACAGATTTGTTCTTCCTTTTCCTTATATACAGAATTTCGTCGTATATAGATATATTTATATACGATTCTTTATAGGCACGGAAGAGGGCGGCAAAGCTTCTAAAGGGCTTGATTCAAAAGAGGAAAGAGTCAAAGCAAGGACTCGGAGACTTCTTGGATATTCTATTCGATGAAATGGAGAAAGATGGGGCGGTTCTGGACATAGACAGAGCCGTCAACCTGATATTTACCTTTTTCATACTCTCTCAGGATACGACTCCCAGAATTGTAGCAGCAACTGTGAAGCTCGTGGCTGACAATCCTGATGTCATGGAAGAACTAAAGGTTTTTTTTTTTGTGGTTTTGCTTATGAAACTTTCTTTGTTGATTTCACGTACATATATATACATGTTTACAATCTAACCATTTCAGAGAGAACACGAGGCGGTGGTTCAAAACCGGGTTGATAAGGAGGCAGGAATAACATGGGAAGAATACAAGTCCATGACTTTCACTCACATGGTGAGTTTGCTCGCTTACACACATTGCTTGCTTAACACGTACATGCATCACCACCAAAATAAAAATAAAAAGGGACTACTAAAAATGTGTTTTCAGGTTATCAAAGAGTCGCTTCGGTTTACTAGTGCACAGCCTACCGTGCACAGAATACCCACTGAGGACGTTCAGATTGGAGGTTTGTTCATTTGTTTACGTTGCTTGATCATTTTCAGCCATCGCTGTAAACAAGTGTTTTGGGTTTTCAGCTTCTCTTTGTTCTTTCAATGAATTAACAAGTGTTTTGGGTTTTCATTGGGCAGGTTATACAGTGCCAGCTGGTTGGCTATTCTTTGGCATTCCTCTAGTTCATTTCGATGAAAAAAAGTATGACGATCCACTCAAGTTTAATCCATGGAGATGGAAGGTGATTGATGGGAGTCCTTAATTAAAGAGTATAATATATAGCCACACACGCAACACATCAAAACTGATATAATGTATAAATTTTTATTTGGGTGGATAACAATTTCAGGGCCAAGATTTACATGGTATTTTATCCAAGGATTACATGCCTTTTGGAGCTGGTTCAACGCTTTGCGTAGGGTCTGAGTTTGCGAAGTGCATTATCGCAGTCTTTCTCCATCATTTGTCCAGATTCAGGTTAATATACATACGCATAGATCTTTAGACAACCGTGAAGTATTAAGTATACTTTAACCAAAAAAACAAACAAACGTGAAGTATTATTTATTTTGACGTTTCCGTAATATCTAAGTGGTTTTTTTGTCAGGTGGTCGTTGGACCCAAAAACTAGAGTTCTTCGAAGGTATATGCTAATGTTTCCAACTGGCTGCAAGGTCGAGATCACGAAGGAACCAAGTGACTAGATTGGTGATGTTTCCAAAAAGCTTCTTTCTTTTTTTTTCGTCAAAGAGTTTTCAGTCCAAGAAGCTTCTTCCCGTATAACTATGCACGTTGACTCTTTCGCAATGTACGGAAATATAAATAACCGATAATAACAAAATTCTAAAACAAATTTTGAGTTGAGAAAATTATCAGAACTTAATGTAAAACTGATATGGCATGCAAGTACGTGGCCGTTGAATTTTCACCACGCTAAAAGAGAAACTTCATATATTTTATTATTATACTAGGATCGGACCCGCGGTCCACCGCGGGAGAATATTGGTTTACATACGTTGATTTTAATAGTGCGTGTTTTAAGTTGAGCGAATCGGGTAGTGTACTTATAAATATTCATAATAACGAATTGTAGAGAAAATATTAAATTGTTTATAATTAAACCGATCATATTAATTATGATTAAAAATAGAATTTTATGTTTTAGAATTCTAAAATTAGATGATTCATAGGAATTAGAGCAGTAAAAATAAGTCAAAAACCGTGGGTCGAGCCCAAATCATCTCACTATGGGGCATATTTGTGAAAATATATTAAACCCGTAAATAAACGGGCCACACGAATTGATTCGCAGTGGATCATAGGTTTTAATCGGTTTTCGTCCGCGGGTTGGCGGATCAGCCTGCATGTTAGTATTTATTAATAAAAGTATAATTTATTCAACAATTGGTAATTTAAAAACTTTTAATAAATGAAATTATAATATTTATAAATATAATGAGATATAAAATTATTTCCTCTAATTTTTATTTATTTATTTATTTTAGTAGTATTTTAAATTTTCATTACTTTAAAATTATTTAAACAAAATCCACGGACAACCCCGCAAATCAGCATACATTCGCGGGACGGATTTGTGTTTCATATATGCTATATGCGGGTCGTGTGGACCAACTAACCATATGTCAAAATATATTTTGCCTATCACAAAACGGGCTTAACGGGACGAATCAACTCGCTTTGACAGCTCAAGTGGAAATATTATTTAGTCATACAACAAAATAGAGTTTGGACATAGGAATAATATAATCTATATCCTATTTCTTAGATGAGAGATTGAAACTTTGAAAAGTGAAATATAACGATTAAAAATTAATTATTATTTTTTATGATTCGCAAAATTTAATAAATATTTATCATCTTGTTGAATAATTCTAAAAATCATATTCAAGAAATCTTTATAATTTTAAAATTAAACTTCTTTGGTAAGCTATCAGTATGAAGATACCATAATTTCGTTTAATTTAATTAAATTAAAATTAGTTACATGGATTTCATATCTATTTAATTTACATGACCAAAATAAAAATATCTATTTAATTTATAAAATAGATGGGTTAGTTGTGATAAATTTTTTAGAAATCTTTTGAAGCAAGTAAGATATTTTTCAATTAATGCTAATTGGCTAAAATAAGCAAAATTAATGACAAAACGTAGTTCCAAAAATATATGAACAAATATATTATACGTAATTAATGTATAGTATTGTTCGGAATATGCTTTTATAATTAGTTACCATAAATACAATCATATTTTATTTGATTTCAAAATTTTTGTTCGATTTTTCATTATTAAATATTAATTAGAAATCATATTCCAAAAAAAATTCAAAGATCCGATTTCAAAATTTTGGGTCAATTTTCTGATTTTGACCCGACCCATTTGCATTTGTACTTCTCTTTTAATAGTATAGAGATAAAATTTAGTTTTTAAATTTAGTCACTAACATGTCGTTTCCATTGATTTTTGTTTTTTTAACAAAAGAAAATATAATCGTAAAACGTATCAAATCTATCGATCAAATATAAATACATGTAAGAATATAATCCATATAATAATTTACAAGTCTATATCTACAGCATTTTTAAAGTAAAATATATATTTAAAACAATGTTGGTTTTACAATTTTTTGTGAATTTTTCATTTCTTTGTTGTTTTACTAATTATGTTTTGCTAATTATTTTGTATAATTAACTAAGAAATAGAATTGATATTATGCACATAACTTTAACTCTTATTCATCATTAAGATGGAGTATGCTTAATTAAAACCCTACTTATAATGATGAAACTAAGAGATAGATTTGATATTAATTATGAGATTGTCGTTATTGGGCAATCATCTCCCGGTTAAAACTCCATAATCGTCTAAAATTGTCGTTGATACTCGGTACTTCATACCCTTTGACTGACTTGTTGCGTGTCCGTAAATCTGATTCTCTCGGTCCCATATTCGTAGTTTAAAACACCAAAATATGTTTACCTTATCGTTACGTTAGATATCACATGCCGTCGCCACCATAGAAACTATGATAGGAATGATTGTGTGGAGATTTTGTCTCCTTAGAATGAACGCTTTAACCATGAGATAATAGCAGTTGTCGACTGGGAGGGAGAACCATTTCGCATCAGACAAAATTTTTTTCTGAAATTGAGAGTATATAATCATCATTTTAAGCTCCTAAGGAAAATAAGATTCCAAAAAAATAAAATATTGCCAAAATTGTAATCCATTAGAAGAGGGTAACTAATTGGAAAATTGCTTATCGTTGTGGACCACGTTTGGAACAACGGAATCACCGCTGAGTAGAGTGCATCGGAGAATCGCTCCACTCCAGCATTAATTGTAGTTGTGCTCAAAGAAAGAATGAGATAAAGAAGATGGTTTAGGAGTTTTAGAAAGATGTTGGCTTCTTGTGATTTACTAGATATGAAACACAAAGGAGATAGGTTCTCTTGGATTGGAGAAAGACACACTCACACTGTGACTTGTTGTCTTGATCGTGTGTTTCTTAACACAGAGTTTGCTGCTCTGTTTCCCCACTCTGAAATTGAATTTTTGGACTTCAATAGCTCAGATCATTGGCCCCTTTTTGTAAACATTGACATCTATAAACCAAACATACAGAAACCTTTTCGGTTTGATAAACGACTTTTCCAAGTCCCAGAGTTTAAAGATTACGTTCGTGAAGGCTGGGAATATTGTAAGTACTTTCAACGTTACTCCATCATGGATCAGATTCGAGTTTGTCGAACACATATGTCCTGGTGTCGCCAAACCTTTCAATTGAATTCGGCAAAACGTATTAAGTACCTTGAAGGCCTTCTGGAAAGAAAAATGACAAGCTTCCTTCGTACGGACAGAATGTTAATTCCTCAAATTCAACATGATTTAGCCATAGCTTATAGAGATGAAGAGGTTTACTGGAAATTAAAGAGTCGCAACACATGGATGATTGAAGGTGACAGAAACACACAATTCTTCCACGCTTGTGCGAAATCACGTTTCTCTCAAAATTACATAGTTTCGATCAAAGATGAAACTGGTGTAATACACAGAGGTTTCTCTGCGATTGGAGACCATGCTGAACATTTCTTCACCAACGTCTATAAGTCGACAAATCATCAAGTCTCTACTATGGATTTTGCGGATTTTATTCCTTCGGTTACTAGTGATATTAATGATGATTTAACAAAGGAGTTTACTTCAAAGGAAATTTATGAAGCTGTCAGTCAAATTGGTGATGATCGAGCCCCAGGCCCGGATGGTTTAACGGCTCGTTTCTACAAACAATGCTGGGATATTGTGGGAGAAGATGTTATTGCGGAGGTAAAAACTTTCTTTCACACATCAGTCATGAAGCCCGCTATTAATCACACCAACATTTGTATGATCCCGAAAATCAATGATCCTATTACTCTATCGGATTATAGACCAATAGGATTATGTAATGTCTTGTATAAGATCATTTCCAAATGTTTGGTAATGCGGCTAAAGAAACATTTGGATTCCATTGTCTCTGATTCACAAGCAGCCTTTATTCCGGGGCGATTAATTACGGACAGCGTTATGATTGCTCATGAGATAATGCATTCTTTAAAAGCTCGTAAGCGTGTCTCACAAACGTATATGGCGGTAAAAACTGATGTTAGCAAAGCTTACGATAGGGTGGAATGGAATTTTTTGGAAACCACAATGCGCCTCTTTGGTTTTTCAGAAAAATGGATTGGTTGGATCATGGCTACAATTCGTACAGTCCATTATTCAGTGTTAATTAACGGTTCTCCGTATGGTTCAATTGTACCGGAACGAGGTATTCGTCAAGGCGACCCCCTTTCTCCATATTTGTTTATACTATGCGCCGATGTGTTGAGTCACTTAATTAAATCAAAGGCAAGAGATGGTGATATACGTGGAGTTCGAATTGGTAATGGTGTACCGGCTATCACTCATCTCCAGTTTGCGGATGACTCCTTATTCTTTTATCAAGCTAATCGGAGAAATTGTATTGCTTTAAAGGAGGCTTTTGAAGTTTATGAATATTATTCTGGCCAAAAAATAAATACTTCCAAATCCATGATCACTTTTGGATCACGAGTCTTTGGTCATAAGCAAAATGATTTAAAACAGATTTTAGCTATTCCAAATCATGGTGGAGGAGGAAAATACTTAGGCCTGCCTGAACAATTTGGTCGCAAGAAAAGAGAGATGTTTGACAACATTATAGATCGGGTTAAGAAAAGAACTACAAGTTGGAGTGTCAAATATCTTTCACCGGCTGGTAAAGAAATCATGATTAAGTCTGTGGCTTTAGCCATGCCAGTTTATTCAATGTCATGTTTTAAACTACCTAAAGGAGTTATTGATGAGATTGAATCTCTTCTTATGAGATTTTGGTGGGAAAAAAGTTCACAGCACAAAGGGATATCCTGGATTGCATGGGAGCGGTTACAATATTCAAAAAGTGAAGGAGGACTTGGTTTCCGCAATCTTGCAAAATTTAATGATGCCCTTCTTGCAAAACTAGCTTGGCGAATTATTCGACACCCAAACACTCTTTTTGCTCGTCTAATGAAAGCTCGTTATTTTAAAGATGAATCGATATTGAATGCGAAACCAAGGCAAAGACAATCATATGGATGGTCATCCATTTTGCATGGATTGGACATTATTAAAAAGGGAACACGGTTTCAAGTTGGTGACGGTAACTCAATCAATGTAATGAGAGATAATATCGTTCCCGATCACCCACCACGGCCTCTATCATTGGTATCTCCCAATCCAGAGTTGTACATCAGCGATTTGATTACGCATATGGGAGACTACTGTTACTGGAATCCAAACAAGTTAGATCATATAGTCGCCGTTGATCATGCTGTTCTTCATCAAACTCACCTTCCCAGGGTGATTTCTCCGGACAAACTCATTTGGCATTATGATAAAACAGGCGAATACACAGTACGTTCTGGTTATTGGTTTGCTACTCATGATCCGACGCAAGAAGTCTTAAGGCTGCCTCCTCCTCATGGCTCTTTACCTTTGAAAAAGCCATATGGAAATTACCCATTATACCAAAAATTAAACATTTCCTCTGGCGTATTTTAACATTGGAGCTATAGGTACAATGACCCGTTTAAACTCTAGAGGAATGAAGTTAGACCCAACATGTCAACGGTGCGGACAAGCGGAAGAAACAATCAACCATTGCCTTTTTACTTGTCCTTTTGCCATTCTCACATGGAGACTCTCACATATACCTGTCCTACAAGCACAGTTATCCTATGAGAATGTTGAAGATAATTTATCTTGTTTGATGGATTTGCAACGTACCATAGGTATCTCCAAAACAAATAAATTTTTACCCTTTTGGTTACTTTGGCAAATTTGGAAATCACGGAACAATTTAGTATTCAACAAAGTTAGACTCAGCCCTTCAAAAGTAGCATTACAAGCGACAACGGATGTACGTGAATGGCTTGAAGTTTTTTGAAAAGCAGGGACATAGCGATTCCGTTAACGTTACGTCCGCAAACAGAGTATATTCTTGGTCACGGCCACCGGAAACCTTCCATAAATGCAATTTTGATGCAAAGTTTGATATCGTTACCAAACAAACAACCGCGGGTTGGATTATTCGAGATCATGCAGGTATAGCTAGGGCTTGGGGTTCTTCACGCCTAAATAGCACGGGTTCACCACTAGAAGCAGAAGCGCAAGCTCTCCTTTCTTCCAAGCAACAATCATGGATTCGGGGTTTCACAAAGGTTATTTTCGAGGGAGATTGCAAGGTTTTAATTGATAATATTAATGGTGTTTCACGGGACGCATCTATTGCAGGCATTCTTCAGGATCTTTGGTTCTGGGCTTCAAAGTTTAAAGAGAAACAGTTTAACTATGTAAATCGTAATTGTAATCAAGTAGCTCATAACCTAGCCCAATTTGGATGTATTGCTGTATGCTTTTATTCTGATAATCATGATCCTCCCTCATGGATTGTGGAAACTCTGTATAATGACATTTCGTATTAATATATTTTCATTTTGACGAAAAAAAAAAAAGAAATCATAAGTGAATCGTCTTCATTATCGCATTAGAGAAAAGAGGGATATAAATCAGTTACGCTTAAAAAAAAAAAAAAAAATCAGTTACGCTTTACAATTATTACATATCCTATTTGTATCAAATTTTTAAAATTCTTTTAGCATGACATTTTTATTTATATATGTCTCATTGTAGTGTGTTTATTGATAAGTAAAAAAAAAAAGAAAAAAACTTGAAGACGATTATTTCGTAAAATTTTTTTGTAATTTAACTATAAATACTCAAGAAAGTGTTATACTAACGTGACTTACTGTAGTCGAACTCCTGTGAAAATGTAGCAAAGGTAGAACGTTAACCATCATACTAAAGGCACTTCCTAGAAATAAAAAAAGGTTTCAACTTATAAAGCTAGGTTCTAACTTTTTCACTAATTTACCATAGAGGAAATAAATGACAAAATACCTATCATTTTAGCATATATCAAGATTTATCTAAGTTTTGTAGTTTGAGATCTTTTAGTAAAAACCATAAACGCTTCTTGTTGTTAAAAATATAGTGAAATAGTTTTAAGAATAATAGAATTAATTAATTTTATGAGAAAATGACTAAAAAAGAGTAAAAACTATTATTAAAGATTAAACATATTGATAAAAAAAAATGGGTTAAACATGTACCAGTTCAATAAAAGGTTAATAAAAACATGACTAAAAGGGCATTTTAATCATACCACTGAACCTCTAATTAAGAAAAAAATTATCATGTAGAAGAAGACCTAAAATTATCATGTAGAAGAAGACCTAATGTTTCCAAAACAATCGTATCAAATCTGTGTTTATTGTTTTTGCCATTTTCCATAAATTCCATAACAAATTTGTCGGACAGGGCCCAAATTTTATTCAGCCGGCCCTGTAATGTTGATGCACGAATCCCACAAGTACGAAATAGGGTTTCTCTAGGGAAGTAAAAAGAATCTCCCAAAACAATGCGAGCCGAGAATACAAATGGCTTTAGACGAACTAAAATGAATGACTTCGGATGGAAGGCTTCAGGTCGTTTCTGCGATGAGCTGGATGCCGTGTTCCGAGCTGAATGGGACTTGAGGTCGTTTTTTCCTTTTAGGTCGGGGTCGTTCTTCTTGATTCCTTGCCGAACTATTCATGTCCTTGTCGAGCACTTCGTGTCCTTGCTGTGTCAGCGTCTTTTTCCATGGATGTGACAGGACTGATCGTCCTGCTTTTATAACCCTGCAGAGTAGGGCATGCTCTGACAGTCTTTTCCGGTTTTACCCTCAGGTTCGGTGACGTGGCGGACCTGCAAGGCAGTGAGGTCGTCTGGGCCTTACCGCTTTTGGGCTTAAGGCCTGTTTCGGAGACATGCTTCCTTTCTTGAATTGGGCCTTGTATCTCTAAGGCCCAATTCCTCCCTCAACAGTTGCCCCCCAATCATGACTCATCATTTCTAGCGAGGGTCATGATTGCTCTCCTTCTTCCCGTTGCGCCTGAGAGGTCACCTCTCTTCGCACCATTTTAGGTTTCCGAGTTTCGTCGACGCGCGCGCGTGGGAGGGACGCGAGAATTGATTCGTCTGATGCTTCTCCCAATGCTCGGAGATCGAAGCGTCCCTCGCGTGTGAAGCCGTCTTAGGTCATAATTATTGCTCGATTTCGTAGGCATAATGATTACTTCTCACCGCCCTTCAGATTCTATAAATACTTCCACCCTTCTCGTTCACTTCTCATTCTTCCTCCTCTGCCAAAGGTATAACTCCTCTCCTCTCTCTATTTCGATTTCTCTCGCTTTTATCTCGTTTCTCTGTTGCGATGTCGTCCGATGCTAGCTCCCGCGGTTCCGTCTCCGACCACTTCCGTTCTCGCACGTCGTCTGATTCCTCGGATCGTACATCGTCCGTTGATCGGTTCCGGGCCAACTCTTTTGATGACGAGTTGGAATCCAACTTATCCCCTCGTCGAAGGGATTCTCCGAGGTCGTCTGACGCTGGTTCTTCGATTCTCGCGACCGAACTGCAGCGCCGCGAGTCGTCTTCTCAGCGAGATCTCGTTGGAGCGACCTCGATTGTTCCTTTCATTCCTTGTCTCCAGGATGAGGATATTGGTGATGTTAAGTTTGATGATCCGGAGGTTGAGCCCGAGCTCGCCGAAATGCCTTTCGGGGTTCCCGGGCCGTCCCCCTATCATGTTGACTTCCTGGGCCCGACCCGGACGAGGGTCGAGACCCTCGCGTACACCCTCCATTACTGTGACGCTCCATCCTCGATCGAAGCCCGCGTTCCGACCCCGTCCGAGGGACCATGGTCCGCTCCGGCCGGCTTCCTTTGTGTTTATGAGAGTTTCTTTACGGAATGCGACCTCACCTTTCCGATCCCGGGCTTCCTGCTTGAGTATGTAACGAGGCAGGAGATGGCTCTTTCTCAACTTTTCGTTACTTCCATCCGGAACGCGATAGGTCTGGTTCGGCTGGCAAGTAGGTGCGGCATGGTGGTTCATTTGTCTCATTACGAGGAGACAACCAAAATCAAGAGCCTCAGCAAAAAAAAGTCGGGCTTACACTACGTTCAATCGTCTACTACCCCCAAACTTGTCAACGAGGCCAAGAGCAAAACTAATGACTGGTCGGCGGGGTACTTCTTTGTTAGGATTTCTGCGAAATCTGTCGAGGATATTCGGATTCCGATCTACACGGGGTGGAAAATTTTACCCGGTAGCTTGAGCTCGTCTTTCACCCTCAAGCTTTTTCTTTGTCCTTGTCGATTTTTCTAATCTGATTTTTTTTTTTTTTGCAGCTCATTTTCCGACGATATTTGATCCGTTCCCCGAACAGCTTAAGAAGGATCTCGACAAGATTCGTGCTGAAGGTATGTACATGTGGCGTCCCGTCCCGGACGTCTCGGCGTCCGGCGACCATTGACGCACGTTCGTGCCTCTTCCCGGCCGAACCTCCATATTTTTCGCGATTTAACATAGAATTGCATTTACGAGGCTTAATTCTATAATCGCTTTCTTTTAACACAGCGAAAGTCTTTTTACCCTTGGTTTAAATCCAACCAACCCTTGTACCGATTTTATCGTCTTTGTCTCTAAGACTTAGATCGATCCTTAACTCGGTCAAGACATGCATATTGTTCGCTAACCATTCTAAGTCTAACGATTGAATATTCCTTTATCCTTAATCCAACGGCCAATTCCCAAACGTCTAGCTTAACTAATAAGTTAGATTCGTTTACATACCTTGGCCTACATGCGGATTCGATTCCTCTTCGATCTGGCCATTGATCCTTTACTTAGCCCGTTTTGTTGCCTTATTCCATCGTACAACGATTCTTAACCAATCGTGTATTGATGGACCAATCTCTATCGTTACTTAGCCATACATCCAACTAACCCCACTGGTCTAAGTCCCTACGATAGAGATTGGGGATCGTACGTTTCCTTTGGTTCACGGTGGCCGAATCGAGCTATCGGCTCATTGGTCCACCGTCCTCCAAACATACGCCCCTTCGGTTTCATGGTGGAAGATCAAGCCCTCGGCTTATCAAACCATCCATGTTTCCGATCCGGTCGTTTATCACTACGACCACCTACGGTTTATTAACCATTTACCTGTCCGGTTCATGGTGGTCGGTAAAGCCTTTGGCTTACCGATCCATCCATGCGATCCGAACAATATCTTTATCACACCCAAGGGTCCGTGGATTCATCCATCGGATTATCGTAGGCTAGCCCATGAAGTCATTCGTCCGTCGGCCATTGGTTTGCTCGCGGGTCCAACATCCGTTTTGTCCATCAGTTCTCACTGTGGACTTTCCCGTTGGTTATCCGTCGAGTCACCATTGGTCCTACCGATTTCTGATCGGTTTCACCAAGGATGCGACGTTTAATTCATAAAGGCGGCCGCGATATTGCATCTATGGGCGACCCTTGCGTGTGTTCGGTTGCACTTATCCTCGTGCTTCCTCGAACACCTTTCCCTTATACACTTTTCCGATTAACTTCCCGTTAACCATATCATTCTATCGGTCTATCTTTGGATTCATCAATACTTCCATATTGACAATCTGAGATTTGCCGATCCATCCTTTCGTGTACTTCCCTTGACGATCTGATTTATAGAACGGACGATCCATCGACCCCATAATCGAGCTATCAATCCGAACCATCAATCGAATCGTCGAACTCTCCGTCCATCCCACTCCTTGATCAAATTGTCGTTCCCTCGATCCGATCCATCGATCGATACCACGATCCGATCATTCGGTCGACCCGACCATCTTACCCGATCCGACTCGTCTTTCTGACGAACGATCCATCTGTTCCGATCCGTCTCTCCGACGATCGGTCCGATCAATCCATCCGTCCTTTACATTCCATCAAACCGTTGGATCGGGAGGTAGCATGCGCATCAGTTCGGTCGAGGCTCCGAGAATCCGTTCTGATTCCGGAGATACTCGCTGAGCCGCACCCCCTTTCCGTCCAATAACTTCGTGGTGTGTTTAGGACCATTTTCGGATTGTGTTGGTGATTATGAGAGATGTGTGAGGATGATCCTAAAGCCCTTGGACGTCCTCCCTTATATAGGGGCCGAATGGGTGTGTTTCCGAAACATCACCTCCGTTCGTTGCACCCTTCCGGAAGGTTGCGTCTTTCCGATCATAACCGTTTGGCCTTATCCACCTTTTGGCCAATGGTAACCGTTCGTCGGTAACCGCTCGACCTTACACCTCTTCATCCCGAGCTACCACAGTCCACTAGCTCAGTGTTAGCTGACCGGACCACCCAGCTAGGTCAGTACTCGATCAGTTCACCGAGCTCGGTTGAGCTGTCGGTCAGCTCACCTAGCTGAGATAGCTAGTCCTCCAGCTGGTTTAGCTCACCTAGCTGAGCTAGCTAGTTCGTCCAGCTTGTCCAGCTCACCTAGCTGGATTAACTCGGACTCTTTTGTCCGTTCTTTCCGGCTAAGTCTTTTGGTCTGTTTCTCGGCATTGACTTCGCCATTCCTAATCTTTCCATGATCATTTCTCCATGATCACTAGATTACCCTGAAACCGTCTAAGTCATCTACCCCTTTCATGACTTAAACGTTTCATTCCTTCCTTGGGTTAACTTATTCATTAGTCTTTCTTGACCATGATCTAGTTTTCCCTAAAACAAACCGGCCCCCTTTAGGATCGCGGGACGCGGACGTTACAGTACATCTGGCCGTCTATAAACAAAGCCGTCCGTCGCCCATCCTGGAACACTTTGCGAGGTCGCCAAGGTTCTTCTGTTCGTCGAAATTCCAAGAAACCATCTCGTCAAACTTCAGGTATTTCCCGTGGTTTGTCCTCTTCCCTTGCGGATTATTGGTTCCTTGACTCACGCGATTCCTTCTTCAGGTCGCAAAACAATGGGAAAGTTCAACCTTGACGTCATCCCGAACTACACCAGCCGCCACAGAGAGAAGAGGCCGGCAACGGAGGATCCTGCCCCAAAACCGTCTCGTTCGGAAGAACAAGATGTGAGGGAGGTTTTGAAGAAAAGTCTCCTAGATCGGGGAGGTCGTCATGCCTCCCAGGCCGGCACTCGAGGGCACTCAGCCCCAACTCCGAGAGGGCGAAGAAGAATGAAATACTCGCGGCTCGGCTGGCCCAACAGACAGGTGGGGTCGACCAGGCTGGGATCCATCCTACGGGAGGCGGTTCTCTGGCCGTGGTTGCCGGTGGCGGCTCGGTGGAGCCTCCGGCTCAGAAGAGGGCTGCTGATACTAAGGCTCGCCCGGTTGCTTCGAAGAGGCCCAGTTGCTCAGAAGTCGTGCGAGGTTATTCCCCTTTCGCAGTGTCCCTTTTTTTTATTTTTTATTTTTTGTGTTGCGTTCCTGTGCTGCTGACTCTTGTACGTCTGTTTTATTCCAGGCGGCCTTCGCGATGAACCGTATGGACCTTGCGATAGGGACCATAGGTCGGCATTAGACGTCTGGTTTTCGATGAGCAGTGAATAGTGTTTCAAGAAAGACGATGACAACTGGTGAAAGCTGCTGATTGTGTTCGGCTTTAAGCAGGAGAACCAGTTGAGAGCCAGGCCCGTTAGATGTTCGATGAAGATCTGGCATCGTCCTTCCTCGAAGTTTTCTGCAGTCAGCTCGGCGCGGTTAATCGCGACGCTGAAAGATTGCAAAAATTCTTTTGGATCGCCCTTTCCGTTGTAGCTTTCCAATTTGATTTTCTTGCACCCGTGGACGGAGACGTTTGTAATCCTTCGGGTGAAAGGGGTTTGCTGAGTCTCCTCGAGTACGCGGTCGAGCTGTGGAGCCGAGCTAGTGGCGCGGTGAATTCTCGAGCTCATTTCTAGGACAGCGCATCTTAGTTCGGCTATCTCCATATCTCGCGGGTTGGTGTTTCCCATTGTATGGACGGGTTGAGCTGGCTGGGGACGTCCAGGAAGCTATGGGGTGTAGATAGCGTTTGCGCTTCGACTTGTTTGTAAGCGGTTGATCTCGTCCATGGAGAATGCTTGTGCCGCGGCTAGAGATGCGAGCCGAGCATCTGTTCGTGCATCCTGTCGACCTAGATGGTCGAGGATGTTCTGGAGCAGCCTGTTTGACTCGGCGGGAGGTGGTGCCGCAGCGTTCTGTTCTGCGCGAGTTTCCTCGAGGTTCGTTGGACGCCGTCTGCTGGGAGAGGTAGGTTCGTCTCCCTCCCGGAGTACCGGGGGCGTTTCGTCTCTTACCGCTTCTGCCGGGCCCTCGGGCGTCTGACGCGGGAATAGCTACCGAGGTGTGGGTAGGCTTCCTTGTCGGAGGTATTCTTGGTGGGATCGGCGTCACTGTCTCTCCTCCCATGGAGGATGCGTTGTCGTCTCGGACGCCTGTGCTGGTTCCCTGGTTTCCATCTGTTGCCATTTTTGCTGTAGCGGGCTCGTTTTGTTGACTGGAGAAATCTCTGAGCTATCCCCCTACCTGGCGCGCCAACTGTTGATGCACGAATCACACAAGTACGAAATAGGGTTTCTCTAGGGAAGTAAAAAGAATCTCCCAAAACAATGCGAGCCGAGAATACAAATGGCTTTAGACGAACTAAAATGAATGACTTCGTATGGAAGGCTTCGGGTCGTTTCTACGACGAGCTGGATGCCGTGTTCCGAGCTGAATGGGACTTGAGGTCGTTTTTCCCTTTTAGGTCGGGGTCGTTCTTCTTGATTCCTTGCCGAACTATTCCTGTCCTTGCCGAGCTCTTCGTGTCCTTGCCGTGTCAGCGTCTTTTTCCATGGATGTGACAGGACTGATCGTCCTGCTTTTATAACCCTGCAGAGTAGGGCATGCTCTGACAGTCTTTTCCGGTTTTACCCTCGGGTTCGATGACGTGGCGGACCTGCAAGGCGGTGAGGTCGTCTGGGCCTTACCGCTTTTGGGCTTAAGGCCTGCTTCGGAGACAGGCTTCCTTTCTTGAATTGGGCCTTGTATCTCTAAGGCCCAATTCCTCCCTCAACATGTAAGAAACCAGATGACTGCATCCATGCTTGTCCCCATCATGGCTATACAGCTTGAACATTGTCTATGTTATTGAAAGCAAGTTCAGGATGGCTTTAGGTAAAGCCACTGATGGAGAATTCATGACCAACCCGTTTGAACATATTTTCCAAATTTCTTATGAACTATTTTTGTTTGTTTTGTATTGCAAAAATACAATACATAACAAACAAAAATACAAAGGGGCCGATCCAAAATCAGATCAAACCCAGTCTTAAAATGTCTATAGTTTTGTGTCGCAACACACATGTATACCGTATACGTAACATGACATGTCTATATATGTTACTAAAGTAAAATGTAAAATAAATGACGCTTGAAAAAATCACAATATGCTTTATTTCTTTGAGTTCATCTTATTGGAAAAAAAACATTTATAAAAAATTAAAAACACATATAATTTTGAAATTGTCCAAAAAGGGCTAGTCCCGCACTTAGGTCGAACGAGTCTAGCTGCCATGCATTCAAACGTTCAAGCGTGCAAGTCATTATGTGTGTATCTAACCAAACCCGACAAGAAAGAATTGCTACCACAAAGGCACGAATGACAATCCAATTGTTATTTTCGATCGGGTCTAGTAGATACATTTTATCGGATGTGAAGTGCCGCATATGTTAGTAGACCATGTCCATGTTAGAGTTTTTGGTGTCACACCAAGTCCGTCAAAAACACCATGTCCACCGAAAGAACTCTTAAATAGGTCATCCAACGTTCCATAGTTGGCACGACCCAACTAGAAAATCAATAACCCGAATAAAGTTATTTCTATAGAAATATTTTATTTCCACACTGTTAAAAAGATGGCCAATAATCAAGTACCCTATGTCTCATCCAAACATCTAATTCTAGGTTAACATACGGGTTCGACCTTCAGGCAATCAACCCGAAGTTCTCCCATAAGCATTTCATCTCTTTTTGAAATGGTTATATAATTTCTTTCATTCTCTTTTTCTATAAGCTAACTCAAATATAAGGCCGAGCCACATTTTTTATTTTACATTTCACTTTAAACAACTATATGATTTTTTTATTATTATTTCAAATTCAGCAAGTAGTAATTTTATAGTGACCTGAGCGTTAGAAAAATATTTAGAAAGACACTCCTAATTCCCATTTTTCTTATGAAGAATCATCTAACCATATTATTGCTTAATGATATCATTGTCCTTGTTGCAACCAACTCGCGTCCTCAACTCTCAAAGTCCTCGATCATCGATTGTTTTTTTTTTTCAAGTCCTTATGGGATATCGCTAGACTCGGAGCTACTCCAAACCGTCGAATTAATGTTTTTGACTTCCCAAAGGCTAAACCGTGAGTTCTTCTAAAACTAACAAATTCTAAATTCTCCGAAAAACTATTCCACTATGAATCAATTATTCAAGAAACCTGACATTTCGTTCCGAGCAATATTATTTTTATATCTTTAATTGGATTCATAAATTTATACAAGGGATTGTACATGATTTAAAAAAGGGAGAATATATAGTAAAGATTCACCATACAGACATATAAGAGCTAAATAATGACTTTGGTACGTTGGCCTTTTCTTATGGTCATTTTGTGAGAAGCATTTAGAGAGGATCTTGACTTACTAATCAAAATGTAAATAATTATTTGTTGTGTAGTCTTTATTAATCTTTGACTAATGATCTGCCACTAATTAGTATCAAGCTACCTGACATTCACTAAAAGTTCAACTAACAACTTAGTTTATGTACCAACAATTATATCTAAAGACTCAATGTATTTATATATGTGTTGCGTTTAATTTTAATATGTTTTCTTGCATATAACGAAGGATTTCTTTCTTATGTGTGTTTAGGTCACGTGATGTGGCATGTAGGCACGTGATCTTGCAGGCAGCATGTTTGGTCGACATTATGATTTTAGCATGGAGCTTCTTTATGCCAGAAGAATGTGCTTTTCCTTCTCTCCATATGTATTACTTTGGAGACTTTAAATTTATACAATAATCTAGTCCGTATTTTCTATTTTTGTTATAATTTTTTCAATTTCCATACCATTTTTGCTATTTAACGAAAATTTCTCGCGTTATTGCATTGCATGGATTTGCAGCATGTATATTAATTTGTATCACTTTCTTGGTAAATCTGCATCATTGCATATATATAATATATGTACCAACGAGATTTACTTATAGTGTTGAATAATTAGGGGTTTTACTATCAATTTACTAAAAACATTCGCCATTCAGCTGCATTTTTTATTTACGGAAACGTGCATGGATTAAAGATTACTAATCACCAATATTGATATATTGTATAACATTTACAAAAAGAAAAAAGGAAAAAAAAATCAACTCAGTGGTTGGCCACAAGCTAATATATCAATAAGTAGCTAGCACTCATTTTCAAGTCGTTTGACATCTATAAAGATTGGGTATTTGACATCTATAAAGATTGGGTTCAATTTAGCTACCTACCTTATCATTATCAATGGGTGTTAGTAAATATCACTTATGTGAGATCCAACGAAACGAACAAAGATAAATCATTATATGACTCTAGCTAGAATCATAGGAAATGAATGATTGTAATTATTGTAAATTATAAGTGATATTAGCCATATATGAATGTCGACATTTCACCACATTATTTTCAATAATTATAGTTACGGATTATTTTTTAGACTAATTCAATCCGTTTTGTTCAAGTCCATCTTATATCGTGACATAAAATGTAAAGTTAGATTAAAATTTTGATCGTGAGTTAATTAGGCTCTCAAGACTACAAATGTCCCTCTCACATTACATCAATATAACCACCACCAAACCGTACAACATGCCTACTTTAAAACCAACAAACACATATGTCAAAACACACATTTTTCAACATTCCTACTTCAAACCAACAAACACGTATGACAAAAGGAAACCATAACTTTACGACCTTACCAATGCCCAAATACCAAATACCTGATAGAGTGTTTCGATTTTTTTGACGGACTATCAATAAATCTACTGAAAATCCACATATATTACTTGATAAAATATATGGTTAATTAGGTAGATAGCCTAATTTTACAAAAAAAATAATATAATCACAAAATCGTAAGTAAATGAATTTTTCACCCGATTATGAACCACACTATTTAATGTATCATCAAATAAAATAACATACTAAAATCAACTTCTAATATTTGTATATATTTTTTACATATGTCGTTGTTTTTATTTTACTTTAGTTATCCTTATATTTCCTTTTATTTTCCATCTTTTCTTTAAAAACATATATCGTTTAAAGATTATAAGTAAAAACTAAAAAGTATAAAAATAAAAAAATTATTAGGTGAGAAATAAGATATTACAAACTTTGGTGGGAACAAGCAAACTATAAAATTGGAAGACTAATAATTTTCACTTAAGAAGAGGAGACGCAAAAAAACTGAATAAAACCAAAACCAAGTCGATAGGTACAATTGGTTTTGGTTTTGTTCAGTTTTTTATTTCTCGTCATCCTAATCGATATTTATTTACAATTTTGTTACCACATCAATTTTACAAATAAGTGACAAAATTAGTCTATTTAGTCACATAATATAACTCAAACATGATGTAACATTCGAAGTTTCGAACATATATTACTACGCCGGTTCGTCGTGTGTTCTCTCTTTGACCAATGCAAAGAGAATGAATGGATGGTCGACACAAGATCTGGGTTACTAGTCCACGTTGTTCGACGATCGTACACCGTAACTTGCGAAGCTAATTTAGTCAACGTCCATATCCACGTGTTTATCTATCATCCATCAGATCCCACAATCTCAATAACGCACCATAACAAAGTAAACCACATCGTACAGGAACATCACCTTCGTTATAAATCCATTTTCCCGCCCAATGTCACATAACGCCTAGCTGTCATTTCTGTTAATTCCGAAAATACCCATGGGGCAACATAATGGCTCCTAGATAAGGACATGGATAAAAATGTAAATTTGGTAAAAAATCACGTAGTAACAAAAACGTAACCCCACCGGCGATTTTATATTAAATTCTTAGGTCTTTTAAACTTTAAAGGCGTTCACGGGGAAGGCATGTTTTTGGCTATTTATTAATATCCTGTTATAGTGGAAACATTTAAAATATAAATTTTACGTGAAGAGATAAATTAATTTTACTACCATAGTCCATAGCCCGGCTAAATGTATTTTAATTACCACCACATTTTAGATCACAGTAATCATGTTACTCCTATTTTTGTTATGATCGTGAATGATAAACATAAAATTTGTATATACTAACGGATTTTGATGAGCTAATGATCACATAGATCCAGTTTTAGCTAATACACCAATGCAATCATTTCTTTAGATAGATCTTAATTATTTGAACAAATAACTAACAAGTATTTTTAAGACAGTAAGAGAGGAAATAATTTAGTCAAACAGATTAGTACAAGAAAAAGACAATTTTATGCAAATAATGTACTACTTGATTTTATCGAGCGTTATTTAGTCATTAGTGTAAATCCTAATTAACTATTACTAATATTACTCTGAATAATTGACCATACGCTTTCTCGTGATTAGCAAATCTAGTGGATATTTCTTTTACTATAATAGTATAATTCTCCCAGTTTTAGCCTTATAATGTGCTCTTTTTCATTAATTTTTTTAACAATCCTCTCTGTCAGTCAGTCTTTTAATTCTCTTTCTTAATCTGCTAACGAATTCTCCCCTAATAAGCGTGCATGAGCATGACTAATTTCGGATAAAACATATACTGTAGTACTTAATACTTAATCAAATCAAGAAATTATGATACTATAACCTGTAGGGAAATATTAAGCGTGCATACAACTAATTAAGAGTTAAGACTCCTTTTTATTTTTTCCCAAAAAAGACTTTCAACATAATAGCAAAACTAGGCCTGGGCTTTCGGTTATCCGTTCGGTTATCGGTTGGGTCCATTCGGTTTTCAGTTCTTTCGGTTTTAAAATTTAGTATCCATTCGGATATTTTGAAATTTCGGTTCGGTTTCGGTTTGGTTCCGGTTCTTTCGGTTTTAAATTTTAGTATCCATTCGGTTATTTTGCTTAGGATATTTTCGGATATTTCGGTTATTTTTGAGTATTTTCGAATATTTTTGGATATTTTTCGGTAATTTTTGAGTATTTTTACTATTTTTATAGATTTTTCAAATATTTTTGATTATTTGGTCAATAAATAACTAATTATTTCGAAAATACAATTGTATTTCGGGTATTTCGGTTACCCGAAATATTTCGGTTCGGTACCGATTCGGTTACGGTTATTTCGGTTATCAAATTTAGTATCCGTTCGGTTATTTTCAAATTTTCGGTTCGGTTCGGTTCGGTTTTTTTGTTTCGGTTTCGGTTCGGTACATTCGGTTCGGTTTAAAAGCCCAGCCCTAAGCAAAACTACAAAACAAAGACTTGTTTTTTTTTTTTTTTGGTCAACATAATGTATTAATAGACTTGTTCTTTGTTAGTGGCAAATTAGATTGAACATAACCACTTAACAAAAGAGAGGAAATTTTCGATTGCATGCAATAATGACAAGCAAAAGAGAAGCATATCAGTGAATAGAAGAAGTAGAACTGTGACTAATTCCTGCAATTATTTTTATTTTATTTATATTTTCTTTCCAGAAATAATTATTAAAAAAAAAAAAGGGGAAAATAAAAAAACTGGTGTCCGTTACTTTACTTTATTAAAAGGTTTAGGAATCGAGAGAGATAGAGTATATTACTTATACTTGTGCTAGATTGCAGACAAAGCAAAGTATCAAAGATTCATTATTCACTTATACATACACAGATACATACAGAGACACTTGTTGTATATAATACAGAGAAAGAGAGACAGGTGTTAGGGCAAAGTTGAGAGTAGTGGTGGGTCTGTTTCTGACATAAGTCCCCATTTCCCGCCTTTGCTCTTGTTTGAATATCTCTCCTTCTCCTCCATCTTCCTCCACTAAAGATATAGAGAGAGAAAGTTAAAAGACTGAGACTTTCATCAGAGATAAGAAAGAAAGAGAGTGACAGTGTGTGGATGTGAATTTTTTTTTTGTTTTGTGTTGGAAAATGGATACTCCTCAGAAGACTGTTACTCAGATCGGTACTCCAATTTCCAAATCCAGATTTGAGGTTTTTTCTTCTCCTTCTTCTTTATAACCCTATCATTGTTTTGGTCAAAGTTCTGTGTTTTTTTTCTTTCTAATGAATGTTTTGCTGTTTTTTTTTTATGCCAATTCTCAAAGTTTGTTTTGGTTCCCATCTCTGAATTTTTTCCATTTTATTGTCAGAAAAATTCATATTTCATAGGTTTAATGCACCAATTTATTCAATTAATTGTTTTTTTTTACAAAAAAATATTACTTTGGTTTTGTGTTTGAAGTCAATGCAGTTAGTTCAAAGACATAACACAACTGTAACTGGTTTTTAGATTTGTTTGACTTTGACGGTTTTAAGTTGTGAAGTGTTAATTATGATCAGTTATCTCCAATTCACTACAAAATCTGTACTTTTTGTTTTTGTTTTTGTTCTGTTTCTTAAAGATTCTTTTAATTGGAATCTGTAACCATAATCAGTACAAAAAAAGATTCATAATTATATGCAAATTTTTAGTTGTTCACATTTCACTGTGAAGTGTTAGTTGTGATTATATTTCCCTAATTCACTAAAAGATCTGTACTTTTTGTTCTGTCCTGTTTCTTCAGATTCTGTTAATTGGAATCTGTAACCTTAATTTCAGTACAAAAAAGAATCATAATTTTTCCTTTTTTTCGTGTGTTGTCTGAAAATGCAGGATTCTCCAGTGTTCAATTACATAAACAGTTTGTCTCCAATAAGACCAGTTAGATCCATACCAAATCCTAACCAATTTAGCTCTCTGAATTTCACTTCTCCTCCCTCTGTTTTCACTTCACCACACCTAACTTCTTCTCACAAAGAATCTCGATTCTTCAAAACTCACAACTCTTCTTCTTCTTCTTCTTCATCTTCTGATCCTACCAATCCCGTTGAATCTCGAGAAGATGAGTCTACTTCTAATGAAGAAGTTGTAGCAGAAGGAGAAGATACAAAAGATTTCAACGTAGATGCTTCCATGCGAGAAGAAGAAACAAATCGTGATGATTCCGTTGCTTCACCTTGTGGTGGAGATACTACCGATCTTTCGCTTGTTCCATACGCTCCTCGAGGAGAGAATGGTTCATCTGAGGGTGCAGGCATGGACTTGCAGAAGATGTATGATAATGTTCAAGGGAAAAGCGAAACTCCGGATTGGGAAAGTCTGATTTCAGATGCTTCTGAGCTTTTGATCTTCGACTCACCTGATGCTTCAGAGGCTTTTAGATGTTTTATGATGCAGAGAGCATCAAACTCTGAAGCACGTTTTAGCAATGGTGTTGAGGTGCAAACAATGCAGCCCGATTCAAACAAGGAACCGGAGTCCGCGAATGCGATTCCTTATGAGGTAAAGTCATGAATAATATCTCAAGTAGTTATTTTTAGTGTATTATAAATGAGCACTGTCTCTGAAAGAGTTGTCTTCTTGGTTTTTGTTTTGTGTGATAGGCTGTTTCACTCTTGCATCGCGGTATAAGAAGACGCTGCCTTGACTTTGAGATGCCGGGAAATAAGCAAACTAACAATGCGGCTTGTGAATCCTCGTCAAGATGTGTTGTACCGAGTATTGGTCTTCATCTAAACGCCATTTTAATGTCCTCAAAGGACTGTAAAACCAATGTCAGTCATGATTACTCATGTTCTGGGAAGATACAAGTGGGTTTACAAAGCTCCATCTCTACAATGCAAGATACTTTGGACCAAACAGAAAACGAAGCCCGGGAAGATGCAGATCAAGATGTTCCCGTTGAACCAGCCTTGCAAGAGTTGAATTTGAGCAGCCCTAAGAAGAAGAGGTAAGTGTTTTCCTCTGAGAATAACTACTCTGTGTAGATTCATTTTATTATTGTCTTATTAACTGTTGGCATGATAAACACACAGAGTTAAGTTGGATTCTGGAGAAGGCGAGTCGTGTAAGCGATGCAACTGCAAAAAGTCCAAGTGTTTGAAACTGTAAGCTCCAAGTTCCACTTTTTTGATCTTTGGTACTTCAAAACTGTTTGGTGTTTTGAGTCTCTTGATGTTTATGCGCAGTTACTGTGAATGCTTTGCTGCTGGAGTCTATTGCATAGAGCCATGTTCATGTATAGACTGCTTCAATAAACCTATCCATGAAGACGTTGTCCTGGCGACTCGCAAACAGATTGAATCTCGGAATCCACTTGCATTTGCTCCTAAAGTCATTAGGAACTCTGAGTCGGTTCTAGAAACCGGGGTGGGATCTTTTTCCCCTTCGTTTTATTCCTCTACATCATCAATCTATCTTGTTTGAAGGAATAATAAAATTGTAATGACACACAGGATGATGCAAGCAAAACTCCAGCTTCTGCACGCCATAAACGTGGCTGCAACTGCAAGAAATCAAACTGTTTGAAAAAATACTGTGAATGCTATCAGGTTTTTATTTTCCGCCATTAATGTGCTTCCAATGGATATATGTGGTTAACTTCCTCTGGTCTGATTCCTATAATTTGGTCTGTTGTTTCTTTAAAGGGTGGGGTGGGCTGTTCCATAAACTGTAGATGTGAAGGATGTAAGAACGCATTTGGCCGCAAAGATGGTTAGCTTCTCTGCTTCTGAGTTTTCATTACTAATAACCTCACATTCTCTTTCTGATTCTGATTCTGTAATGAATATCTCAGGGTCTTCCAATGACATGGAAGCAGAACAAGAGGAGGAAAATGAAACATCTGAGAAAAGCAGAACAGCCAAAGTCCAACAGAACACTGAGGTTTTAATGAGAAAGGAGGCGAGGTCCGATCTACCTACGACACCAACGCCAATTTACAGGTAAACTCTCAAATTCAAAAGGAGTTTTGATGTGAGTTTATATTACCTGAATAGCTGAATTTTTTGTTTTTTTCCCAGACCAGAATTGGTTCAAATACCTTTCTCATCATCTAAGAACAGAATGCCTCCTCCACAGTCTCTTCTTGGAGGTCGATCTTCCTCAGGGATATTCAACAGTCAATATTTAAGAAAACCAGACATAAGTTTGACTCAATCCCGGATCGAGAAGTCATTCGAGACAGTTGCAGAGGATGGAGCTGAAGAAATGCCTGAGATTCTCATCCACTCCCCTATACCTAACATCAAGAGTGTCTCTCCCAACGGCAAAAGGGTCTCCCCTCCTCATATGGAATCATCTAGCTCAGGGTCAATCTTAGGGAGAAGAAGTGGCGGGCGGAAACTGATATTGCAGTCGATTCCATCGTTTCCTTCTCTCACTCCCCAACACTGAAAGCATTTGGTGTTGTGTAGCTATGGAAATTCTTTGAATCTTTTTCAAGGTGAAAGATGATATATGTCAACTTCTAGTTGGTAGTAAGTTAGCACTTAGCACACTTTAAGTCTGTAGTCTAGTGGTTGTGTAATAAAGGTGTCAATCCATAATGTTCTTCACAACAAAAACCAAACATTTCTTGTAATATATAAGTTTCTTCTCTTGAAGTTCTTGTCCGCTGTATCGAAACATACCGTGTCTGCTCTGAAAATCCCAGTTTCTGCCATGTTTCTCATTCAACCCCAGCTCTAGCTTTATTTTAAAATACATCTTATGCTAATTACTACAATATTTCAGAAATCATACTATATAATACTTCTGGAGTCAGTTCAATGAATATCTTTACGATAATCTATGAAAGACTAGATGTGATTTACCTTACGAACTTCCCTACTCTTCTTTAGTTGAAGATCTTATACACCCACAGAACCGGTTTTTCTTCTTTCTTGCAGTTCTTTTCCCGCCCTTGTGAATAATGTCTCTCAAGAGAATCACTGTCCTAGTCTCTGAAAACATTTTCCTTCCTTTGCTTTTGGTGCCATCTTCAAGCTTCAGCACTGTTTGCTCAATGCTCTGCATTTTGTTTTGCAGCTGCTCTATCTTTTCAGACCCGCTTCTTGACTTCTCCACGACCACCTTTCTGTATATATCTCTGGCATCTCCAGTCTCCTCAATTTCCTTTGAAAGAATCTCGTTTGTGTTTTCCAGCTGCGAGACAGCTTCTTCCATTTCTTTCAACTGTCTCTTCACTATAACCAAATCAGCGTTGCTGAATCTTCCTTGTTTTTCATTCATCTCCAGCTTGCTTTTCAGATCTGTTAGGCTAATCCGGAGACTTGACAGTCTCCTTGAATCAGACAAAAGTCTCTCCAGAATCTTTGCCTTGTCTTCGATGTTTCTAGATAACTCCAGCTTGTCAACAACTCTAACCGCTTTATCAGATTCTATAGAGGGATTCCGGCTTTGGCGACGGAGATTGGAGTTCAATGGCCTCTGCGGTTTGTTACTGTTGATGAGAAAGTTTATACTGGTCTCTGATTCAGCAGATTCATCCCAAAACTCAAACATGTCATTGGAACCTTGACTAGTTCCCTGGCTTCTGCCATAGGTCAGGGAGTCTGTGACTTGATCACGAGGAATGTCGTTCATCAATAATCCATTTTTCACCTCTGTCATCTCAGGCCTCGATCTTGCCTGTCTAGATTCACCAGAGACCTTGTCATCAAGTTGTATATTTTCAATCTTCCTGCGGTCTCTGCTTTTTTGGGAGGCGCTTCGTGTTCTTTGCCTTGATAGCCTGCCTTTTTCTTTAAAAACTGCTTGTTCGATGGTCTTAATGCATGGAGTGGTGGTACTGCCACTTTCTTCAAGCTCTTGACAGACAGCTTCTTTCAGATTGTCTCCCTGAAAAAAATAGAAGTGTTTAGAATTCTTAAAGACCGGTACAGCAATAAAGATGAGTTCATTTGAAATAGAACAAACGAGTTCGAAAGTTTACCACTCTTTCTTGATAGGCTGTTGCAGGAAATTTCGTTAAAGCCTGTGTACTTTTCTCAAGGGATTTTACATCTACTGCCAAAGATGCTATCACAGGATCATAAGCTGACAATTGACTCTTCAGCTCAGTCACCTGAGACTCCAAAAAGCCAATTGTGTCTTTCATCTGTTGTATCTTCGTCGTTTTTGTAACAACTTCATCATTGAGATTTTCACAAACTCCTATGAGTTCGTTAACTTTGTTCTCAAGAATGAGTTCACGGACAGCTGAGATCTGAAGATCAAAGTAGAAAGATGTTGCTTCAGCATCCCAAAGTCCAATCTCATTGCTTTTCTCTTGCAGCTCCAAACTCAGGTACTCCTCTCGAACCTGTTGTCGTTGAATTTCTTTGTTTAAGAACTCTACCTCCGACTCCAAATTCTTATTCAAAGCATTAAGTTTTCGAATCTCTTCCTCCTGTCTTCCAGCAACATCTGACAGATCGGAAATCTGCCTCTCTAAATGTCCCCTCATTCGTCTTGATTCTTTACAGTCTTTCCTCAGCTCCTCAACTTCTTTGTGCAGCTCTTCATTTGCATTGTTTGTAGCCTTGAGCATTTGCTCTGCTTCTAGGATCTCAATTTCCCTATGTTCCAATATTTCATCTACATTAGAAACCTGATGCTCCAAGAGTCCATTTAAGAAGTTGTCTTCCTCAAGGCCTTCCTGTAAACTCTCCAGCATCTTGTTAAGACCTTGACTTTCTTCCTCTTTACCTTCTAACTTCTTCTCCAGTGTCTCAACCTTGCGCTTCAGGCCCGTACTAATTTCTCGTAAACAGCTTACAGTTTCAACAAAATCTTCAACCTCCTCAGCCATTTCAGACCCAAAGGATCTGTAAACCACACATGTGTTACCCAATGCAACAGCTTCCTGAAGAATTGCATAATTTTCTTCCTCAACTACACACATTCCATCTTTAAGTTCTGAGAATTTCAGAAGCAAATTTTTGTTATCATTGAGTGTATAGGAATAATCTTGTTGCAAAACCATGTATGACTCATGCAAACTCTCAAACTTCAAATGCTCCGTTTGCAGTTCAGCTCTCAGCTCTTGTTCTTGTTGCTCTCTTTTGATCAGTTTTGATTTCAACAACCGGTTCGCCTCCAATAGATCTTGCTTGTCCTTTTCCAGCATTCCACAGTGATGTATTATAGCCTTTAGATCTTTTTCGAGAATGTTCTTCTCCGATTCGACCACCAAACCATCTGATTCGAATTGTCCAAGTAGAGATAAGAGCACCGAGTTCTCAACTACAAGTCGCTGCATCTCATATTCAGCACTGGAAAGTGAACATTTTAAGCTTTTAATCTCTCCCAAAGCACGTGCAACTGGAATTTGGTCTTTCGTAATCTTCTGTTCAGCCTTGCAATCTGCTTCAACTTGAAGTGCCTTTATCACTTGACAGATTGCACCCCTCAAGCTATCAATCTCATCCAAAAATATTTCTGCTTCCATCTGCTGCTCGAGATTCTCACTTTCCAGTTCCGAAATGAGTTTCTCTGAGAATTCCGATGCTTCAACATGCTTCTGACACTCGATCAGGAGAGAAAAATTCTTCTGCTCCAGATCTTCTATAAGCTTTTGCAAGATGAAGATCTCGACTTGTTTGTTTACAACTCTGTCAAGCTCATCCTCATAATCTCTTTTCCTGGAGCGACACTCTTCTCGAAGAAAGCTCACATTCTTCTGAAGATCTGCTAATCTGCTTTCAGTTGATCGTTTGTAATTATCATTTTCCTGCTTTTCAGTGGCAAGTGAGACCTGTAACTCTTCTACTTGATGGTTTTTGAGCTTATTATCGCTTTGTGAATCAGTATACTTTACTTCCAGTTCTGTATACTTCTTCTCCAAGGCTCCTAGCTTCTCCTCAACCGTATACAATTGAAAGACAATAGATTCTCTTTCCTTCATAAGTTCAGACTTATCATTTTTGAGAAACTGGAAGAAATCTTCAAAGCACTTTGACTTATCCCTTAAACTTTCAAGCTCAATGTTTGCACAAGACAGGGATTTCTCCAATAAAGAGTTCTTTTCCAAGAGTGTCTGCATATTCGCAGTCATGATTTGCAACTGGGAAACCAAGTTAGCTTTCTCAGCAGCAAGCTCAGATTTCTCTCCTCGTAAAGACTCACATCTTTCTTGCAGATCCTCTGCTTTCTCCCTGGAACCGTCTTGTTTGGTGTTTGATTCCAAAAGCAATTTCTCCAAATCAGCATTCCTCTTTAGAATGCTGTCCATTTCCAATAGCTTTCTTGTAACAGCATTTTTTTCACCTCTCTGATTGGTACATAACTCGATTAGCTTCGAGTTCTCGTCTTGTAGTTTTTTCACGGAGTATGAAAGAGATTCGGGATCGAAACCTGTGAGGCTCACTTGATCAATTAAGTTTTGGTATCTCCTATTCATGTTTTCAATATTACCCTTCACACAGTGGATCTCTACTTGAAGGGCACTGCTCTGGTTCATCTGTTTCGCAACTTCTTCCTCAAGCTTTTCTTTTATTTTCTTCAAGCAAGAGATCTCATTTTTTTGAATCTCCAAGGAGATAGAAGTGTCATTTAATTCGCTTAAGTTTCGGTTTTCTTCTTTAACTGAGCTGATGTCACCTTCCAACTTACGATTTCGCATCTCCAGTTCTCTCAACATTTGAATCCTGCTTTGAAGTTCCAAAGTGAGAACTTTCTGTTCCTCTTGGGATTGAGAATGCAAACTCTCCAAATTTCGAAGGCTAGCTCCAAGTTCTGAAAACCGCAATTGTTCTTCTTGCATTAGAGCTTGAAAAGCTTCAAGCTCGTTTTGCTTCTGGGAAAGTTCTTGATCTTTAGCTAACATTTTGTGCGCTAGATTGTCTGCTTCTACCTTGAGATTTTGATTAAAGCTCTCCAAAAGTGCGCATTGTTCCTCCACAGTCTTTATCTTTGCAGCGCCAGCAAGAACTTCACTACTCAGTCTTTTGGCATTATCTTGAGCATGAGAAACTTCTCTCTCTAAATTTGATATTGTCTCCAAACACTGCTGATATCGAACATTCAAGTCGTCATTCACTTCATTCGACTTCAAAAGTTCTTGTTTCAAAGCTTTGATTTCATTTTCTGCTTGATCAGATTGGTCCCTGAATATTCTAATACTCTCCTCGGCATCTCTAATTGTCTTCTCTAAAGAAGATATTAACTCAAGGCTTTTATTGTATCGGAGCAAGCCAGCCTCCTTCTCAGACTTCAATCTAGAAAGCTCTTGCTTGAGACTCATGGCTTCTCTTTCTGCTTCAGATGCTCGGTTAGTGAGCCCCTTCGCATATTCTTCCCCATGAGAAATCGATGCTTCCAAATCCGCTATTCTCTCCATGGCTTGACTATACTGAAGAAGCCCAGTATCTCTCTCCACCTCTAGCTTTGCAAGAGATTCCTTGAGTATTTTAATCTCAATGTCAGCTTTGCAAGCACGTTCATCAAATCCTTTAACATCCCTTTGAGCATCGTTGAGTTCCTTTTCAAATCTGGATACTTGGTTCAAGATTAACTGATATTGGAGATTCAAAGCTTCCTTTTCAGTCTGAAGCTCAAACAATGTTCTCTTTAAGCTTTCGACTTCAGAATCTGCTTTGTGAGAATCAGAAGTTCCATATAATTTATTCAGCTGACTTAAACTCCGTTTACTTTTAGGACCATCCTTTTGTAGAACTTCTGTATCTGCTTCTGTATGAGGCTCAGAAGACGATGATGCGGAATCTTCAATCATGTCAAAAGGCATCTGGTTAGGAAACGCCTCAACCATGACTTTATGCGCACGCCGAAGCTCCACCGATGTATGATCATACCTCTCAGCTAAAGCACGATAAGCTCTGTATAGCTCTTCCACCAGTTTCATGAGCTCTGGACGTTTTTTGAAGTACATATCTGCCCTTCTTGCAAACGAATCTGCATCAGCTTCGATGAGCTTTATCATTGTCTTGACTTTGGAATCCATATCTGGTTCAACAGAGACAAATATTTCCTGTTAAATTAACTATCAAAAGAAACAAAATCTATACAAACATATAAATCAAAAGCACTGTAATCCCACAATTTCCAAGACTCATAAAAGACACCAAGGAGAAGTCAAGAAGATATATAGGAGACCTGCAAGATTATCCTGAATCCATTTAGAGTTTTTAGGAATGTGACTATCCCACCACCACGAGTACAACCTCCCGGATTCTGACTGAGACAGATTGGCCATAACAGCAGCTGCAAGAAGCTCAAAGAACAATTTTGGTCCTTATTTGAGCAAGAAAGTGCTTGATCCCTTTGATCCCTCTACTAGAGTTCTAGAAACTAATAATCCTACAAAACTGAAACAAAGCAAGTGTGTCAACAATCACAGTAAGTTACATCAGATATAAATTGTTTTCTTATTGTAAACAAACCTTTGCACTGTGGATTTGTATCAAATTGCTGTTTCCTGAACCAAAAAAACAGCAATTTTCAGAGAGACAACTTCAGAATCATCTTCAAACAAGACATAGACAAAGATACAAATATGAGTAAACTTCAATACATAGTGAATAACAAAACACAGTCAAATATTGGGAGAAAAGGAAAAAAGCTAGTCTCTTTTTTGGGAATTGAGTTGGTAGAAATTGGAAAATGCAGACTTCAGGAAAATGTATCATAGAGAGACAGATACTTCATCACCCACCAATAATAGAGACAGCAAATAACAATTCTTCTTCAGACTTTGGGCTAAATACAGAAACAAAGGCTAGAAAAAATCAAACTTGTAGATGAAATTACCAGAAATATGAAATGGGTAGCAACAAAATTTCCAAAGGAAGGAACTTTAAAATTTCCAAAGGAAGGAACTTTATCGAAATTCAGGAGAAAAACTTCAAACTTGAGATGAGTGCAAGCAACAGCGACACAAAGATGACAACTTTCGATTTAAAACTGAAACATCTACCGAAAACGATTTCTCTTAGAGAATTTCTAAAGGATCAAAGCACTTACTTAAGACTTACCCCAAAAATAAATATATACAAAGGTTAAAAACAAGAACCCAAGTTCAATCTCTTGACTCTTCAGTTTAAGCCATCAATGGAGGAGACACACAACATTCTCTTCTCTCTCTCTTTCGTCGACACTGCGTGACAAGAGAATGATTAGTATGATTGGCGCATACAGTAAAATATTCGATTTTTTATAATTTTTCTTACCTTTTTTTGTCAACATCTTTTGGACTCTTCTTTATCTCGCTGTTATTTTGTAATTTAATAAAAGAAAATTACCATAACCTGTTTAACGGAATTTATGGAAAATTATATGTATCTTTATAGGAATATGGTTTTTTTTTTTTTTAACATCTTTTATAGGAATATGGTTTAGTGAAAGAAAAAAAAAATGTGTCGGCAATTTGATAGGATTTAAATATGAAAGACTTTGATATGCAGAGAGGCACAGCTCAAAATTTTCAACATACGACAAATGTGTCCACATTGAATACAGTAATTTCAATAGTTAATAATGTCTTCGATATCTTTGTTTAATTTAATTTCGACAATGATTTATTTTAGAAAACTTTGTTTGTTGTTTAGTCTAAAATGATAAACTATATTAAGAAAATTGTATTTTAGCATTTTACATGTATTTCTCTCATATATAGCGTGTGTCACACCTTCTCATTTATTAGTCTGAAGTTAGCAATAAGTTGGGCATGTTATGTTTTAAGAAATGTTAGGCATGCATGTATTCATTTGTTGTTCTATATACAAACTTATCACCTATATAACTACTTTTCCATAAAATAAATATTTACTCATGTCACTTTATAAAAAGAGACATGTTGAAGAACATTATTGCCCGTGTACTCATGTGTATTAGCTTTTTATGTTCCTAATTAATCATAGGTATTAGCAAAGGAGTAAGCAATATTTTTTAATGTTTCTTTCTTAACTAATAAAAAAATTGTTGCAAAGAGAAGATCTCACTGAATTAATGATATATGAAAAATTATAGCCGTTGACAAATGAACTATTAACGGGAGGATCCGTGAGATAGATATAGTTTTTGACCTAGATAAGATGTGATCATCGATATAGTAATGATGTTTAGTGAAATTATTAAAGATTTTAGCAATAGAAAATTAGGGGTTTCAAGAGGACAATCGATCTTTTCGGGAAGATGAGTGCATTTGAAAACGGATTTTAATCACAAACTTTAGTAAGAGATAAATAGAAGAGAGATATTGCCTCCAATGTAAAGTACTATTTAAATAAAAATTATTTTCCTACAATTACATAAATCGTCATAATTGAAATATCAATAATTAAAATATCTAATTAGTAAAACTAAAACCAAGATTGTATTAGTTTTGATTACTCATAAGTATATTATTTGATTACATGTATTAGTTTTGATAACGTGCTTGTCAAATTACAATCTTAGAAACCCAATAACCACAAGAAGCTCAAATATTTTCCTTTTTGTTTGCACACAACGCAAGACACATTTCCACCAACAAACATCAATAAGTGTAGGTTCAAGATCTAAAAAGAGGATAATCAAGAAGAGGGGTCATCAAGATCTCCACAAAAAAAAATGTGAGAAGAAGAGACATAAAAAAAAAGGTGGGATGTCACAAAAAGAGTTATATGTGAGAACAAGTTTGTAACATGTCTTTTTTTTGTCACTAAATGAAGCTAACAATGGCAACTCAATTAATCAGTAAAGTCCTCATCAAAAGCCAAAAAAAAAAAAAAATTGTAAAATTTGATTCCATCGTGTGATAATGGTAATTACCAACCAATACATGTTTCTCCAAATATTTTTGTTTGTGTGTTTTATATTCATGGACAAATGTAGCCAATTTGGACGAATATGTAAAGATAAAGTGTAGGGTCGTAATATCATATTCATATTTGCCATATAGTCAGTGAATTGTCAATGTTAGGTATGGAGAAATGTCGTTGTTATAAGGGTGGCACTATTGTGTCCTTCTCATTAGGGCTGTAAACGGAGCGGATATCCGGTTTTTTTAGGATATCCGTATCCGTATTATCCGCCAATTTGGTATCCGTATCCGGATCCGGAATTCCGGATATCCGGTATCCGGATATCCGTTAAAAATCCGGATATCCGCGAATATCCGTAGACATGCAAAAAAAAAAAAAAATCATTTTTTCATATAAAAATACTGTATTTTCGTATAAAAATACCGTATTTTCGTATAAAAATACTGTATTTCATATAAAAATACCGTATTTTCGTATAAAAATACAAAATAACCGGATATCCGTTATCCGTTTTTAAAATTAACATTATCCGTATCCGTATCCGTATCCGGAATATCCGTTATTTTATTATCCGTATCCGTATCCGTTTTCCCGGATATCCGTTTTTTCGGATTAAAAAACGGATACGGATACGGATATCCGCGGATACCGGATAATAATCTCAGGCCTACTTCTCATCCCGGTGAATTCTATAACAACATTGAACCACAATTTAAACAACCTTCGTATTTCTATCCGAAAATGTACAATTGTTAGGATGGTTTAACCAATCCATGTATAAATACAATGTGTAACATGCCATTATTTTAGCTAGGTGAAATAAATCGATATGGTTACATTATTACGAATGTGATACTTACCATTTACCAGTGGTGTAAGATATCATTCAATTACTCCTTATCTAAAAATTAAGGCGAGAAGTCCCCAATAATAAACGTGTGTTTTCATATACGCAACGCGAACGTCACTCTTTTGTGTTTGTAATGGATTGAGCTATAGAAACTTTTCATACCCTTCTTAGCCGAAGAAGAAGAATTGCGTGGGCTTTATGATATAAACATTAATATGGGCCAATCACGCTTATTGGGCCATACCCACTGCTACAGAAACTGTGCAACTTGAACTTCATAAATGAGTGCGTTTCGGTCTGACCAAACCAAACCAGAACTGTACTGAAATTTTTGTCTTGAAAACCAAATCTAAATTTGAGTAAAGTTAGATGTTTTAAAGAATTGTTCTTTCTGTTATTGATGTATTACACAAAATACAAGATATATATAGGAATAAAATATTAGGGATTATGTTAGACATCAAGTAATATAGAACCTTTTAATGGGTCTATAATGAGCATTCATATAAACAACCCAATTATTCATACATTAACTGATTTAATCTGTAACAATTAAATTTTCAATTTTTTTTCTTTCCTGTTTGATTGCAATTCAGTTTCTTGCCTAATGTAACCGAATCAACCTGCATTATTGTTACGTGGGATACACAAGTTATGGATTTGAACATAGGGAACATTCATGGATTTGACAAACACTATCAAAAAAGTTATCCAAAATATTATAACGTTAATGAGAATGATAATTAAAGATGAAAAAGGGAAAATCAAGATTTAAGACGAGATGAGTCACTTCTACTACAATCTTAATTTACATAAAAGGATTTGTTCTTTGCTGAATCTTCATCATCTTTAAAACTATTTTGATCAAATACTACAAACCATAGAGCTCTTCGGTTTCTAGGATTTCTAAATTATAGTTTTCAGTACATGTTGTTCCCCTGAACCTGCAGTAACACAAAATCAAGAAACATAAGTTCCAATCTCAATTCATATTTCTTGGGAAACAAGTAATCTTTACGGACTCACATCAACATGTCTACCGTAGTTGGTATTAGTCATAACGGTACTAGTAGATCCGCATTCGCTCTCCATAAGCGATATATTAGATCTATCGAGCTTAATCGCCATCCACGGATAATACTGATGCTGATGCTGATGTTGTTGACTTTCCTTGGCTGTGTTTGATCCTAGTTGAGATGAAGATCTCTGCATCCGCACAGCTCTCGGGACACCGTTGTTCCTCGGTGCTTCCATCGAAGATCTTCTCCTCCCACTCATCTGCTTCTCATAGATCTCAGGAGGTCTCTGCTTCGGCGCACTTTGAGACCGAGCCTTGGCTTTAGAAGACTGAGTATTAGCCATATAGTTTGGGAAGAGAGGGTAATCATAAGAAGACAAAGTATCTCCATTGTAATACTCTTTGAATCTGCTGAAACATTGAGGACTACTTTGAGCTGTGTTGAAAGAGTTACAATCCTCGAAATGGCTACTATACGCGCGAGGACTCATCTCGGTTAAAGCCGAAGGAGCCGGAGAGTACATTTTCGATTGAATGTCCATTTCCACAATCTTGATGTTTTCTTCATTCTCCTGCAAAAACAGAGGATTTTAAAAATTAGGTCAAATTGAGGATATGTTGTCAAGTTTGGATTTTGAGATCTGGGTTTTGTAGATCCATTACTTGGTAAAGGTTGTTGATTCGGGTTTTGTGAATCGATGTTCTTGGATTTGTTGAGTCTCCTCCGATCATACGAATCCTCTGTTCTCGAGCTTTGGCTTGAAGTGTTATTAATGCTTGCATACATCTAAGTGTAGCTGTTGCTTGTTTCCTTACTAAATGACCTCTCACTAGTGCTTGTAATTTCACTAACCCTTTTAATGCTCTTAATGCTTTCCTCGCCTACCACAAATGTTATGGAAAAAAAAAATTACACTTATTGAAGCCAGAAAAAAAGAGATATTGATTCGTTGGAGTTTTTGTAAAATTTACCAAATGAGAACGGTAGCACGCTTGAATCTTTATTGCTGCAAATTCTTCAATCTCTTCGCCTGAAACGTTCTTGATTTGTTCATCTTCATTGTCCACGATTGCGACCACTAATGGTTGTGGTTGCGGTGGAGGTGGTGGTGGCGGTGGCGGTGGCGGTGAATCTTTTAAGGTAATAGCACAAGCTGGTGGTGGTGGTCCAGTGGCTGAAGAACGTCGAAAACTCCATCGACGTTTCTCTTTAGGAGTGCCTGGAATGGACGAAGTGAATCCACACTCGCTTTGAATAATATGTTCCTTTGTTCTCTCTTTCTTTCCGGTTAACAAACTTCGAATCCATTTGCTTGTTTTCCCCATTATTGTCTTTTGAAAAGCTTTTGCTCAAACCACCACCATTGTGTAATGTCAGAGAAGAAGAGATTGTAATGTGTGTGTGTGTGTGGTTTCGAGAGGTTATAATGGGACAGACATTTTCTTGTTTAAGACATTGTACTCCCAACTCTTTAACTGCTTCTCTTTTTGGACAGCCTAACACCATAAGTTCTTTAACTACCCATCACTCAATAACATTTAATTTCTTTTTTTTTTCCCTTTTTTTGTACTCCCTTTTTGGTTGAATTTTAGTGGAATTATTTTTGAATGTAAAAACTCTATTAAATTTGTCTCTATGTTTTGCCCAAAAAAAAAAAGTTGTCTCAATGTTAACAAAAATTCTTTTTGAGTTCTGGTCTCTATATGTAAATATCAAAAAACAACCATTATAGTACATAAATCAATGCAAATTTAGTCGGTTGATTACCATTCATTAATTATGAAGATATGTACTTTTATGTAGTTATGCAAGTTTAATTAGTAAAATATGTTTTGGAGGATGACTTAATAATTAGGGAGAATAAGAAGCAGAGCGGAAGCTCCATGGCCACGATTTATCCACTCGAAGGCCAACTACACAATCTCAATAAATAAGATTAGATCAGATTAGATTAGATTCCTTGCCTTCTTCATTGGATATCACAAAGTACTAAAATACCCTCTTATGCAACTCATGTACATAACATATCCTTCGAGTTTACTCAAATAAGAGATAAGTAGACTAAACAATATTTTTTTGCCTACAATACAACGATATATTACACAATCAAGTGGCATTAGTCTATGTTTTCGTTCTATTGTTCAAAGCCAAATAGATAAGTTTTACATTCCATTTTATGTATTCTTGACTACTGTAATATAAATGTGACTGTTGCAAATTAAAAGTCATATTATCTAAAGATAAAATAATGATATCATTCTTATTCATACAATATATAGTAAAGATCTTATATGGTTTTCAACAAAATGCATGATGATTAACTGTGATCTTTAAGTGTTTTTGGTTAACAATGTTATGGATGGTTTAGAGTTTGAATTTGCATTCAAATGTAGCTCCGAATCACAGCTACTCCTAATTAATCACAAGATAAACTTTTGTGTGTAATTGATATCTAAATAAGATAGTTAAGTTGGTTGAGATAGATGGAATTAAATTTCTCTTCAACACTTAATTATGTAGGACGGCGTGTGTGATAAACCTAGCTAGATAGCTACGTAACATAATGAGATATTGATACATTACTGCTCAATGCTCATCCAAAAGAAATTGATTTGGACTTGGACTTGGACTTGGACTTAGAAAGGGGTAAATAAGTCATTAGATAGTGAGATTTGTGATGGGTGAGCCATGTGAAAAAAGGGTAAAAGAACATGCAGAATCCGTGTGAAATAATTTATCATTATCATAACTTGCATTTTTTTATATAAGGGACGTTCTGCGTTCATGGATTTTAGCATGAGAATGAGACATATGTTACATTACCATATAATAGATTATATCTTATGTCAACATTTCGGATAATAAAAACACGGTTGGTTTTATTGGCCCACACTGAAATGTATGAGAAAATGATGTTAGTAGTTTAGTTTGTGGCCACATATTCAGTCGAATGAATGAAACTATTCAAGAGATATATACATCACATTTTATCCATCAAGAAGTATATAATCCAATAATGTATTAAATAAAATTAGTAATCAGAGCTGGTTAACCGAAAATTTAGCTAGTTTTGGATTACAATTGTCCTGCTCCTGCATGTGAATCAGGCATTAGTCAATCGCGGGCATATAAATACGATGGATATATAAGTATATAACCTTTTCATGTTTTTTTTTCTTCTATGCAGAAATAGAAATCTTATAGGAATTGTTATCATATATCTGAATTTTTAAGAAACTAGTCTATTTTCAGTAAGTGACGCTTAATAATAAAATTGGTATACTTATCTTTTATGTCTTCATTGCATTAAAGAATCATTCCAAAGTATTTATTTTGTTGGTCGGAGGACCCCCTAAAAATGTAGGACACGTTTTGATACTAATTAGACCCTATACCAATTCATTTTTTGATTATTTGTTTCCCATAAATCCATAAATGATAATTAGATATGATGCATATGTGATAGGTCTAAATTCAATTGTTTAGCTTTTGAAGACAATGATAGATGCTTCTAGACAATTTGGGTTTAAATGTTTAATAGACAGTTGTTAAAGTCGACAAATTTTCTTAAATGTGCTTATTATTATATAGGAAATTTAGCTACCAAAATAAATATGAATTAGTTGAAATCAAGTTATAACAATCAGAAATGGTCCATATGTAATGAATTAGGTTTTTGTGGTGTTAGCTCAACCAATACAATGTCTCATTCATACCTTGTAGAAATGATATCTTAAACCAAAAAAATGAATTAAATAGTTATATATTATATTAGTATACAAAAGTTTTGTATAAATAAGCGGATCAAATGAATTGCTTACGGATCAAGATCGTATGGATGAAATTCTGTTTTTATTTTTGAGTTAAATATTTTTATTGGAATATCAAAGGAAAAAGGGTTGGAAATATGGTATGTATAGGCGATGGCCTAGCCGTAGAAGTGAATTAATCTCATTAGGTACTGACATGCCATTGTCATATAGGGGAGTTTACAAATGAAACAAAAAAAAAAAGTTGCATTTTTGTTTTAAGCACACTGAAAATTAGTATTTTCAACTAGCCTTTTGGTTATTATTTTCAACTTGCAAACAAAACAAAACATCCGCGGAATAGGTTTTAACACACCAAATATAAAATATTTCATTTACAAACTCAATGTTTAATCTTTTCTTTTTCTAGGTGATCAGGTTATAATAAATCCATACAGATTTTTTATTTTCGATCCATAGGCTATAAATGTAGAAAACACCAGAAAACATACTCCTTCCGTTTCATAAAAAGTGTCATTTTGACACATTTCACATAAATTAAGAAAACATTGAATTATACATTTATGTCCCTATCTAATAAGTGATTAATGATTTAAATTCAATGAGAAGTAGCTTCAAATTAAGGGTAAATCAGGAAATTTTGTGTAAAAATTATATTGTAAATGTAGAATGACACTCTTTGTGAAACAAAAATTAAAGTGTAGAATAACACTATTTGTGAAACAGAGAAAATATCTATTTAAGCTTTTTTTAATCAGAAGTATAAACTAGTTTATAACCTGTGAATCATATCAAACTTAAATATGATAAGAATGTCTTGAGATGCTAAATAACTATATAAATCCAATTGCACCAAACAAACATAGATATAAGTAAGTTGTTGAATCACAAAGCCAATCATCATAGAAGATTGCTGCCCCTCGCACTGTCATTGACAATTAACTAGTGGTTAGTGCATGAATTGGAACTTTGTTCCAACTATATACATGGGGATTTGTCACCACTCCACTCCTTAACATGCATTAATAGTTAACCATAAAATTCCTTAGTTAGACAAATACTATATTAATATTCATATGAACAGTAGCATGATAATACATGTCGGTGTCTGTGTATGAAGCTGGCAATCACATGGCATGTTACTATACGTTGACTAGCTTCCTCCATTATGGTTTCATCGATCTATCCAAACCATTACTTTGATGTTTGTTACTTTGTTGCCATCTATTTTCTTATTTATTCCCGGCGGCCGGCAACAAATACGGCGCCGTTTGCCGATTCATTTTCATTCTGATTTACTCAAATCATCCTTGGAATAAGAGTCTTATATGTCGTACAATTTAGTCATTTAGATCTCAATATTTTATTCTATTTGGTATATTCTTTTGGTCAAGAATTTGCCGATTTATACTTAAACGTATGATATGACACTTTCTCGAGGAAGTAAACTAGAGGTAGAATGCTAGAGAATACGACAACTAATGGACTAATCAAATAATGATAGTTCACTCGCTCGTACCGCTTAAATGGTCGAACTAACATAAAATAAAATTATTTTCTTTTTAAAAAAAGACTTATTTTTTGCTCTCTTTTGCGTGTTATTAGGGCATTTGCAAGGACTTTTTTCCTTTAACTTCAAATTAACTCTTCTTTATTTTGTGACTGAATAAAATTGTAAAGTTATTACCACATATATAGACCTGCTATTATAACAGATAAAAAAAAAAATATAGATCAGAAAAATGTAAAGGGATTTTAGTTAAACATAGGCCTGGGCACAAGTACTCGGTACCCGCTACTCGGCTTAAACTTGGCTTGAAAATTCAAATACCCGCTATAGTCAAGTCGAATAACAAGTAGGTAAATTCTATTACTTGCAAGTAAGGGTCAAGTATCAAGTATCAAAAAAATTATTGATACTTGGCTCGTTACTCACCTCGTTTTGATTCTTGCCCCGTTACTCACCCCGTTTTGTATTACAAGACATATTTAAACTATAAAGACCATTAAACATTTAAACCCAATTACTAAGGGTGTAAATGGTAACCGAGGAATCTGGCTGAATCTGGCTGAATTGCTGAATCTGGCTGAATATATTTGTTTTTCTGCGGAATCCGGCTGAATAATTTAAACTTTAAATGGTAACTGTTGAATCTGGCTGAATTCTTTTTTTTTTAATAACGAATCAAATAAATTTTTAAAAAGTAATTAGAAAATTCTGAAGTTACTTTTGCAGACTCTTCTCTGCCTAATTGGGCAACCAATCAAGGAGATATTTATTAATTAATTTGTGGATGACAAAAAAAAAGTAATTAGAAAATTGTTTCACCGAAACCAAACTGAAACCGACGAAATAACCGAATAGATCTTAAACTTCATTACCGAAAAAACCGGAACCAAAATATTTTGGATACTTAATTGAAACCAAAGAACAATTATATATCCAAAATATCAGTTACTTTTATACCGAATAATAAAAAAAATTCCAAATAATAAAACCTGAACCGGAATCAAATGGACACGAACCATAATAACCAAAAAAAAAAAACTCAAAAATATTTGTAAAGTTCTTGGTTCCTAATCCGTTCTTGATTCAAAAAACCGAAATACCTGAAATTGAACCGAACCTGAACCGAAATTTTAAAATAACCGTATGGATACTAAACTCGATAAATGAATTACCCGAAACCAAAAATTATAGAACCGACACCGAGCTAAAGACCCAAACATCCAAGATTATTCACTATTATCCATAGTGAAATCATAATATCAAAAAATATTAAAATTATTAGTTCTTTAAAAATCCACAAAAATATTATTTGTTCCTAAAAACAAACTTCAAAATACATTATTCAAAAATACATATCACATATCAAAATTCACAAATGAAATGCATCTGTTGAAAGTTTGATTAATTTAATAAATAAAAGAATAAAGTAGGACCATTATGACAGATCATCAAAAATTCTACAATAATTCCACAGATACAAATGATGTAACATTTATACATTCCACAGGAATTCCTCAACAATTCCACATAAAAGATGTTATCATTTACAGCCTAAAACTATAAAGCACAATGTTATAAACTAGTCTAAAACTATAAGGGCCAACATTAGTTACAACTTATAAAGTCCATTAAACCCAAATAACTCAACTACTTAAAAACCCCAATAACAAAGAAACAACAAAAAATAAACAATCGGGAGAAGTTCTCATCTTCTAAAAATAAAAAATAAACAATGGTTTTATTTATATGGAAAAAAAAAAAGAGAATCAAGAAGACAAGAACTCAAGAAGAAAGATAGAGATATGATTTCAGTTTGAACTAATTTGTTTTAAAATGCTTATCTTTTGGAACTTTGAATGTGTTGTGATTCTATGATCCCCTTCTATCAAACAAAATGATCAAAAAGGAAGATTTTATGATGTTTAGAATTCTGAATGTTTTGTAATATGTATGAGATTTTTTTTTATTTAAATTATATCATTTAGTTCAAGACTTCAAGTAACAAGTATCTTGCAAGTAACAAGCCAAGTCGAGGTACCTTGCAAGTAACAAGCCGGATCAAGTTACTTGCAAGTAACAAGATTTTGGACGGGTACTTGTTATAGCAAGTACTTGCTCAAACGAGTCGAGTATCAAACCGAAATTTCAATTACTTGTACGGACCAAGACGAGTTACAAGTACTTGAATTGTACCAGGCCTGGTTAAACAAGTTGACACGACTTTCGGTCAGATATTCTTATGGTATAACTTTTTTTTTTTTTTTTGTCAAAGTTCATATGGTATAACTTCTATCCTTTTTTTAAAAAACAAATTGGTTTAGGGTTTTATCCAAATCTACAAGTTGGCAAAGACATCGATGTATCAAATACTTATACTCAAATCTACAAGTTGGCAAAGACATCGATGTATCAAATACATATACTCCATTAATAATTTTAAAACTAAAAAACCATAAGTGAATATACTCGTGGATACAGAAACATAGGTATGAATGAAACCATGTTTCCATTTACGTGTTAGTATCGAGACACATGCATGGACGGATGGACCACATCCACATAACCACTTAATTCCTACGTATTAAATGTTTACTAAAGTGGATGAGCTGTCAAAATTTTAGAGTTACCATGGTTTATAAATGAAATCTGTAACATCTCGTAACACGAAATTCTCGGATCATGTCGCCACTTTCTGCTTACAAAATTTTGCTTCTTCTACTTCTATTTCCGGTTCTTTTGCCAATCCAACTTTCTCAAGAACATATTGAAATTTATCCCAATGTTTCAACATTATTTGACTGACGTAGACACACCATTTTCGAATCTTTTCTTTCTGCTGCATCTGGTGATTTGGATATTTTGCATGTTATCTTGCAGCTAAATTAGCAGTGAGTGTTAAATATATTAGTAGTGTATATTAGTTTATTCAAATTGCGGAGGAACCGTTAAGAGATGAAGCCCAAGGCCGTAATAGCTATAAGGCCCATTACCAAAGTCAACAATACCAATCTCTGTTTTCGTTTTGGAGATATCAAATATAGCAGTAGAGGGAACCATTATAGTAGACATGAATAGGAAAATAGCAATAGCTAGGCATGAGTAGAATGAAAGTTAATGAACGTGCAGAATTGTGGTTTCCGACCCCAATTAAATTTATCGAACCACAGGGAGCAATGAACCAACACACCAAGAATACACACGTTCGCTTAATCTAAGAAAAATAGATAGCTTTTGGTTTTCTAAAATATGACTAACAAATAGATTCAAACTAAATCAAACAAATCAAAGCAAAACAAGATCAAATACAAAAGACTAACAATTTAAGCGAAAAGAAAACGAAACAACTAACATAAAAGAAGACTAAAAGAAAGAAGTATGGATCGTTGGTAAGGTAATTGACAAGGGTGAATGATGGCTTAAACAACAATGAACTAGACAAACAATCAATGCTCAATCTTATGACATGAGTTCCTTAACTAGACAAGTTCACTTCCGTGATACTAATCCTTTTACAAATCATTTAATAAACTAAATCTTCCGATTGCAACCAAATGATTTATAAACATTAAACACAAGCTCATACAAGTCATCGATTCCATCTTACGACTACAACTTCCGTTGGCCCAGATTAAAAACCGCATGCATAGAAGGTTCAGATTAATTCAAAACATCTTCCGAGAATGAAATAATCTAAAATCTAGAAACCTCTTTTCCAAGTTCATTTCTAGCATTAAAATCATTCTATACATGAAGATAAACATAAATCATCTATCAAACATCATGATCAATCATCAAATCACCCTAAATCTACCAAACCAACAATCCAAAAGTCAACTACTCACACATACTCAAAATGCAAAAGTAAACCGTACAAAAGATAGATAATAAAGACATAATCAAGATTTTATAAAAAGATTTATCAAAACATAAGTAACAAAGATTTAGATGATGAAATAAGTTTACAAAACATAAAGAACAAAACAAGAACAAGAGAGAGAGTTTAGAGAGTTGTAATAGTCTAGATATCTCTTATTTTACACTAAAATGAGTATTTATAGTGGTGGAGTTCGCACTAGGTGAGTTAAAAAGGAAAACTGTCGGCCACAGCTTTTTTCACTGCCGATCGGTTGTCTTGATCGGTTGCACAACCGATCGGGACTTTCTTCAGTTTTGCCGCACGGTTGTCTTGATCGGTTGCACAACCGATCGGATCGTAACTTTTGCTCCACAACTCCGTTTGAGACAAACTTACCACCGTTGGAAAGCTGATTCGATTTCCTACAACTTTCATGAAGGGCTCCAAAGCTAAATCACAGGGGAAAGTCTTCATATGATGTGATCTTTCAAGTACTTCATTTGGAGCCATCATCTAGATCGAGTGTAGACCGATCTGTTTGTAACTTTTGATACCCTACTCCGTTTGATATGAAATCACCACCATTAGAAAGCTGTTTCAATTCTCTATAACTTTCATGAAGGGCTCGAAAGCTAAATCACAAGGTATAGGCTTCATATGATGTGATCTTTCAAGAACTTCTTTTTGGCTCTGCTTCCTTCGCTTCAACCTCGTGTTCCTCCGCAACTCCAAGCTCCAAGCTTCCCAATTACCTAAAATGACTCAAAACATATGCAAAATGCTATATATACAACCTAGGACTCTAAAATGTAAGCTAAAACAAAATGAGACTCAAATGCATGAAAAACTCCCAAAACTATACAAAGTGGAATTAAAAACTTATGAAACTAAACCTTAAAAAACATGCAAAATATGGTGTTATCAACTCCCCCAAACTTATATCTTTGCTTGTCCTCAAGCATGAACTAAGAGACAGTTCGAGAAAGAGGTTTAAAGGTGGGGATTCATAGCCACAAAAATATCAAGAATGGGATTAAACGCATTGTCCCCAAAGATAGTTAACCATTGCGATAAACGAACTCTTACAATCAATCACAAAGCATCTCTTTAACATTCAATTAAGTTTTTAGGCGCGGTCTCGCAAATGGTAAGTAAATCATTCTCAATCGGTTTTGGTAAAGGCTTTTCGAGGTGGTTTCACAAAATTCACACTTTGGTGGCTTACTCTCAAGAAAAGGAATGCTAGACAATCATGAAATCCATCTAAGACCAAGAACAATTTATGCATACAAAGATTAACTCTTGTTGTTCTACCCGTCTTAAGATGAAAATTCATATTTCTACACTTTTTGCAACTCATTTCCTCTTCTTTTCAACCCCCAATACTTAGACACTTTAGTCTTCTCGATAACCAACCTCTTGATCACTTCTCTTTTAGTCACCTAGGGAAAACTTAACTTAAACACTTAATTAGCTCTTTTTCTATCTCTTTTCTTTGTTCCCAAATTAATAACTTTGTAAAGTTTTCTTTTGTTTTCTTTTGGGGAACTAACTTGACATTTTTCTTTTAGAGACTTAGAGCTTACTTATAACTTTCATTCCCTAGGGACTCCTTTTAAAAAAAAAACATTGATCAAGCCTTTCTTTTCATGGATCATTTTCTTCTTTTTCCCAAACCCAATCCCAAATATTCAATCTAACCACTTACTCTTTCATTCCCAATCTATTAGCTAGTTTCAAAGCCTAGCTATCACAAGAATTAAAACCTTGTCGTTCTCAATACTCTCAAGATTTCACAACCTATAGCATTTTCAAACAAAAAGCCTCACTCACAAATCAATCATAGGTTTGAAAGAAAAGGTAAGGTTTAGGGTAGGGAAAAACATTCGGGTTATTCAAAAGATTGGCAAAGAGGATAAGATAACCCGGAATTTAAAATTTACCCTGAGAATGCATTCAAGAACCATAGGCGAGAAAATTAATTCCAATTAAGTCCAATTTCATAGAGATGCTTCAAGAAATCATATAAGTTTCACTAAATCAACAATTAACTATGGTCGAGGGCAATGATCTTAATCCTAAACTTGAACTTGTACAAGACAAATTTAAACATTATCCCCAATGCATATGAAATTGCAAACTAGATGCTACTAGACTCAATCCTAAAAGCAAAAATAAGTATGTATAAGCTATATGTATTTATTTTTTTTTATTTTTTTTTTTATTTTTGATTTTTTTTTTCTCAAAACTTAACTATATACAATGCAAGACTCAAAAGAAAGAAAATCAAAAGAAAACACAACGTTAGACGGTTAGTCTCTCCCCCAAACTTATTTCACACCGTCTTAGTGTGAGAATAAATTCAAGAAAAAGACTAACGAAAAACAAAAATTATAACAAAACTAAATGGTATGTACAATGTGGAGTGTTGGTACCTTGGAGTTTCTATGGAGCATTGGTAGCCTTCTTCTTGGCGTTGCACTTGAAGTGAGAGTGAGATTGAGTTCAGCCTTGTCCCCTATACAAAAATACACAAACACACAAAGCACACAAGAAAAACACACAAAAAACACACATAAACAAATTTTAACAAGGATACCATGAGATTGCCTCTCAAGTGCGCTTGTTTTACATCACTAAGCTTGATGTTTTTCTACGTAACCCTCATTGGTAACAATGTATCACCGGGATCATATTCATCGTAGAACCATCCCCTAAATATATTCATCCTAATTTCCTCAAAGAGTATTTTTCTTGGTTCAAATATGCTCAGTTCATTTGTAGAGATGACACCAAGATCATGATTTTCAACCATGTACTCAACATCCAAAACATCATCACAAGGATCATCTAATGGTTTTCCAACAACAACCAAAACACCATCACAAGGATCATCTAATGGTTTTCCAACTACACATACTATTTCAGGATTGATTTTAAGCGGGTAAGTGAAGATTGTTCCAAGAAATTCATACCTTAGCTCTTTAGGGAGAGGTTTGAGATAAACTTTTGAAGCTTTGAGTTCACTCCAATTTTTATCAATGCTAGTCTTACCATTGCTAGCATCATCATTGTTAGTCACCTCTTCAACCTCAATAACATTTGCAAGCACACCAAACTCTTCTTGGTTAACCATTAAAGAGCTTTGGTGTAAGTCTTCTAAGGTAATCTCTTCCAAAATTTCATCCGCCAAGGCATCCATTTCATCAACCATGCATCCTCGAAGGAATTCAAATTCTTTTGTAGGTTCTTCATATCTCACCACAAGATTCTCATCAACCGTGCATTCAAGAAGCAATTCAAATTTTCTTATAGACTCTTTGGCTTCTTGGAGGAATTCATCCTTGATTTGAGCATTTTCCTTGAAAACATCTTCAATATCACTGAAAAGTACCTTGTTTGTCTTCTCTTCGCTAGGAGGAATGCATTCTTCTTCTTCTTCTTCTTCTTCCTCGATCCATTGTGTAAGTTCGGTGTCGATGGATTCAACATTTGTTGGCTCAACAACCCTTGAACCTGGAGTCCAATCACCCGGTAAGAAACCAATGGGACGCTTTGAAGATGAGGCTTGACCATTGACTTGGGTTGAAAGGTGTTCAAACTTGTCTTGCATATCCTTCAGTTGAGTAGCAAGCTCCATTTTTTCACGTTTTTGTTCCTCCATTTGATTAACAAGTCTCTGTAATAGAGCACTTGTATCTGCTTCTTGAATCGGAGGTTTTGATGAACTACCTTGGCCTTGGTTTTGGTAGTAGGGTTGAGGTCCGGATTGAAAATTCCCTTGGTTGAATTGTTGCCTTGATTGATATCTCTCATCATAACCATCATGTTGATACTCTCTTGATGTGGATGATTCATAAGGTCCTTGATAGCATGTGTAGTCATACTCCATGTTACAAGATTGATATTCCTCTCCATATCCACATTGGTTCTCTTGAGCGTAGTACACATCCGGTTGATACTCATATCCATGTTGGTTGTCTTGAGCATAGTACACATCCGGTTGATACTCATATCCATGTTGGTTGTCTTGAGCATAGTACACATCCGGTTGATACTCATTTGAGGATGATGCTTCATTAGGTCCGTGATAGCTTGTAGGGCTCCAAGCTATCCCTCGTTCTTGTTCTTCCAACATGAGCTTCCACTTAGAATTCATGTAGGAAAACATCCTTTTTCTCCTTTGTGATTGTACCTAATAAAAAGAACAAACACTTGAGAGAAAGTTAGTAACCAAACAAAATAAAACAAAAGAAAAGAAAGCTTAGTCTCAAGCAAAAGTGAAATCCTAATGGCTAATTGCAATTGCTCCCCGGCAACGGCGCCAAATTGATCGTGCAGAATTGTGGTTTCCGACCCCAATTAAATTTATCGAACCACAGGGAGCAATGAACCAACACACCAAGAATACACACGTTCGCTTAATCTAAGAAAAATAGATAGCTTTTGGTTTTCTAAAATATGACTAACAAATAGATTCAAACTAAATCAAACAAATCAAAGCAAAACAAGATCAAATACAAAAGACTAACAATTTAAGCGAAAAGAAAACGAAACAACTAACATAAAAGAAGACTAAAAGAAAGAAGTATGGATCGTTGGTAAGGTAATTGACAAGGGTGAATGATGGCTTAAACAACAATGAACTAGACAAACAATCAATGCTCAATCTTATGACATGAGTTCCTTAACTAGACAAGTTCACTTCCGTGATACTAATCCTTTTACAAATCATTTAATAAACTAAATCTTCCGATTGCAACCAAATGATTTATAAACATTAAACACAAGCTCATACAAGTCATCGATTCCATCTTACGACTACAACTTCCGTTGGCCCAGATTAAAAACCGCATGCATAGAAGGTTCAGATTAATTCAAAACATCTTCCGAGAATGAAATAATCTAAAATCTAGAAACCTCTTTTCCAAGTTCATTTCTAGCATTAAAATCATTCTATACATGAAGATAAACATAAATCATCTATCAAACATCATGATCAATCATCAAATCACCCTAAATCTACCAAACCAACAATCCAAAAGTCAACTACTCACACATACTCAAAATGCAAAAGTAAACCGTACAAAAGATAGATAATAAAGACATAATCAAGATTTTATAAAAAGATTTATCAAAACATAAGTAACAAAGATTTAGATGATGAAATAAGTTTACAAAACATAAAGAACAAAACAAGAACAAGAGAGAGAGTTTAGAGAGTTGTAATAGTCTAGATATCTCTTATTTTACACTAAAATGAGTATTTATAGTGGTGGAGTTCGCACTAGGTGAGTTAAAAAGGAAAACTGTCGGCCACAGCTTTTTTCACTGCCGATCGGTTGTCTTGATCGGTTGCACAACCGATCGGGACTTTCTTCAGTTTTGCCGCACGGTTGTCTTGATCGGTTGCACAACCGATCGGATCGTAACTTTTGCTCCACAACTCCGTTTGAGACAAACTTACCACCGTTGGAAAGCTGATTCGATTTCCTACAACTTTCATGAAGGGCTCCAAAGCTAAATCACAGGGGAAAGTCTTCATATGATGTGATCTTTCAAGTACTTCATTTGGAGCCATCATCTAGATCGAGTGTAGACCGATCTGTTTGTAACTTTTGATACCCTACTCCGTTTGATATGAAATCACCACCATTAGAAAGCTGTTTCAATTCTCTATAACTTTCATGAAGGGCTCGAAAGCTAAATCACAAGGTATAGGCTTCATATGATGTGATCTTTCAAGAACTTCTTTTTGGCTCTGCTTCCTTCGCTTCAACCTCGTGTTCCTCCGCAACTCCAAGCTCCAAGCTTCCCAATTACCTAAAATGACTCAAAACATATGCAAAATGCTATATATACAACCTAGGACTCTAAAATGTAAGCTAAAACAAAATGAGACTCAAATGCATGAAAAACTCCCAAAACTATACAAAGTGGAATTAAAAACTTATGAAACTAAACCTTAAAAAACATGCAAAATATGGTGTTATCAGTTAACCTAGATCAACTTTCTAAGTTCAGTTTTGTGGTTCAATCTAGGAGGTTGGAGAAACTGTAAAGTCAAGCTTGATTTAGTAAACCAATTTTAGTGAAATCTTTTTTTAGTTTATAGTAAATATATTTCAGATGACAAACAAAATTTGCAAAATCCTGGAAAATGATAATGATAAGTTGCTTTTTGCATTATAAAACTAACTAAACTTTGACAAAAAAAAAATTACATAACTAACTAATAACTTTTTTTTGCAGCAACTAACTAATAACTATTCATATAAAGAATGGCGATTGAGTCGTGTTGCATAAACACTACTCCCTCCGTTTTCGAATAGTTGTCGTTTTAGAGAAATTTTTTTGTTTTTAATTAGTTGTCGTTTTCAGTTTTCGATACAAAATTTATTACTTTTTTATTTTTTTATATTTATTTTTATTATGCAACTTGATTTACTATTGGTTAAATTATGTTTAGGTAGATAATTAATACTCTCTCCGTTTCGTTTTACTTGTCGTTTTAGAGTTAAAATTTTGTTTCATATTACTTGTCGTTTTAAATTTACAATGCAAATTTATGACAGATTTTCCAGTTTTAACCCTACTTTTTAAGCTTATTAATTACATATATCAAACAAAATAATGTATTAATTAGGGGTAAAATAATAACTTTAATCGTTTTCTTAATTTGTGTGAAATAATTTAGAACGACAAGTAATATAAAATGGAGGGAGTAATATTTTTATATTAAAAAACTAACAACATTAATAGTTTCTTAATTTGTGTGCATATAGTTAAAGCGACAATAATTCGAAAACGGAGGAAGTATTGAAGTTGTGATATTTATTGCATAAACGTGTTCAATGGGCCGATGACTTGACTTTTTTGCCATTCTATCGGATCAAATGGACAGTGCACTATAAAAATGTTCGATGGGCCGATGAGCATGTTTGACATGCTACTTTACGGGATAACTATTTAAAAATGCCTAAAAATGCAACTTTTTTTTTTTTAATGAAATTTCTTTAGGTATATATATTTCTAGAAAATAAATATGGGATTCGATACAATTTAAAAAAAAAAACTTTATAACTATAAAACTACACAATATACTTTTAATTTGTGTTAGCTTGTTGTTTAAAGTTTCAACACTTTGTTTCTAGTTTTTAAAGTATCACATATTCACATGGAAGTAAGAACATATTATGGTAAAATAGAGTTATATTTCTATCAATGATTAAGCTATTGATTTTATTTAGTATATTGAGTTTTAAGATTTTTATCCTAGAATTCTAGTATATAAGATTTCCCTATTTTCTTATGTAGAATTTTTTATATATATATAAATTATGTAGAATTCTGTTATACATAAACAATACAATTTTATTAATCGTAATCATAGAATGAATTTTCAATTCAATAACCATGTTATGTGACAAAACTTTATATCAATGGTATTTTTAGAACAAAAAGAAAAAGATTTGAATTATTACTTTAAGGCCTAATTTACTGATCATAATACATCATAAGCTTTCTCCCATTTTTTTGTCAGATTCATCCACAAAACTTGTTTTGTTTGTAATAAACACAATAGTAATGTTATACTCTATGATAGAAGAACTTTAATATCAATGTCTGTTTTAGGAATAAAAATATGATATGAATGATTATTTTTCTTCTCTTTTTATTTTGCTCCAATATTATATGAGCAGTGTATTTTCAAGACTAATTTATTGAATATGTTGACCCTTAAAAAGCAAAGAAATGAAATTTAAACGCATTAATTGGATCTCAGCGATCAACTAATAACTAACTCAAGAAAATCTGAAGCCAAGTCGGTCAGTCCACGTCACTATTGACATCCGTGTCCACCTTACACACTCACCAAATCCTCAACTATATAACAAAGTCCTAAGAAAGATCTTTCGTTTTCTTTCTTTTTTGTTATTTCAGATTCGTTTTTTTTTTGTGTACTTCAAAGTAAGGGAGAAGAAGACACAGAAACATGGCTTGTCTTAGGAACACACTCTGTCTTGTTGCAGCTTTGTTTCTGATCTACCAGAAGACAGCTACTTGCGATTTCCTCTCTCCTCTTCTTGCTCCTATGTTTGGTATGTCTCTTCCTCTTCCTCACTTTCCCTGAATTATTTTTCTCCAATTTGATATTGGTGGAATTAACCATCTAACCATCTAATCCAAATCTTGATTCCTTATTAAATTAAGTTAAGTTCCTCTCGTTTTATCATTGATGTATTTAACTTCTTTGAAACAAAAGGATAATCTTATTAACCAAAAAAAAAGGATAATCTGTTTAAACACTTTAAATATTGTTTAAATAGAACAAAACTTGACTATATTAACTTGATTCTGTCGAGATTAGGGTTTTACTCCCGCCAGAATTTGAACTAGAGATGTAACTTTTTTTTTGTGTGACAGAATTAAAGTATCTTTATGAGTTGGGTTTTGAGTAAAAGTGATCTTCTTTAAAGGGTCCTTCTCAAATTTTCGAATTTTGTATATGGTATGACTTATTTAGAGTTGGTTGATGCAATTATTGTGGAAACAAAAAAAAAACAGATAATATATGCAAGGAAGTGGAATGTGGGAAAGGGAAATGCAAATCATCTTTGAACACAACTTTTATGTATGAATGTGAGTGTGAAGATGGTTGGAAGCAGTTTGATCAGCACCTCAAGTTTCTCCCTTGCATCACCCCTAACTGTAATATCCTTCTCTTGATCTCTCTCTTGATCACTGGTTTAGATTGGTTTGATCATATAGAAATACATAACAAAGTATACATTGCATCTTCTTAGGTACCTTTGACCTAACATGTGGTGAAGCAGCATCTCCAGCACAACCCAAAACGCCTCCCAAAGACAACATTACTTCATTATTCGACGGTAATAATCTTTAATCTCATTCTTTTTATGTTTTTATCAAGAGGTATCCGGCCTTATGCATGTAGTTCCCTCTTGTCGAAGATCAGAGCATGTTAATATTATCCTCTTCTTCAGCATGAAACTCGAACATGAGACCTTAAGACACATCTGGTCTTTAATCTCATTTTCTTCCTCGATGTGTGTTACTTAACATAGCTTGTCAATGGATGGATTGTGGAGGAGGGTTTTGCAACAGTACAACAGCGTTTCAATACAGCTGCAATTGCCGTGAAGGTTACAGCAATCTCTTGAACATAACCACATTTCCTTGCTTGAAGCAATGTAAGAAGAACAATTTTTATTGATTCTCATCAATTGAAGAAAAACCAAGAGTTAAAATTGGAATTTGTGTTTGGTAGGTGCACTTGGAATGGACTGTTTGAATCTTGGGATACCTTTGTCAAACACATCATCGTCTTCTCCACCTGCTCTGCCTGATAGCAGCAAGAATCAAGGTTTGACTCATTAAAATGTCTGCCTTTATCTTAATCAAGATAGGTTCTCTTTAATGTTGAAGCTTGTTTTAATTTGAGCAGGATTGAATACAAGAGGATCATCATTGTGGTGGATAACATTTATGCTATGTGTCTCTTTAGCACCATGGAGGCTACACTACATTTGATTTCTTATAGTTTTGGTTCCAAATTTAGTGTACAAATACATTACTTGACATGTTTTTAGTTGGGCATTGTACTACTTTACTTTTTCTCTGTTTTACTCTTTTTGTTCATCTTTTCTTCTCAAAAACAAATACGATAGATTTCTATATATTTATTCAGTCACTGATTTATGATAGAAATACGTAAATGATTTTAAGTCTTTTTATTTTTGTCGACTGCATAATATTCATGAGAAACAGGGGAACAAGAACAAAACCAAAAATGCCTTTTAAAGCTCTCGGAGATATGTCAATCTCCAAAATCCATGACTATGAGTCTATGACCCAAGAAAAACATGCTCTCACTCATGAATTAATCTCAGCCTCTTTGGTCCACTATATGGTATCCAAATAACATCTTCACTACTTTTGAACTCTTGTACTAGCTACCACAAGAGTTGCAGCACCACAAGAGTTGCAGCACCAACATGTAACCATTATCTATCAATGGAAGCTAGTGCAAGAATTCAAAAGTGGGAAAACTGTTAACTGGTATACTAGAGAAGCTGATGCCACCAACTGCACCTTGCACGCCAAGATAACCACTTCTACCCCCAAAAACTATTATATCATCAAGTTACACAAGTGTATGAAAGAACAAATGTAACACCTTGGGCAGAGAAAGATAAATGTATGTAGAGCATAGTTAGTAGCAATAAGAATAAAGCAATTTATATAAATAAAAAAACACACAGACTGCTATAATATACGAGGCATTTCCAGGATCAAAAGTCAGGGAAGATAGCAAGATGATCAGGATATACCACAACAAATATAGCGTCACAAGCCATTATACCTGAAGAAATTGTTTATCCTTCAGAATTGGTAATGGACGCCAATACAAAAACCTAAAAACACTTAAAAAAATATTTCTTCAATAGGGGAAAATTTGTTTCAATATGCTCAGTGGAAGGAGAAGTCGTTTAAAATAGGAGAGCTCACGGTATAACCACTGCTCTTCTCACACTCTTCGTGCTTTTCTCTCATCATTGCATCATCAATCACAAAAGAAAAAAAGCATTGAAAGAACAAAGCTTCAGTGTGTGTAACAAATTCAGATCATTGATTCAAGAACCTCACTGAAATCCGCTAAGATAATTGTCTTTTATCATCATCAGCTTACAAGTCAATCAAAACAGAGAAATTTATCTTCAAATCAAACAAAAGAGGAGATTTTTGTGTGAAAGGCCAAAAGGGTGATTAATACTCAGACAGCCAAGGGTTAATCTTCAACTTCTGGGAGAAGAATCCCAGATCTGAAACTCTAGTCCACAATAACACTTGTTTCATCACCATATTAACTAACCCCTTCCACACCCATAAAAACAATTCACAAAACCCTAAATATCACCAAATCATCATATAAAGAGACGAAACTAGTCACAGACCTAACCCTAAAATCACCAATTATAACATACAGACATGAAAAAAGAGCAAGATCCTACGAACTTTGCAGGAAGCGAAACCATATAAATACATACACAAACTCAAAGAAACTCATCTGAGAAATTAGGTTTCTTCCGGCGGCGACAATTTAATTTTAGGTTTTTCTTAGCCCAATTAATCTATATGGGCCATATTATTCAGCCCAACAAATAACTTCATTATCAAGTAGAATATCTTTTTCATTACTACTACTTCTGTCTAAAGTCTAAACCCCAAAAATGAAACTGACGCAACCTGCAAGATATGTTACACTAGCTGTTACAATTTACAGTGCCATGCAAGTTTACCATATATGTCTAACCTTTCTCGTCTCAACAAATCACTATTTTGGAAAACATCACAAAAATCAGGAAAATGAGTGTTCATATACACTAATACTATTAGTCCTAGGCGTTCGGTTATCGGTTCGTATCCATTCGGTTTCGGTTCCTTCGGTTCTAAAATTTAGTATCCATTCGGATATTTTGAAATTTCGGTCCGGTTCGGTTCTGGTATTAAAATTTAGTATCCATTCGGTTATTTTGTTTTGGATATTTTCGGATATTTTGGTTATTTTTGGGTATTTTCGGATATTTTTGGGTATTTTTCGGTTATTTTCGGATATTTTTGGGTATTTTTCGGTTATTTCGAATATTTTTACTATTTTATATATTTTTCAAGTATTTTGATTATTTGGTCTATAAATAAATATTTTTAAAAATATAATTGTAATCTAATTGTATTTCGGATATTTTTGGTTATCCAAAATATTTCGGTTCGATACCAATTCGGTTACGGCTCTTTCGGTTATAGAATTTAGTATCCATTCGGTTAGTCTCAAATTTTTGGTTCGGTTTGGTTGGGTTCTTTTTACTTCGGTTTCGGTTTATTTATCCGGGCCTAGATACTATCACTAGGTTCAAGTGTTCAACATTAATGCAAATTTCTGATATTTGGAATAATAATGTCACATCCTTTTAAGTTGAACTTGTTTCTTAGAGCATCTCCAACCCACCTCTATATTTGTCTCTAAACTCTATTTAAAGGCAAATCTACTCCAACCCACTTCTATTCTCACCTCTAAAATAGAGATTTTTATTTATTTCTCTATATATAGAGGTAAGAATAGAGAATCTCTATTTCCCCCCCTATAAATAGAGTTAAAACTTTTTAGAGGAAAAAATAGAAAAACACATTGGAGTAAAAATAGAGAAAATTTACCTCTATTATAGAGATAGAGCTAAAAATAGAGAAATACATTGGAGCTGGTCTTAGTGTTTTATATTTATTTTGAACATTACGTAACTCCCAAGTCATTAATTCATATTATTTATGTGGCTATTTTGTTTATTTAATCAGCCTAATTTCTCAGTTCCGTCAAGGATGTACAAGAAAACGCAGCAATAGTAGCTGTTTATTTGCGTAAAATTCAGTATAAATATTTAGGTGTAAGGGTGATCAATGTAGAAATTTTTTAATCACAAAATATCAAAATCAAATTTGACATATGGTTACCCAACGAATATACAATGGACAACAAGAAGAAGGGGTAGTTGTAAAGTATCTTCTTGTTTTTAATCAAATATTCCAATCATTTTTATCATTGAATTTCAACTTTGATGCTCGAATCATAATATTTCTATCTATATTATTAATTGGGAAGCATTGGATAATAAATAACCTTATAAAGGGTAAATAATTACAAAAAATGCCATTGGTTTTTAGTGTTTTTAAATAACTTCATTAAGGGTACAATAGTAATCACAAAATTAATATATTTAAATAAAAAATAGTTTAATTCTTTTAAATAATTATTAATTTCCAAAAAATAAACTAATTTTCTCTCTCTTATTAATTATAAACGAAAATTTGAAATTAAGTTTTTAAAAATTGTTAACCAATAGGAATTGAAAAACTAAGATTTGATATCCAACTAAGATTTTAATTCAAAAATAAAACAAATTTTAATAGACTATTCTATATCAAAAATAAAAAGAAAAATAATATCATTTTAATTCAAAATTAAAAACACTATCATTTAAAAGATTTATCAATGGAGGACTTTAAAATTAAATTTAAAATTTTGTAAGAAAATTAAATACAAATATTTTAAGATTCAGTTTTGTTATAATATTTTCACAAATTTTAAAATAATTTCACAATTTCTAAAATACAATATTAGGTATTAACAACTCTTTATATTTATGATGAAATAAACTCAAATAATAATAAATTTAAAGTAATTATCATTATAGCCTTCGTTTAAAGCAAGTTTGATAAATATCTAACAATAGATTGTATATATTAATTTCTAAATTATTTTGCGTTTTATTTTTTGTTTTTCAACCGGATCTTCCTTAAATAAATCCCTAATATATTGCACACAGTTTTCAAATAATGTAAACTAATTATATATTTTGAATTCAAAACAAATTATGCAGCAATAGCATATCCCTTTTAAAAATGTATCTCAAATTTTTATTTTTAGTCCAAAAATCAAATTAATTATGATTAAACAATAAAAAGAAGAATATGCAAAATTTAGCTAAGGAAAGAAACATTAATAAATTTGTTAAAATATATTTGTAACTTTAGCAGCATATATATTAATATACAAAACTCGCAGTATGTATATGGTATTTAAAAATACGCAAATAAGAATTTGGAACATGATTTTAATAGAATGAAATGAGAATAGGAATTACGAGACGGAATGAGAGGGGAACATAAATTAAAAATCAAACTAAATACCCAATTGGTATGAGTTCAGGTTATGAGCACTATATAAAATAAATTTGTTTACATACATAACCCTGTACGTACGTTTTCAGTTACACATATTCTATTTATGCCGGATACTGGACTGTCATATTTTTATTTCACGTATACAAGACGGGTTATGGGACCAAGAATTTATGACAGATATAGGACGGGATATGTTTCCCGTTCTAAAATAGTTACGCCTAGCTAATATACATGAAATAACCAAACTCAAACCGAATCTATATCTTATTTAACACATGTAATCAAACTATTAGAAATGTTTTGATTAGTTTAGAAAATAAAAAAGTAACATCATTTAACTTTTGCAACTAAATTATATCTTAGTTTTATCTTAAATATAATTTCGCACGTACGTGTAGGTCCGGATCTTAAAATATAACTATGCACTAACGCAACTGAATTTCGTTTATTACTCTAATTTTATATTATTTGTACTATTATAAAGTTCACTAACACAACAAAATATTTTATATTTTTAAAATCTATATAACAATTTCTATAAAAATATCTCTACACGTACGTGTGAATCCAAATCTAATACACTAAAATATATATCATAAAAACAACGAAATAATTTATATTGAATTAAAATTTGTTAGAACTTTTTAAAAAATATGAAATCCCGCACGTTCAATCTTTTACATGAGTTTAGCGAGCGGTTCATAATGACTTGGATTTTCTAAGTTTAAATCCGTTTGTGTTTAAAATTTTTAAAATATCGAAATGCCCTATTTATTTACTTTGGTTTAGACCTCCAAATATTTACTAGTGTACGGACCTGCATATGTAACAAGATACTGATGTCATTTTTAAAACAATTAAAAAAACAATTCTCTTACCTTCTTAACTCAAAAGAATATGCAGACGGTTGTTTAATTTCATTTTATTTTCCGTTGGCCCTATTTGTACAATGCGTTTGTGTTGTGAAGACCAAAGAGGGAATCTCTTGGTCTTGGCCTTTTCCTTTCTTTTCTTCAGTGGCGTTGAACGTCATTATTGTCGTGTCATGAATTTCACACTATTATTTTTAAGTTAAGTTAGATGTAAATGGTTGCCCCAAAAAAAATAAAGTTAGATGTAAATGATAAAAAAACCAGGTTTATATTATGTTTATAAAATAATTAAAAATGATAACTATCCTATGTTAATTACTGCAAAATATGTAATTCTATTATTTCTTACTGAACAAAATACATTTTTTTTACATGATCATTCATAAATTGACCATTGGAAGTAAATATATATATGTACCACAAAAAAAGATGCCCGTGGTTATTGGGTTTACATATGTGGAGTCTTTTGGTGAACCTTAAATCGTAAAGAATGAGATTAGATTGTAAGAGAAAGACAATAGAGTAGTTGATATGTGGTTGTTTATGTGATGTGTATGGTTAAGTCTCTTTCTGTTTTATAAAGTGTTAACTGCTTATTTGTAGAGTTCAATATTTACCGAGTTTGGTAAATTGGTCATCAAATTCTGAAGTAGATAGATTTATCAGTTTATCAATATTCCGTATGCGAGGCTATGAGTATGAAGAGCCATGCGGCTCGTAGATTCGACAAGACTGTGAATTCAATTCATTTTTGTTAATGTTTTATATACTAGGTTTGTAGACTACTATATGCCTAAAAAATCATTGAAAACAAATAAGAAAAATTGGAAAGCTAATCATATACTATGTGTTATAATAAATCATCATGATACATACAAAATTAAAATGGATAGATGTTCTCCATGAACACATAAGGGAATAGTCAAATCGATTAAAATCGGACTTGGAATAAAATATATACTCCATCCGTTCTTTTATAAGTGATGTTTTAAGTTTCGAATTTTGTTCTTAAATAGATGATGTTTTCAATTTTCAATGCAAAATTAATTACATTTTTATTGGTTTTGACGATTTATATTCTGTAGATTGTTTTTTTATTGGTTGATTAGATAATAAATAATGTTTTAGTTTAGAAATAAACAAAAATTAAATGATTTTTTAATCTATGTGTATTCTCTTAAAACATCATTTATAAAAGTACGGAAGGAGTAAAAAATTAGGAATAGTGTCAAACTTTAATGATGAAGATAGAGATTATTGTGGAGTCCCAACACATCCACCCATCCGCATAACCACAAATAAAATTAATTTCTCTATCATTCTTTTATATATATATGCCCAATGGGTCTCTTGTATTTAATGTCACATCTATTAAATTCATATCAGACGTTCTATATATGTGTCACGGAGACATCATTGCGAAGTGTGTATATTATATATATACATATTATTGTAGACTAAAAGTGAGTAGAAAAAATATAATTAAACCACAACACTTAACTTTTTTCTTTCTGTTATAAATATGTTTCTTTTGAAATTCTGATTTAGATAAGCTGATTATTACGAGTTCAAAAAAAAGAAAAGAAAAGGATAAGCTGATTATGTGGAATTTTTTTCTGATAATGTGAAAATACTTACTCCCTCTGTTTCAGTTTAGTTGTCGTTTTAGGATTAAAATTTTGTTTCATAATAGTTGTCGTTTTAGGTTTTCAATGCAAATGTTTGGTGAAAATTAATGTTTTGTCATTAATGTTTTAGTGTTTTGACCAATGAAAAAATTATAAAATATATTAATAAAGGGTAAAACAAAAAATTTAATGATTTTCTTAATTTGTGTGCAAAAACCTTAAACGACAACTAAAACGAAACGGATGGAGTAATAGATAAAGGAAGGGAAAGCATTAGTGAAATTGGTAGTGGTCATTAAGAGGGACCATTAGAAATCATGAGCTTCAGCTACATTTCCCATGGATTCCTCGGAACCACTTTTATTAATAAGGTTTAGGAGAGAGATAGAGGGTCATTAGTGTTAAACTAATCAAAACAAAATCTAAAAATATCTCAATTAGAAAATAGGCAATGAATGGTTATATGATGATAAACCTTAATATAGAATCATATATCTGAAATAAAGAAAAAAAGTTGAAATCAGGGAACATCATAACCACAATCACAAACGCATGAGATGAGAACAGTCCTGCTACTAACTGCTGATCGAGTAGTGTGTCTGTTACATATCAAGATTGGGGACCATATTCTCCTGAGGCGATGATCATTCATTTGAAGAGTTTTATGGCTCATTATTTATAAATCATTTTATGTATTTCTTTATTTTTTATTATTATGTTGTCAAGATGTGTTTTATTGATTTAATTACTGTAGAAAAGTTTTACATCTAAAACGAGAAATCCAAAAAAAAAAGGAAGTTTCACGTCGAAACTCATATATAAATATATAATGGTGGAGTGGAGACCCTTAAATGAAATTGAAAGAACTCAATCTCTAACCTAAACCCACAAAAAAAAATCTCATGTACCACTTATAATCCAAAATCGTACCACCGTATATTTACTGTTAAACATTACCACTTATAATTCACAATTTCACATAACACCACTATTTGGAAAAACTATGTAATTAAAGTGATCATATTTAGATAGGGAAGCGAGAATGCATTTTACCAATATTGTGAAACTGAATGTACGGACACATACAGTGTTTGTGCATGCAAGTAGAGAAGAAGCAGATCACATATTTGAGAATTTAATCTAACGTACAAATTAGTTGCAGTGCAGTGTAGTTCCAGTCCAACACGACGTACCGTTTTAGCTTTTGCTTTACGCATATCTTTTTTTTTTTTTTACTCGTGTATACTCAATTAGAAGAACTTCAATTCCAACTTAATTTACTCTTACTTTTTTTTTTGTAATTTTTCAACGGTTTCTATTTGAGTATTCAATATACGTATATTTGTAATTTTAGAATTAGGAGTTTCTCTATCGAGTACAACTATATAATATTCGATGTTTTGACCATATATTTACTATATTAAGACACATATATCCAGTGCCATGCCCAGGTTTATCGGAGCTTAAGCGAGATTGAAATTAGGAGTTTTACCAATATAAAATAAAAGCATGTAAAAATAATTTTGAAATGTTGCAAATTATCATTTATTCTCATTCAGTAGAATTTTCAGTTTTTTTAAGAAACTTGAGCATAGAACTTGATTGTGATTTCACAGACCCATCATCTTTGTTATTCTTATGTCTTGAGCATAGAACTTGAGTTGCGCTAAAGCAGGTTCCACAAATTGAAAATGAACAAATTGAATATTAAAAGGAGTTAGAAAAAAAAAAAAAAAAAAAAAAAGAAGGGAAAATTAGCCTCAGTACCATTTTTTTCAAAAAGTTTAGGCCCAATACCACTTTTTGAGTCCACTTAGCATCTATACCACATTTGTCATCTGGAAAGACGAAACTACCCTTCTGGCTGCGTCAGGAATGTGTCAGGGGAAGGAGCTACAGTCTGCCGTCCTTTTTCTCTCTCCTGGCGCATTGGTAACCGTTTTCGTCCCTCTGGTTGGTAAAACAAAGTTGTCCCCGAATAAATCCAGATCTTCGTAGTCTCCGAATTTTCTGCCGTCCACAGTCTCTCTCCTAACGCATTGGTAACCGTTTTCTTCCCTCTGGTAAAACAAAGTTGTCTCCGAGTAAATCCAGATCTTCGTCTTCGGCTCTTTGGCGGAATAAAATAAAGATCAAGTTGTCTCCAAGTAAATTCAGATCTCTGGCTGGTAAAACCACATCATCTGGCGATGGACAATCAAGAGAAGTTGTCCCCGAGTAAATCCAGATCTCTGGCTGGTAAAACCATATCATCTGGCGATGGACAATCAAGAGATCTGGACTTATTCTTGGGGGACATCATTCACTCTATTTCATAATTATTGTCCATGGTAAATGTAAACTGCATTTAATGCAATGTTTTGTCCTTCTTCTCTGACACAAAGTTGTCTTTCAGACAAAGTCCTTCTCTGACACAAAGTTGTCCCCGTTTCCCAACCGGCGTTTACTGTAGCTCCTTCCCCTGACACATACCTGACGCACAGAGAAGGGCAAAATCGTCCAAGAGTTGCCACACAAACACCAAATGTGGTATGAATGCTAAATCCATTTCAAATGTGGTACATTTGCTAGGATTTTCCCAAAATGTGGTACATTTGGCAAAATTCCCAAAAAAAAAACAGGTTCGTCACTTTTAAAAATAATAAAATACTACTATATATGAAACTTTGAAAAAAACAGAGAAAAGAGACTTTCGAATCTCAATTCTTCTTTTTCATTTTTGATTTTCAGTTTCTTTTTTGAAAAACATATTACCTATATATAACACCATTTTGATACATCATGGCTGTAAATGGTGACATACAATTGTGGAATTGTTGTGGAATTACTGTGGTCCTCAAATGTTACATCATTCATATTTGAAGAATTGGTGAGGAATCTCGGTGGAATTTTTGTTATTTGGTTATAGGGATCCTACTCCATTCCTTTATTTACTGAATTAATTTAATTTTATTCTTTTTTTACCAAAAAAATGTAAAAATGGGTGAATTATATGGATTTGATTTTTTTTTTTTTTGTATTTTCCTCTATTAGAATTTTTCTTTTAAACATCAACCTTCCTAAATTTAGTAAAGAAATCGAAGAAAAATATTTGGGTAAGTGTTCATCCACGCTTATAGTTCATAGTTTATATATGTTTGCTTTAAACTATATATTTGGATAAACTGATATGTGCAATTAATTATATCTTAGTATATCAAATTTGAAAAATAATATTAATATTTTTAACAAAAAAGTAATTACATCCACTCTTATTAGTTGATTTCTAAACTGTATTTCAAAATAATGTACTTTAAATTTATTTTTGGCTTATTTTTTTAATATGATAGTTATGTTTAGTAAGCTTATTAAAAATAAAATTTCAAATTAAATATTTGCATATATTTATTTAACTAATATTAACCACAACAATTATTTCTCTAATTAATATTTTTATAAATTTAATTATATTATTACTTTTCAAAAATTCAGCTAGATTCAGCGGTTACCATTTGAACTTAAAATTATTCAGCTAGATTCAGCAAAAAACCACAAATATATTCAGCCAGATTCAACAATTCAGCCCAATTCAGCCGGATTCAGCGGTTACCATTCAGCCATATTTGCCTTAAAAACTTTTTTTTTTTGGGGGCCTTAAAGAAATACCTTTTTTTAACCCATAGGCCCTGCATATATCGTCTTAATAATATGAGGTTAGCTATATTACTCTGAAGACCAAAATATAAAGTTATATACTTTACTAAATATCTAAGGTTAATTTTAGAAAAATGTATATAAAGATTTTGATTTTATAATACACAAAGAATGTGCATGTTGTTTATCTAAACATTTTGTATATATACAAGATAAATTACATTTTCAAACCTTCTTAGATTAATTTCGTGTTAGTAAGACGCTCATATAGTATTTTCATCTTTGTATACTATCGAAGAGTAAGAATGACTGCTCTAAGCCTCTAACTAGTATTAGAGACAGATTTGGTAACATAGAATCGCTTGAAATTTTTTGTCCAATCTCTGTAGCTTCTCTGACTTACAAACGTTATCACAAAATGTGGTTAAGATTGGGCGACATTTTGCTGAAATTGGCAGTGATAGTGACCGTGTTCGGCACCGAATCGCTGTGACAGTGACCAAAACCAAAAAAAACAGATGAAAATAAGGGAAAAATTGAATCAATCCCCTTTCAATTTTAGTCGCAGCGACTGGTTTTAGTTTTGGATGAAAACAAACTATCAGTCTCTAGAAATAACAACGACATCTTCTCCGGAGCTAGCGACGGTGATTCTCATCTCTAGCGATGGTGATTCCCATCTCTAGCGATGTTAGAATATATATTTTCCATCGAGACTTTGATAGTTTGTGGGGCAATATATAAGTATGTGGCAAACCTACACCCTTTAACTAGTTTTTGGGTGTGAATTAGTCTTATACTAACATGGTATGAGAGCCGATAGTTTTAATGTGTCTCGGTTGTGGACCACCCGTGGATGTCTAGTCTCACAACTTTCACGCTTCAGATGTCGAGCCTTGAGTGTGAGGAGGGTGTGTTAGAATATATACCCTACATCGAGATTTTGCTAATTTGTGGGCAATATATAATTATGTGGCAAATTTCCATTATTGTGCTAGCTTTTAAGTGTGAGTTAGATCCATACGCGACTACTTTTTCTGATCAACGTGATGTATGCCTTTGTCCGTGTCTTTTTTTCATGTCAATCTCGTAGTCGCAGCGTCACTCGCCCGAACAGGTGACATAAAATGAAATCTACTTAATTTTTTCTGATAAAATTTGGGAATGAAATTGTACTACTTAATTAAATGTAACTCAACATCGACTTCAAACATGTAGTCCCAAATGGACTAGACTCGGTAAACTTTAACAAAAACAAGACGATATCCAGTAAATTGTCCACTAATTATTCTTTTAACAATATTCGTTTTTCATTTTTATACCAATTTATGTGTTATGGTTACTGAATTAAGCGTTAAAGTATTGATTAAAAGACTCGTCATGTAGGTGAAGACTAGGGAACGAGTTTCACCGTTAAAATCGTTGTGGTTTCTCTCTTGATCATTGTTACCCTTATATGACAAAGTATCCCGTTTTCTACAGATTTTGAGATTAGTTTGAGTTTTGACTCAAAAATTGTCCATGTTTGTGCTTGTTACATTTTTGATTAGTAAAGAGAGATGAGCTTTTGTTCCTACATAAAAGAGAACTATATATAACGAGTGACGAACCAATCAACAAGCTTACTACCAAATCAAAGTCATAGAAAAATATCAATCCTTCGAATATTTAATATACTACAAGTAGTTAGTTGATAGATCAAGGTCGAGATCGACGAGAGGCTTTCTCTTCCATGCTTTTCGTAGGTTTACTCATGAAAGATACGAGATGGTGAGAGGTCGATCTTCTCTCATTTATGTCCTCTATACTAACAAAAAAACCTCAAACACACTTCTCAAATTCAATTAAATTTTTGCATTTCTATTTATAAGTCTCTTTCATTTGTCCCCATATATTTCAGGTAATAAATTTATTATATATGAATTATCGTTGTCATTCCAACCCAGGCAAATTATTTTTTATATCATTCGATTATATAAACTCAAACAGTAGAGAACTGTTCTCCCTTCGATTTCAAGAAACATCAACAGTTCTTCAAATGAAACGTGGCAAAGTTTTCAAAACAATGCAGAAATGGTTTGCAAGTATATACTAGGTCATAATTTATTCTTCCATTTATAAATTGTTGAGCTCTATGAATAATTAGTTCCAAACTATTTTTCTACTTTTATCTAAAAGATGAGATTCGAATTACCATGTAAGTAACTTTTTGGCGGTGTAAAATCAACGTTTTTGTTTCAAAAGACAAAAAATATCTAATCATATTTCTATTCATTTCCCTTTTTTTGGTTAATAGTTAAAAATAATTTCTATTTATATCCTGTATTTCAATAAAATGCAACAAGTTGAGGCGCTGAGGATGGTCATGATACATATACATAGACTGGGATATCAGAATGTTATGTTCTGTGGTGATGCGCTCAATTTATATGCTCGACTACAACAACCAAGGCTTCACCATTCTTATCAAGGACGAGAACACTCATCTTTGTCAACTCACGTGGTGGATATTTTGGCTCTTGCTGCGAGATATGATCGTGTACGATTTATCAAAATTCCTCGAGAGCTTAATTCTGTTGCTGATCAATTAGCTAAGGATGCAAGAATTAGGAAGTTAAACTTTGTAATATCATGGTATGATGTAACTTAAGTTTCAATATAATGAAAAACTAAGTTGACGACAAAAAAAAAAAAAAAACTTTACAAACAAAATTTATCTTTATAAGTGATATTCTCTTTTATATAAATCGTTGCAATAATAACTTTTGAAAATTTCTCCAATTTTTTTTGGAATATGATCCTTACTTACAAGTTACAATACACACAAAAAAGTGAATCGTATATGTATTTTATTTTTTAATTACTCGATTAAAACGTAGTGAACTAGTGATGGCCCATTTCAGAAAAAAAAAATCCGTATATTTGGATAATTTACAAAAAAAATAAATGAGCTAATTTTTATTTTATTTTTTTGTTCACAAAATTTTAGCTAATGAGAGAGAGAGAGAAAGAGAGTAGGGGAAAAAGCAAGAAAAAAACGGAAGAGATGAAAAAGCAGAGAGAGTGATAAAAAGAAACAGTTTCGTTGTCACTTGTCACTCTATAAATCGCATCCCCATTGACAACCTTTCACTTCCATCAAAACTCTCCCAAAAACACACTCTCTCTCTATATCTCTCTCTCTCTCTGAAAATGGAAAAACCCATGGTTCCGACATGGAGACCCGACCCGGTTTACCGTCCACCGGAGACACCACTCGAGCCTATGGAGTTCTTAGCTCGTTCATGGAGCGTCTCTGCTCTCGAAGTCTCCAAGGCTCTAACACCACCCAACCCTCAGATTCTCCTCTCCAAAACCGAAGAAGAAGAACCCATCTCCGCCGTAAACGGCGACGGCGACACAGAAGACACCGGACTTGTCACCGGAAACCCTTTCTCCTTTGCTTGTTCTGAAACTTCTCAAATGGTCATGGATCGTATCTTGTCTCACTCTGTAAGTCTTTTTCAAATAAAAACAGAGCATTTCCGGACAAAACAAAGCATGTTGACAAATTTTATTTTGTTGTCTTCAGATTCTTAATTTTTTTATTTTTTTGTTCTCTCTTTATGTTCATCGGAATTTGCCAAATAAAGTTTCATTTTTTAGCAAATTATGTACATGAATCTCTCTTTATTAGTGTGATTAATGAAGGAAAAATTCACGCGCAATAATTATAGTTATTAATCGAAAAAAAAAAGTTATGATTTTTAGCTACACACTCGCTTTCTGGGTCCCTAAAAACATAATAACAAGTTTATGGATTTGTCATCATCTCTCTTCTTGATTCTACTTTTGTCTCATCTTCTTTAATAATTTGTTTGCAGCAAGAAGTATCACCAAGAACATCTGGTCGGCTATCTCACAGTAGTGGTCCACTTAACGGTTCTTTGACCGACAGTCCTCCTGTGTCTCCTCCCGAATCCGACGACATTAAGGTTCAATTTCTTGACAAAATCTGTGTTTAATTTCTTACTAAAGCATGTATCTGGGTTTTTGAGTTTTGTTGTTACTCTCTATGTAAATGTTTCTAATTTTACTGCGTCACTGACAAGTTTGGGTACAATGAGGGACAGTGAAAATAAAAAAAGAATCTTCATTATAAGCTTTCTCTTTATCCAACCATACCCAGAGATCATGTCTTTCTTCCACTACTGTTTCCGATGATTATTCATCATTTCAATTCAATTAAAAAATTGGGTTATTTATTCAGAAATTATTCCTTAAACCCATATTAACAAATTGTTTTTTTCACTGAATTAAATAAGTATTTAGTGACACTTTGGTCTAAAGCAATCTCCTTTACTTGATTTGGTTTTGTCTTTTTTCTTGTTCATCACTTTTCTTCCAAAGATTTTTCCTTTTTTAGATTGTGCTTCACTCTTTTGTTTATCCATTTCTGGCGAATCACTGATTTTAAAGTTCAAATCTTTAATCTTGAAATGCAGCAATTTTGCAGAGCAAACAACAATTCACTGAACAATATAAATTCTCAGTTCCGTACAACGGCGACAACTCCGGGACCTATAACAGCCACAGCTACACAGTCCAAGACGGTGGGACGGTGGCTTAAGGACCGGAGGGAGAAGAAGAAAGAGGAAACTCGGGCACACAACGCTCAGATTCACGCTGCTGTCTCTGTCGCCGGCGTTGCTGCAGCGGTTGCTGCCATTGCAGCAGCTACTGCTGCGTCTTCTAGTTGCGGCAAGGATGAGCAGATGGCTAAAACTGACATGGCGGTTGCTTCCGCTGCGACCCTTGTGGCTGCTCAGTGTGTGGAGGCTGCTGAAGTTATGGGAGCTGAGAGAGAGTATTTGGCCTCTGTTGTTAGCTCCGCCGTCAATGTTCGTTCTGCCGGAGACATCATGACTCTCACCGCCGGAGCAGCTACAGGTTTGTTTAGTTTTAATAAAGTTTTGATTTTTATGCAATTGATTGACTCAAAAGTTGGAACTTGATGGAGAAATAGAATCATTTGGTTTTAGGTGTAATGGGGATTGCTAAAGTTCTGATTTTGATGAAGGAAATGATAGAATTGATCTAGGGATTGGCTCAAAATTGGAACTTTATGAAGTAATCAAAGTCAATTTTGGTTAATTTGATTGTGTTTTTGGGTGTAGCTTTAAGAGGAGTGCAAACATTGAAGGCGAGGGCAATGAAGGAAGTGTGGAACATTGCATCAGTGATTCCAATGGATAAAGGACTCACTTCTACTGGAGGAAGCAGTAATAATGTTAATGGTAGCAATGGAAGTTCAAGCAGTAGTCACAGTGGTGAACTTGTACAACAGGAGAATTTCTTGGGAACTTGTAGCCGAGAATGGCTCGCTAGAGGTTGCGAATTACTCAAACGCACTCGCAAAGGTAAGAAACATTCAATCTTATGTTTTGAAAGTTAACATTTTAGTTCTTGAATCTTTTGTCTAATGATGTTGTGTGACTTTTGCAGGTGATCTCCACTGGAAGATAGTGTCTGTTTACATCAACAAGATGAATCAGGTAAAGATTCTTTTACTATGGTGCCTCGAGTTTCGGTTCACTTTAGAAATGATCGTTGATCTGATGAAAAAGATTAAAGAGAGAGCCAAATTATTTGTGAATCAGTGGGAATCTTTAGTTACTTCACATGGATGTTAACTTTGTTATATGAAATACACAAAAAGATGAGAAAAGAGAAATTTCAAACGGCAGGAAAAGAAGAGAAAGTAGAAACAATACTAAAGCTAAAATAAAAAAGCACTGTTATGAAAATGATGATGATACTGAAATCATGGGATCCACTTTTGTCTTTGCTTAAGCATCTCTTAGAGAATCACTAATTTTGTTTTGATTTCTTGTACTTATAGGTTATGTTGAAGATGAAGAGCAGGCATGTTGGAGGAACCTTCACCAAGAAGAAAAAGAGTAAGAGATCATTTACTCTTATTACATATAAGTATAACATCGGTCTCCGTAAAACACGGTTTTTAAAACCTGATTAGAATGGTTGAAGATTTCTCTAATTCCTTCCAAAACATTGAAGATGATTCTTCTAATGGTTTTTAAAACAAAGGATTTTTTTTGATTGATTAGTTTGATATTGAAAGCTTTAACTTTTTGTCACTATCTACTGTCAATGAGTCAATTATATGTGAACCTGGTAAAGAGAATTCAAAACTTTGAGGTGGGTCTGCTTTGGATTTGGGGATTTGAGACGAAAAAGGAAAAAAATTGAAAAAGCAAAAGTGTATATGTGACTAAAGTAACTATAGGATCAAATCCCTTCAATCTTTTACTTTTTGTGTTTCTTTTGAATGTGAACTTGAAGACTCTTTTATTAATTATTTTACTATCTTCCAATTTTGTTATAGACATTGTGCTTGATGTGATCAAGAATGTCCCAGCCTGGCCCGGACGGCATTTGCTAGAGGGAGGAGATGATCTTAGATACTTCGGTTTGAAGACGGTTATGCGAGGTGATGTTGAATTCGAGGTCAAGAGCCAAAGGGAGTATGAAATGTGGACTCAAGGTGTCTCAAGACTTCTTGTTCTTGCTGCTGAGAGGAAGTTTAGGATGTGAATAAACGTTCAATGGCTGCTTGGTTTAAGTGTGAGTTTTTTTTTATAACTTATGGGGTCAAATTTAAAATTTTAGGGGTTCTTTTAAGGTAATGGTTTTTTGGGTTGGGTATAGGATAAAATGGACCTACCAGTCACGATTTCAACACAAAGGTGAGGGAAGGGATTTGGGTAAACAAAACTTAGTGGGGGTGGTGATCTGTAATTTCTATGTTCTTAGTTTTTTGTTGTTTTGTTGGTGGTCTTTTTGTATAAAAAAACAAAGTTGAAGTAATAGATATATATATTTTAAAATTGATGGGTCCAATTTCTCTATTTATTGGGAACATCAAATATGCTTCTTTTTTGTCCCATTATTGTTGAAATATCCATTAAGCAAAGAGAAGCTGAGCATATTTTTATACTCACAAGAAGACAAATAAATCATTTGTCACATGTAAACATTTAAAGAAGAATGTTTTGAAGTGTTAACAAGTTTATCAAGCCATAAACACTCACAATATCTATATTAATGTGTTCTTAATATTCGATAAATCTATGTCTGGAATTAGTAGAATATTAACGACAAGACTATAGAAGATGAACCACACATGTCACTGGGCGTTGCTCATGATACCCAGGAGATTGAGGAAGAGATTCATAACATCGAGGTATAGACGAATCGCCGCAGGGATATACTCGTCGTAGTTGAGTTTCTTGATCAGCTGGTTTGTGTCAAAGATGATGTATCCGCAGAACACGATTGAAGCTATTCCGCTGAATATCATCGAAGATAACTTCCCGAGAGGGTGAAATATCTGCATTCATTTCATTGTTTAGCATTGTAATAATATATCTCAATACTCCCAAAACTATGAATTGATTGAGAGTTAGTTTAGTTAGTACCTGCAAAAGAGTGAAGGCGAGGATAATGAGGAGTGCACCAAAGAGGAATGGTCCAAGGAAGGAGAAATCATGTCCTCTCTTCACTGCCCAGAAGGTATAGATCGTTAGACCAAAGACCATCACAGATGTGAGAATTGCAGCCTCCAGAACAATCCTCCCTGTTTTCACAAGACTTGGAAATTAGATTCTAACCATCAATCAAATTCACATTGTTCTTTTGCAATGTAATGGTGTAACTCTAGTTATACAAAACAGAGTTAACTTCATAAGTTTCTTGACCAAAAAAGCATGAATCACATCTCTTGCCCTGTTCTTCTTTTTCAGATCATTACCAAGACTGCATCTGAAACAAAGATCTAGATGCAAACACTATATCCACAATGAACAATCCAAGGCTATAAATGTATTAGAGACAATCTGTCTTTTATCATCACTCCAACAAGTAGACCAAGTATGATATATCTCTGATTCTCTGTATCCATCCATACCTTTGGAGAGAGAGCAGCAAATCCCAACAGCAAATGAAATGGAGAGAGTGAAGATGGACAAGACAATGCAGTTTATGGGATGCTTCTTCTCAAAAGCCAACAGAGGCCACAACACTACAAACACATCAAATCCAGATCACTCAGTGAAAACCTCCAAAACACTCTATAAACTAAGTGGAGATATCAAATCTGTAAACAAAACTGAAGCTTTCAAGCGATGAATCAACGAAACATTAACGTTATATAAGATCAATGAAGCAAGAGTAGCTAAAGTGAACACTATATCAATCAAATCACAAGCTTTTTTTGGTGAATCGCACAAATAAAGTAATCAAAACCCTAAGCGACGATTATGAATCAAGCATAGCTAATAAACCCTAAATAAGCATGAAATCGAAAGATCAACAAGAGAAAGAACAAAAAAAATAAACGAGATATGTAAAAAGGAGACGTAACGGAGGAAAGGAAGAATGAGGACGACGAAAAAGACGGCGAGGCCACGGTGAGTCTCAGTGATGAACTCAGGAATCGGACGGACGAAGTAAACAACGGCGGAGACTCCGACGGTGAGGAGCATCTGAAGAGACAAAATACTGTAAACTTTCCTTATGAAAGCCCAACGAAGCTCCGAGCTCTCTTTCATTCCCGGATAAAGCTCGTTACCACCACCACCACCAGTTTCAATGTCAGATTTCGCCATTTTTGTTGACATCACAAAAAAAATCAAAGCTCTGAAGAAGAAGAAGAAGAAGAAGAAGAAGAGAAAAAGAAGTTTTTGATTTTCTCAGGAAACTAGAAAGAAAGTGACTGGAAAATTAAAGGGTAATGCTGGTGTTACTGTTCCGTTACTGTGGTTAATCTAACTACCCAATTATATTACGCCACGTGGAATATATGGACGGCGTTTTTCGCAGATGTGTGACTGTGACTGTGACTGTGTAACCAAACATTGCCGGGAAAGTTCATTTTTTCCAGAATCAAGAGGTGAGTTACGGGTTATTCTAAAGTCACTGCGCTGTCAAATTGCTTCTCGAGACGTACGAATGGAATTAAGACACGTAGCTACCTGGCGCTGCTTTATGACTGTGGTGTAACGGGTTATTTTTGTCTTATTTATTTGTCGTGACTCAAGATTTTTGCATGGAAATGGAAAGGAGACAATGATATACGAAATAAAGTTTCTTGTACTATTTATAGATATAAATTTGTAAATTGTAATGCTATATATTTTAAATCTTTTCGACGAGATTAATACCGATTCAGTGAATTCTATACATCATTATTATTCAGTACCAACCATGCTAATGACATTACACTTGTTACCTAACTTTATACTTGTAATATCAATTATATATACTTATCTATGACAATTTTTCTTTTTTTAAGAAATATATAAGTGTAATTAATATAATGTATGATTTTAAGAGTTTTAGAAAGCTCACTGTATAATTTAAATTTAACTTAAAAATAGATATATAGTGAAACAATTCATAATCTGTTATTCCTTTTAATATGTGAGTTTTGGTAGAGTTTGTTCTTTACATAACGTTAGAATCATTACCAAAAAACGTTAACCAATCTTATCGTTTTGGTTATTAATTACTAAACTAAGGAGGGGTTATTGGTTCATGCATTTATAAGGAATTAGAAATCCAAACAAAAATCATTTGTTATTCAATCATTGATTTTAAAATCTTAATTAAATTCATGTGTTATTGGTTCTATGATTTATAAATACTAGTTAAAATCATATGTTATTCGTTTAGTCATTTGTTTTTGGATTTGAGAATCCAAATTATGTTTTAAATGGATTTGGATGGAATTGAAAGAGAAAAATAGAAGGATTCAAATCCATGGGTAAACACATGTTATTTCAAAATCCATATATCTTGATTTCATTATTAATAGAAATTTTCAAATTCTATATGGATTTACAAATTAATAAACCAATAACACCCCCTAAGATTGTGTTTAATCTCAAAAGGTTTGTTTTTCTAAATAGCTTGTACATGTGGATCAAGGCAAGTACTTAACCCAAAAGTCAAGAAAGAAGAGTTTGTATCGAAATGGTGTAAAAAATTTAAACGTTAGAATCTCACTGATAAAAGGCCAAAAAAATGGTGTCATTGTATAAAGATAAGTCGATTAATATAGGAAATGGACTTAGTTGAGAAAACAAATAAACATTGTGAACCTGAAAATAAAGATTATATTGTAGCTTTTGAAAAACTCTGAGTCATGACCAGAACGAGTATCAACTACTATCTAGATACAGGGCTAGAAATTTATTAAACTACTATCTATAGCTTTTGAAAATTAAAAATATTAAATATATATGGGTTACTATGTGACCCAAGAGGGTATTTAAAGCCTACCCAACAATCTCAGAAGTTGCAACTGTAGATATCAAAATATGAAGAAAGAATAAATTACAGATTATGTCATTTTTTGGCGTGGCATTTGTTGCCCGTGTCCTTTTTTGCACAGTTTGTAGGAATTGCCATTTCTGCTCCCTGTGCTTTGACGAGATTACCCTCCGCGACTCTTCGTCATCAATTTTTTTTTTTTCGTTTCACCCGTGCATTTACTTCAGCTGGCCGAGAAAGAAGTCAGACAAACGTGTAGCCATAACTCTCTGTTTAAAGCACAGTACATCATTACTTTCCCTCTCCTCTTTGCTTTCTCTATCGTCGGCGAACACAGAGAGCTCACCGCCGGATCGTCCGTTCCGGAGTGAAATTCCTAGATCTAAAATTCGTCGGCAACGCTGCAGCTGGTAATTTAATCGAGCTTTACTGTTCTCTCCCTGTCGCTATTGCTTGCTCGGTTCCGCATCGCTTCTCTGTTTTTTTTGCATGTTCCATATACCTATCTACCTCGCCGCTCGACGGGCGCTATTGTTGTTTCCGTTTAGGATATGTGGCTTTTTTTGTAAAACTTTAGTTTCCTGCCGGCTATCTTGCTTAAACAGTCCATCAATTTCCTCTGTAGTTTCTGTCTTAGTTCAACATTTCAACCCCAAAAATGACATTACTTTGATCTGTAGGTTCTCGCTTTTTTCAATGGGTTCGCTTGGATCTGGAGCTTCTCCCTCTGTTGAACCTGGTTTGTAATTCTGCGACCTGTCCCCCTCTCTTTTTTTCCCACTTACTATTGTTTACATGTCTACTTGTTTTTGGTCACCTTGGATTTTAGGCTTTACCATAAGTGTGCACATTTCTGCTTGGGTTTAGTTGAGACATACCTCTTAGGGTCTAGTTTCGTATAGGGTTTAGTACTGTCTATATTTCTGCTTGGGTTTAGTTGTCCCATGGCTCCTAGGGTCTAGTTTCCTATAGGGTTTAGTACTGTCTATATTTCTGCTTGGGTTTAGTTGAGACATACCTCTTAGGGTCTAGTTTCGTATAGGGTTTAGTACTGTCTATATTTCTGCTTGGGTTTAGTTGTCCCATGGCTCCTAGGGTCTAGTTTCCTATAGGGTTTAGTACTGTCTATATTTCTGCTTGGGTTTAGTTGAGACATACCTCTTAGGGTCTAGTTTCGTATAGGGTTTAGTACTGTCTATATTTCTGCTTGGGTTTAGTTGTCCCATGGCTCCTAGGGTCTAGTTTCCTATAGGGTTTAGTACTGTCTATATTTCTGCTTGGGTTTAGTTATCCCATGGCTCCTAGGGTCTAGTTTCCTATAGGGTTTAGTACTGTCTATATTTCTGCTTGGGTTTAGTTGTCCCATGGCTCCTAGGGTCTAGTTTCCTATAGGGTTTAGTTCAGGTTTTATATACCCTCTGCTCACTGTTTTTATTTTTAATGTTTGTTATTTTTTATTATTTCAGGTGTTCTCCCTGAAAGAATTTTTGCTGTTGATTGCTACCCTTCTCATGCAGTTCGTATCAATTCTTATTCAAAACCTAAGTACCTGCTTGAGATTTTGAATGTTCTGCAAGGTATGCCAGAGTTGGAGACTCTGCTGTCCTCTCCTCTTGGTTCCCTCTTCTCTCTGCCTGTTCGTCAATGTTCTTTTTCTGGCCAACTGGTTCATCAGATGCTCTGTAGAAAGTTGCATACAACCAATCCTTCGGAAATGTGGTTTGTTTTTGGTGGTCAGCCGTTGAGATTTTCCCTAAAGGAATTTCATGATGCCACTGGGTTGTCTTGTTGTGATTTCCCTCCGCAGTCAGAAGTTGAGGCTGCAACAACTCATGCTGATGGTTCTTCACCTTACTGGTATCAATTAATTGGAGGTACTCCTGGTGCTGTCACAGTTAAGGAACTTCTTGCCCGCCTTAAACGGGAGCCTACTATGTCCAGTTGGCGTAAATTCAGGCTTTGTCTGGTTGTTATTGTAGAAGGTATTTTACTTTGTCGCTCTCAACCAGTTAAAGCATCTGTTGAAGTTGTTGAAATGGTCAAAGACATTGCATTCTTTCTTAAATATCCTTGGGGAAGACACTCCTTTCACCGAATTCTGCGCACTGCCAAAGTTGGTTCATATATTCTCGACACTGCCTCCCTTGTGGCCAAGCTTAGACAATCCTCTGTTGCAATACATGGTTTTCCTCTTGCAATTCAGCTGTTTGCTTTCAAGTATGTCCCGTTGCTTCATAAGTACTTGCCTCATGCTGAAGAAGAGTTTAATTTCCTTGACCAAGTCATTCCTCGTCTTCCTAAGTGCAAGTCATACCATTCTTCAAACATTCTGCATGTAGAATATTCACGACATGTGTGTTCTTCTTCTTTCACTGTCCCTTACTTATTTTTTCCCTATTTCTTAATAACTAAATTTTTCTTTCCTTTCTTCAGCTGCTTGTTTTGCCTCCACCGCCAGCTGATGCTGCCTTTCTCGCGTCTCCGCATTGTGACCCAAAGGTTAAACAGTTAGAGGGCCTTATTGCATCATCTTTTAACTTTGATAAATCTATTTGGCCTGGTGGTGATAGCTCTCTGCCATCCCTAAGATGTTCCCGAAAACGTAAATGCAACCATTGCCAGTCTGATAGCTCAAGTTCTGCTGAAGAGACAGATGTCAAAAAGGTTAAGCGGGGTCTGCGGTCTCGTTCTAAGTTGAAGGTTAAACGCTCTCAGACACTGCGTCCAAAAAATAAAAAATCTTTGAAAGTATCTCTTCTTGCTGAAGTTTGCGACCTTATTGACAACACTCTGCCTGATAATACAGTTGCCTCAGCGACTGTTAATGTTACTTCTCCTGTTAATCGTGCATCTTCTTTGCCTCGGCGTGTCACACGATCTCGTTCTAGTGCCATGTCTGTAGAATCAGTTGCCAACTGTTCTACAGCACCGAAAAAAGGAGATGCTCCTTCTGCTAACCTCTCAGCTTCAGGTCATACTGTAACTGACTCAGCCCATACTGCGGCCTCTTCTCCCATCATAACTCGCTCTTTATCAACTGTTTCCTCTCAAGGTTGTACTGCCTTTCGCAATTGCCCCACTGGTGGTCCTTCAAATCAGGTAAGGGTTATCTTGCTTCTCTTTTGCAATGCATTTCGGAATTGCTTCTACTAATTTTTGGTTTTTCTTATCTAGCTTGCTTCTCCTACCGTCAGTGGTAACCATGGCCCTGCTGTTTCATCTCTCTGTCCAGACAATATACTGCTTACTCAGGTTATTTAATGGTTACCAATTGTTCTGCTTTCTTTGTTACCTTTCATCTTGCGACAATTGTACTCACCGAATTTTACTTGTTTTGTTTATGTAGAAAACTTGCCGCAGTCCATCTTTGCTTCATGAAGCTGCGAAGTTCACCCTCAAAGCCTCCTCCATTCCTTCCGCCAGTGATCATGTCCCTCCTTCTAACCATGCTCCGGAAGTGTCAAACTCTCATCGTCCTCATCTCTCGCCCTATTTGTCCACTACACCAAGGGTTAGTTGTTATCTGCTGGTACTAATTGTGTCTTACCTGTTACACAGGCGGTTTACTTCTTTTCTTGGTTTTTTTCCCAGGTTGTCCCAAAGGATAACAAAAAGCTGCTTCCAAACCAGGTTAGTACATCATCCACACAGTTGAGAGATGTATGTGCCATCGACAGTTCTTCGGGGCCTACTCCTTTTTCCTCACCTGTTAAACATTTGCCCCAACGTACTTCCCGGAAAACAATTACAAGGACCCAAGCTCGCACTGCTTCACTTCCTCCTGCAAAGTGTACTCAACAGCTACTGGTTTCTGGGCCTGCTATGAATCTTCGTAGCAAGAAACAAGCCCCCAAGCCTCCTGTTGGTTCCAGTTCTGAATACATTTTAAGTTCACTTGAAGCTATAAACTCTCCGACTGTTTCAAAATTTTTACTGCAACTTTCAAAGTTTCAGGGCAGGTGCAGCCTACTCTGCAACCCTAACGCCTCAGTTAACTGTCTCTTCTATACCATATTATACATTCCTCTTCTTACCATGTTTCTTTTGCAGTGAATACACTATAAATGGTCAGCGATACCCTGCTGCCTTCTTCTCTGACATATCTAAGCCTCAAAACTGGGTTTCAAGCTTGGTCAGTCTCATCTTCTGCACATCCCATTAGTATTCTTCATTTCAAATCTTAAGAGGCTCTTCCATACTTTTTACTGACATTTTTCTCTTCTTACCATTGTTTTCCATTGCAGCACATTGACTGCATTGTCAGCTTCCTTTGGAAGAAACATGGTCCGCACCTTGCATCACGGAGAATTACACTTCTGGACTCCATGTTCACTTCCATTATGAGCAACAAATTTATGAGTTTCAGCCAGAACCTCAATACATCTGCCTATGCTTGGAACCCTCTTCTGATTGCCTATGCTCGTGGTGTAGTAGATGGCCGTCCTTCTCAGTTGGCATGGCTCAAAGATGTTGATATTGTCTACATGCCCATGAATTGGGGAAAGAGACACTGGGTTGCCTTAGCCATAGATCTACGTCGTGGTCATATTGACATCCTTGACCCCTTTGAAGACTGCACTCCTGAAAGGAAGGTCGTCTCATACATGTCTCCTATAGCTCAAATGCTTCCTTCTTTGCTTCAGTCTCTATCTACTGATGTTCCTGCTACTTGGCCATCAACTGGCTTCACATTCATGCGAGTCCCTCGTCTTGCGCAAAATGACCGAGGTGGCGACTGCGGCCCCATTTCTCTTAAATTTATTGAACTGCACTCACATCAGCTCACTTTTCCGCTTCAGCACCTTACACAGAAGCAGGTTGACAGCATCAGAATGCACTACGCCATGGATCTCTATGGGGAATATGTGTCCTTCTCTTGAATTTTTTCCTGTCTCTATTGCTATTTTCTTTCGTGTACCAATATCTCTAGACTTTACACTTCCTGTCCTTAACCTCTGTTCCTATGCTCTGCTTCTACTACATTCCCCATACTGTTTTAACTCTTCTCACATGTAACTATTTTCCTTCGTAACTAAGTTGAGTTCCTTGTATTTTTTCCTCTCTCGTGTACTTTTATGACAATGTTTTTGGTTTCAACTCATCTTGCAATATACCTATTTATCTTGCCATAAATGTCACACCTCCTCACCCACTATGCTATTACACATTTAATACCTTAGCTACCAGTGCCTACATGTTTTGCCTTTAAAAACACACAATCATTCACACATTTGTTCTACCAGAGAAGAAATGGAAAAACTGGACATCAACATTGCTCTAGATATTGTCTCACGTGTTGGTATGGATTCCTTTAAGGCTCTTGGGGGTATGCTGCTGGCTTCCAAATTCTACCACTATCGCATCTCATCCCATTGTTCTCAACAATGTTAGCCTTGAACCGTTCCTTGCAGATGCAAGCCTTATTAACGAAGACTCTATTTACCGCCCATTCTTCCGCCTATGTTTGGACTCTCTTAATCCAACTGCTGCCTACCTTGAAAGCATCCGCCTTGCTGCAAAACTTGGCCGTGCTGAAGATGCTCTTCGGTTGTTATACTCAACTGGAAACAGTCCACCTCATGCTTGGTTTACACGGGCATTGTTAGAGGTTTGCCTCGGCTTTTACCAAGAATCACTTGCCACAATTGACGGCTTTGTCTTGTCTATTGGTTCATTCCGTGAAGCTGATGCTATTGGTAGCACTGTTTTCCGGCACATAATGCAAATTGGTCCAGTGAAGCTTCGTTCGCACGCTAACACTTGGCACTATGGTGACATCCCTACCTGTTATGCTACTAGGTGCCGCATTGACAGGCGTTGCAGGAAGTGTTTTTTGTATTGGTTTAGTGTTATGTACCTCATGCTTTGTTAGACACTTTTCAGGTGTTATTTGATGAAATTTGTTTTCTTTGCCATTTTTCCTGCTGCGTTTCTTGTCTGTGACAGTTCCACAAAAACCAGTTCCTGTATCTACAGCAACGCTTATAACTTGTGGTTCTCATGTCATTTGGTACTTTCAAGGCACTTTACACTGTCCACTTTCCTTGACAGCACACGCTAGGGCAAACAGAGATTTTAATTACCACTTGCTGCTCCTGTGCCACCTATATCACTTAATGTATGTCAGTGCACGCTTACTACCCACCTGCATTTTAACTCGAAATACCTTCCCTCTCTTGCCTCTACTTCTCTATTTAATCACTTCTCTTCTTTCTTTCTCCTCCAAGCTCAGAAACGCAAAGTAAAAAAAAATGAACATTATTCCACATCCTCTCCTTCTTGACATTGTTCGGCGTCTCTCCCAGCATGGTTTCAGAGAGTTAGGTCCTCTGATAGCTGCTGGACCCGAGAGTATGGCCCTTGCCTTTGACGAGACCGTCCTTGCTGATGTCGATATTGATGAGTTCGTTTTTACACCACAGCTGGCACATACTGGTTCTGTCTACAGGCCGTTCTTTTTACGGTGTTTGGATGCTGCTAACTACTCTGCTCAGTTTGTTGAAGGCTTACGCCTTGCTGCTGTAGAAGGTCCTTCCCAGCTATCAATTGATCTGTTAGGAGCTGCTGCTCCACACATGCTTTATGCTAGGTTTGCCTTGGGAATTGTTCTTGTTTGTTGTGGTTCTTTTGACCAAGGTATGGTGGTCATGGAATCATTCTTTAATCTTATTCCTAACATTCCTGAAGCAGTTGAGATTGGTGAAATGTTTCTGCATCAAGTTACCCTCCTGATGCTGCGATTACCAAGAAGTGGTCGTTATGACAACACTTTACGTTTTGGTCATGGTCTGCCTAATTGTTTTCTGAACAATTTTATGGTGCTTTCCCTTTGTCGTCGATGTTTTGTTTTCATGTATGCAACTCGCTTTCGCGAGCTATGCTAACTAAATCATGTTCTGCAACATCTACTCACCCAATAAATAAAGTACCCGCTGTTTTCCATTGTTTTCCATTTACACCAACAGAAGCCTTTTTCCATTAATACTTAAGGGACACACATGAGTTGTTTGTTTGAGCAGCGGATTAATATATTACATGCTTCCATATTACCATAAGGCCTATGTACATTTAAGGCACTTTCTTACAAGTTGGTCGTAGCCAACTAAACCACTGCTGCTCTCCAGCTTCCTATACATTGCCTTCACCTGAGCCACCGATAAGCCGAAATACAAAAGGGTCTGTCCCCGTCGCTGCTAAACATATGTGTCCATAGGCCATCATCTGACCACGCCAAAAAACAACCACTGCAACATAAACTACCGCTTCGTTGGTCCAAAAAGTTATAGTCGCCATCCACCCAGCTGCCACACATTGTAACATATTGTTTAGTATATATAACCAATAATTTTACTTGCAAGAGAACAAATGTAGGATATATTTGTTTCAGCCATGTACCTTAAGCTGGCATGTTAGAGCAAGTTGCTCTGTTATGCCCTTGTTCACCGCAAGTAGAACACTTATGCGGTCCAGTCTTCCGCCTTTTCGCCCCCTGCAGAAACATTAGAGACTGTTAGTTCATAAATATATTTCTACCTCTGCTCGTCTATGTACAAAACATAAGTTCCTTACTAACCGGGAACTCTCCAGTCGAAGGGATCCTTTTTTTCTTTCTCCTACCAGGGCCATTCTTATTTTCAGGTGGGATGAATTCTGTTTCTTGCACAGCAGTTGGAATTTCTTCGTCACATTCATTAGGCACAGGGAAGATCAGCTTCTCGTAGGCAGCAGCAAAGACCTTTACCATGTAGTGTTCACCTACCAAAGAAGGCACTTCAACGTGCTTCCTCCTTGCTGCAGCCAGGGCATGACAACAAGGGACTTCCAGCTTTTGAAATTGCAAACAGGTGCAGGTTTTTTTAGCTAAGTCCACATAGTACTGCTTTGTCTTCGAAGCAACTTGGAAACTCCAGTCGGATACTGGTTTCACAGCCAATCCGGCAGAATCAGTGTGGTGGCGGAGGAGTAATATGTTGACAGCAGGTGTTATGACATGTCCCATAGCCAGTAGTTTCCTTCCCTTCTCCCTTCTGAAGCAAAACCACTCCATTAACTTAGTTCTAATAGACTCCACCATTGAAACAATTGGTAGTTCAACAATTTTTGCTAATGCGCCATTTAGTGCCTCAGCAATGTTGCTACTCATCAGATTGTAGCGTTTAGCTGGACAAAACGCTTGTGTCCAATGCTCAAGAGGAATTGCATCTAGATATGCTGCACACTTTTTGCTTCTCTTCTCAATCTCAGCATACCATTCTTTGTAGTCTCCGGAGTTAAAAGCACGAGCTGCTTTACCAACCAGGGCTTCAATGCCTGTCCCAGGACTCTTAACCTTAACATTCCTTTCAATGTGCACTGCACATGCTCCATGAAAGGCCTGTGGATAGACATTCCGCACACCAGCATATATTGACCTGTGCCTATCCGAAACAAGGACTAAATCCTCTGCATCAGGGATGAGTGAGCTGAGTTGCTTGAAAAACCAGGTCCACGCCAAGTCATTCTCTGCATCCACTATTCCAAATGCTATTGGAAACACTTGAAAATTTGCATCTTGCATGCTTGCAGTCATAAGCACGCCCTTAAACTTAGTCTTTATAGCAGTGTCATCAACAAGTACAACCTTCCTCATGAACTTAATACCTGCAATGCTTGCTCCAAGAGAAAAAAATAGATACTTGAACTGTTTTGCAGCCAATCCTCCACCAGTATATTCCAGTTTGTATACAGTTCCTGGATTTCCTTTTTGCAACAAGTACATGTAGACTGCTAGCAGCTTGTAGCTTTTTTCATCACTTCCACGGCATTTGATCACAGCAGCTTCCTTAGCATACCATGCCTTCATATAGGTGACAGACACTTTAAGCTCTTCGAGAACTATATCTGGAATATCGCAGGCCCTTGGTCCAGGCAAGCCGTTAGCATACTTTCCTTTCAGAACCTCTGCGATCACTTTTGCTGAAGCTTGCTTCTCATACTGGGACCTAGCAGTTATTGAACAACTGTGGGTTAGAGTAGCCGTTCGGATCGCATAATTCTCTGAGTACTTTGACACCCTATGAGCAAATACTCTCCATTGACAATGGCGATCAACACAAACAAAGATGGCCCGCGTAGTATCAGATTTGGTCTGCCTAAAATGGAACAACCTTTTAATGGCATATATGGCTAAAGTGTTTTGCAAACTCTCCTTGTCTTTAAACACTCGACCAATATATATTGCATCTTCTTCAGCAGACACAACAGCACAGCCATCTGTGTTAGTGAGTTGATATATGTCATCAAACACTGGTTCGGCATCGCGTCCTTGTGTAAAATCATCATACACATCTGCTTGGTTAGCCACAGGAATTGCAGAGGCATGTGGCTCCTCTTGGATGCCTACAGAAACATGAACTTCAGAAGCACGAGTTTGGTTCGCTATACTAAAAGAAGAGGAAGCCACCCCTCCTTGGTTGCGCACAGGAAAATCAGCTTCATACGACCCACTTTGGTTAGGCACTGCAAATGTTAGTCCACTAGGCCCACCATGGTTTCCAACAGAAAAGACAGAGGCAGAATTTCCACCATCGTTGCCCAGCGTGTCTGCAGGGGAAGCATTCCCTATTATGTTGCCGCCATCAATAGCAAGGGAATCAGGCTCCCCAAAAGTGTCCTCTGAAACAGGTAGGTTACCATGCCCTACAAGGTTGTCCTCAGGTGAAACAGCAGGATCCTCTGTTCGCTTTGCTACATATGACAGAACCGCTGCACCTATGTCCTCCTCCCCAGATATTCCATCTCCATCATTTGGTGGATCTTCAGCTGTTAGAGGCTCTCCTAACTGGAGTAAGGAGGAATTAAAGTCAAAAGAATATTGTCGATCGAATGCCAAGGTCCAGTAATCCTCATCACAAAGCTCATCATCGTCTGTTCCTGACCACAGAAGTCCATCACTGTCAGAATCCTCATTATGCTTACTTAGAATAGCATCCCCACTGTCAGTACATTTCCCTTTTCCCTTACGCATAATTCGCTCATTTTCTTGCTTCTCAGCTGCTTCAACTGCTCTGACTAACTCTTCTTCCTCTTCAGATGCTAAGGTTCGCTCTCCAGCAGCAACTGTTTCATTGTTCTCTTCATAGTTAGAAGATAGAGAAGGTGTATCTGGATCAGCAAGTCTAATGATACCACTCTCTTTTGTCCCACCGTCTTCAATGAAACCAGGTTCTCTGCGATAACTTGACTGACTCCATGTTGCATCAGTATTTTCAGGAACAGAGTGCATCCTCAATGGTTCTTTAGAAGAAGATGCCTCATTCCCACCAAACAGACGTCTCCTAACACCACTCACCTTGGTTGCATTACTGTTCTGTTCATCAGGTATGGCTGGGTCAATTGGCATCAACGCTGCAAAAGCCTCTGCAGTGTCATCAACACCTTTAGCCTTTTCAGCAGGTACTGAACATTGTTTCCTCAACATGACACCAACATCATCACTATCTTCAGGTTCAAGAGACAGTAATAGATTAAGATGAACTGAAGTTTCCTTTACAGCCAAGAAGTTTCTGACACCAATATTACTAGCAATGACGACAGGAGGCCTTGCGTTCACTGCAAAAACAGAAAGTTGGCATGGCAGCCACTAGCTTAATTTTGGTTTGAAGCTCAGGCCATCCAATCCAAACTCTTTACGCACACTGCAAATCAGCTCCTCGTACGTCATAGATGGATTCATGCTAAGACTGCGCGCGAAACAATCTTTTGCAATATAGAAATCCCAGATACCCTTATCAGAACATTCCCAACTTCCAGCAATCACAAAGACAGGCACATCCGCTACCTGAACAATGTCATATATATCATCAGAAACCATGTTCAATACCTACTTCTACAAATATCTAGCTACAACGGTTGGATTGTTAAGCTAAGTTCTACAAATCCCTAAAAGCAGACTATTAAACTCCATGAAAATAGAGAACACGATTACATGCGTATCCATAACTCTGTTAGCGATCTTATTTCTAAAGTTGCGAACCCTAGATCTGAGATCGAACTTGCAGCAGCAGAACTTTGTTCACAATGTCCACAAGAGGCGACGTTCTTTATAATATCCTGCTTCTTAAGAGGCTCTACATGACATCCACCAAAAAACAAAACCCTACAAAATCTCAGCCACACGAATCGCAGATCTACTGTGCCGCCGGTCACTTCCATGAACAGAGAACGCGCTGCTGAACACAAAAAAAAATTCGAAATTCGTCACCTCCCGCTCGTTCGTGGCAGGGGTAATGTCGTCTTTTCAAGTCAAAAAAAATGGCAAAAACAAAAGCCCAAAACGGAAAGGGTATACTTACAACTTTTGGCCCAAAAATGGCATTCCAGGCAATAATCCCTATGAAGAAATGGTAAGAAACAATGGATGAAAAAATTTCACACCTTACTAATGAAAGAACATGGACTCTTATTGAGAACCAAAGAATAAAAAATCATTGGCTGCTAATTGCTAACAAGGCATCAATGAAAATTATAATGAGCGACTATGTGTAACCCAACAAACGAACCATCTCAAACAACAATAGAACGGGAAGACCAAATCTATAATTAATTGGTGCCTATTGAAATTCTTTGGAAACTATGGGCGACTCCAACGTACAATTAGCTAAAGCCCATTAGGTTTTTATACAAATAATGAGAGAAAAGTTACAACTTACAAAGAATTATGAAATTATACATTTTATTGCATATGAAGAAATTGATAAAATAATAAAAGCGCAGAACTCCAAACCAGTTTTGACTGAATTTGAAGACATTAAACATAACCACAAAATACAGAGACTTCATTCAGAATCTTCTTAAAAGAGAACGATTAATACCATAGATTTTTTTTTTTTTTTGATAACTCAGGGTAAATCCCTAGACCTATCGAGGGGTCTAGGACTAATCCGTGTCCCACGGGTAGAGTCCCCCCAGGTTTTCAAATGGGCCGTAAACAATGGGCCCATAACCATAGATTCTTCAACAATTACATACAAATCAAACGCTAGAAAATTCAAGAACCAATCATAGATAGGTTTTGAGACACGTCCTTATAGCTTGGACTAGTCGGATCTCTGTCTCATCTTCTCGTGCATTCTCTTTAATTAGTTTCCCCATGAGTATCTTTTAGGTCTTTCACTGTCAACAATGTTTAATCATGACAATAACATTAATAATACAAGTACAACAGCCCACTTTTATTGTTCATAACAATTAACTAAAGATGCCGATTATTTGGAACTTAAAGCTCAAAGAAAAGCAAATAGTGGCCACAACACCACAAACACCATCAAATCTATAAGCATTCAAGCGATGAATTAACAAAACAGTTAAAAATTAACAAGATCAACAAAACAAGTGTAGCTATATAAAGTGAAAACTACTATATCGATAGAATCTTGAGCTTTTTTGGAGAATAGCATTCCCACAAATAAAGTCACTCAAAACCCCTAAATAAACAACGATGATGCCGAAAAATTGGATAAATGTAGAGAATAGTTAACCCAATTAGCATAGCTATAAACCCTAACTAAGCAAGAAATCGAAGGATTAACTGAAATTTTAGAAAGAAAGACAAAAAAACGAAATATGTGAAAGGAGACTTAACGAAGGACATGAAGCACATAGCTCCGAACTCTCTTTCATCTCCGGATAGAGATCGATACCACCACTTTCAATGTCATATTTCGCCATTGTTATTAAGATCACGAAACAAAGAAATTAAACCACTAAAGAAGAAGAAGAGAGAAAGAGGTTTTGATTTGTTTGCTCAGGAACCTTAACTAAGAGAGTGACTACTGTTCCGTCGTTTTTATTTACGAGACTGAACCTATTACTCTATTAGATTATGACGTAGTAACTTAGTGCTTCTTTATATGACTGTGGTGTGTCATTCACGCATGAGGTTTTTTCAACTTTGTGTTATTTGTCGTAAACTCAAATTTTGCATGGTAATAGACAGGGACCACACTGTATGGGAATAAGTTTATTGTACTATTTATAGATATCTTGGTTATTCGTAAACCGGCAAAATTCTTCGACGAGATTGTTTAAATATTCTATATATAACATCATTATTAAATTACCATCCATGCTAATGACATGTTACACTTGTTATTGAGAACCAAAGAATAAAACATCAATTGGTTGCTAACAAGTATACAAGAGAAAATTTGGTTTGTGATGTTTCTTTTTGTGATAGCTCATGGAATTGTTCAATGAGTCGCTCTCACATGACATGGGAGGAATATGTGATCGAGGGCTTTGCGGATTTTACCGTTGACGGCTCATTTTTGGGCTTCCAGTGAAAGGCTTCTAGTGCTAGGAGTTTTGGTAATTTCGGCTTCTTCGTCTTTGCTTTCGCACTCTCAGCTCGAACAAAAGATTTGGAAAAGAACAACGATATCGTCATCACTTCGTCTAACTCCATTAGCCTTTGTGTTTATGTTGAGTGGATGGAATGAAATTGTTTTTATGATATATGCTTTCATGTTTTTATCTTTTTTGCCATGAGACCATTTGTATAAGTTTATCGATTATAAACTTAAATCGTTTTTTATTTTATGAAATATTACATTCTTAGCAAAAAAGTATACAAGAGAAAACAAGGCATCAATGGAAACTATGAGGCTATGAGCGACTATATATGTGTAAACCAACTAAGTCTAACCATCTCTAACAATTGTAGAACGAGAGGGCCGTATCTATAATATTAGAGACTAAAGCCCATTGGGTTCTTGTACAAATAATGAGAGAAGACTTTCAACTTACAACGAATACATTTGAGTGCATGAAGAAGTTGATAAATTAATAATAAAAGTGGGGTAGAGAAGAATTAATTGAAGTTTCCAAGTGTAGGACGGTGTCTATGAACCTACTCAAGGACTGTTCTCTGATGTTTATCTAAAACTATATGAAAAAAGTATCGTTTGATGCGATAGATTTGACAATGCACTTCTCATTTTCTGTTCTCTTTTTAATAAGTGACCACATTTACTAATCCTTCGTTTATTATTACCATTAATAACTTATTTATGATTCCTAAAGCAAATTAAAACCACTAACTAACGAATCCACATTTGTACTATAAATGCTTCTCGTTTATATTCTTTTTAGTGCTTGCATATTCCCATATTGGCTTTGTTGTTTAGTTGGTAGATATTGGCTCGTTTGACCACGAAGAATCACTAAAAAAATATTGTCATTTGTCAACAAAAACTGCTATCATTTTAATATGACATCAAAATCACCGTGATTTAATTTTTTTTTATAGATTAACAATAAATTATAGATACCACGATCGAATATTTGTAGGTGCAAGTTGTGGGATCTATTTTAAGGCTATGAATCTATGCAGAAGTCTTTTGTCTCATATTAAGCATTCATCTGGATCATAAACTGTATGTTAGAACTTCAGAGGACAACAATTGCTTTTGTGTGGTTGCTGATCAAGTTTGTTAGTTTGTGTACGTAGTTAATACAAAAAATTAAACAGTCAAAATTTTGTGTGGTTTCAAGTCTATCAAACAAAATTGGTGTATCTCGTAGTGGTTATATTTTTTATTCTTCTTGGTTGTTTTATATTTTTGTTGTTTTAGTGTTTTTAATCAGAAACTATTGAGTTTGCCGGCGCTAAAATTTGGCTAAAATTTTTTAGTATGTATAGTTCGTAAGAAAAGAGAAACACAAAAGTTATTAAGTTATTAACAGCTAATTTACACACTAAGCCTTAATTGGAGAAAGGGACTTGGCGGATATTTGAATGCAGCGGGTCATTTTTTTTTTTTTTTCTCTTTTTATGATTTGTGGTTCAGTTTTGGATTTTATTAGTTTAAAACAATGAAGAATTTTTTTTGTTTCTAAGTGGTTAGGTGTTGACTTTGTTTTTAAATTTAAAAGTGAAAATGTATACTGTAAGAGTTATAGTTTAGTAAGTAATCGAATCCAAATTTTTATATCATCACCATTCAGACAATGATATTAAATTAGTCTCCGATAATCTCTGATTAGTTTCCGACTTTTTTACTAAGAGCAAGATTCAACCCGAACACATGACTAGCACCTACCAGAATTCTAAACATGGACATTAACTTACTAATTGATGGAACCAAAAAGCATATTTAGTATGCCTTAACTAAAGCATTTTTAGTATGAACAATATAGTAGATTTTCCTCGGCGAATGGACAAAAAAAGTTATTCTCAAAACAAAAAGAGAGAGTGAAAATAATTTACAGGAAAAGTGGAAGCTATGTCTGTACAGTCCACCACCAACCCAACCAAACCAAACCCATCACATCAGTCTCATCTCTGTAAATCTCTTTTGATTATTGCTTTATTTTCCGACCCCTTTGACATTATTTACAGTTTCGTATAAACACACTAATTATTTGCCTCTTTTCACGTTAAAATGCATTCGTTTTTTTTTGTTTGATGATACTAAGTATTGAATAGGGTTCACAATAACGTCCGTAAATTACCAATCACACATTAAGCGCTTAAAATCTATGTTTAAGAAAGTGTTAGCCACTTCACAAATAATTTTTAAGCTTAGTCACTTTTAAACGACCTAACGTTTATAAGATCAAATACGGTATCAATTTGTCAAAAAAATGATACGTAGCTGGCTTGAAAGCTCTTCTTTTATCTCTTTGCTTCATTTTTCTAACTTCAACCTTTGCAATAACTTTTGGACTTGTTTGCCATATAACACAATTTTGGTCAAAGTTGACAAAAAAACGTGCTGTAAAAGTGTAAATGAGTGATGTTATTTCTGTAAATAATGTGAAAAACACAGTATATGAAAGAACCTAAGAATTTCTGTAAAAGTCCCCTTATGTTATTTCGTTCGTCGATGGAATATCAATTATCTCATGTAGAACGTAACATCATATAAAATTAAGAAAATAAAGGAGTATATATAAAATCGAAACCACAAAAAAAAGAGTGAATATTGTAAAATCTTACAAATATGTTCGTTATGACTTATAGAAGGACACCATGCAGTTGTTATTATTAGTCAACGTTTGGGTCGAGTACAATGGCCCACACGACCAATAGGACAGTGGTTAGAAGTTAGTAAATGGTTACGTGTTTCCAAATTTTCAAAGCTCATAATCAAAATCATACTCCAACCTTATTGTCATCTACACAAATTTATAACCATGACTTGTCCGACTAGGACTAAAGTCTTATCCGTTCGACCCCGAAAATAATACGTTTCATAATCTGCGTAAAACCAGCTTCTAATAATTATAATAACATCTCTAAGTCTAGAGTATAACTCATCAGTCTCCGACTTATACAATTATTGTTGTAACTATTACGCTTTTTAGGCATCTACAAATTATTGGCGTATCTTTAATAGGTCAATGGTTCTTTATTTCATCTCTATCTTCGATAACTAAAATTGTAAAATCAAGCTATAAATATGAGACCAGTCGATACTTTTCCAAATACTAAAATCAAAAGTAGAATAAATTAGTACATCTCATAAGGAAAAATAAAAATAAAAGAGACAAGTTAATTCAGATATTGCAAACTTATATGTAAGGAACAGAGTATACAGTACGACACGAGTACATATGCGGCTTTGTAGTGAAAATGGGAAAAACTCCAAACCATAAATGCTTTTACTACTTTTTACATTCGTTTTCTATAATAATATTATTATTTGGTTTCATTTTTTTTATAATATGGTCCTGCTGCATACTTACACGTGCAAGTACGATATAAATATTAATCATGATTTTTATTGATACCTTACAAAAATTAATAAATTATCATCAAAGAGCAATAATGAAAATCTACATAGCTGTCGAGGGACAAAAACCTATGGGTCCAAACAAACATGCATAACCAGACAAACAAAGTACTTAGGATTTGTTTTGTTAAGAGAGATTTGTTTGAAAATAAGGGGCAAATCACTGATTTTACTGATAACACAAAATGGAAACAAAACATATATCCATCACTCACTATTGTTTTTTTGGCGGATTTTGTCAAATAATTCACCAAATGTAGTTTCAAAAGACAGGAAAAGAAGAAAAAAAATTAATCAAGGGATTTAATTCACAACAGTCCAAAAGATATTTGAACATAGTCTTCTCTTTCATTTTATATGTTTTTAAAATTTTGTTAAAAGTTGGTTAATAAATTGTATACCGTTTTGTCTATTTCTATATGTTTTTCACATTTAAATAACGAAATTGTGCTAGTTAGTAGTTACCATTCAAAATATTGTTACAATGTTTATGTTAATAAAAAAATTTTCTAGGTTTCAAATATATAGAGGTGTAAAAAATAACTAAAACAACACTACGTCACTAATCTAGTAAAACTTATTTTTTTAACGTTTTACTATTATTTTACAGAAATTGTAATTAACTTAAATGTTTTTTATCATTACGATATAAAGATATTTCACTATTTATACCCGTCTAAAACCTTTGTCATTTCATGTTACCGATTACAAACGATTTGTTTTGTGTATGACAGTTTTATTTTCTTACAAGTTATATAACAAAGAAAAGATAGAAACACTACCTGAATTAGACATCTGCAATATCAATTGGTTCTATAATGAAGCAAGTGTCATTAGGGTAAAAATGATGAGTACTCTCTTTCTTTCTCGGTACTATCACCCCTCACAAATTTGCCTTTTCCCAAAGTCCTCAATTTCTTCACATGACCAATTTTTTAATATTAACATATACTGTAGATTTCATTACAATAATTAATCAGACAAGCACAAGAAATGAGGAACAAAAAACAAAACAAAAAGAATTAAAACACTTTTTTTTTTGGTTGAATTGTTTAATAATTAATCAAAGTTTAGGGCATGAAGAGCTTGCTGCCACACTTGCACCGCCATGCTTCAGGGTAATACTCCAATGGCATACTTAAACCGGGTTGAATCGGTACGTGAACCGGTTTACACGGCTGACATTTCCCACACTTCGATCTACACGTCGGTGGTGATGAACCTGGACCACCAAACCGCTTATTATTCTCCATAAACCCACCCGGTAAATCCGAACCGGTTCTCTGACCAATCCATCTACCATCTGGTAAATAAATTTAACCACCACTGAGTTAACTCGCTCACCATTTACACATCAAAAATATTTAACCATTGGACTAAAAAAAAGATAGCTTGTGTAATAACTCGAACCAAAATTTAGTATGAAATCAAGAAAATCAAGAAAAGTTCGAGTTCGAGTTGCAAGAAAAAATAAACCACATTTTTATTGAGTTCTTACCGGCGGGGACTACGGAGGAGGCGGAGAAGAGGTGGAGGAGAGCAAATGCGGCGAGTGAAGCTAAAAGAAAGTGACGGCGGCGGCGACGGAAGGCTCCCATTAGTCAAGAACCGGCAAGGATGCGTACGTTAGCAGAGAGACAAGTGTTGTGGTTAAAATTGTGTGTTTTATTTTTCTCTGTGAGAGAGATTTTTTTGGGTTTATGTTTGAGTGTTTGGGGTTTGGGGTTATTCATTTTGGTCTTAAGTCAAAAGAAGCTTAGATAGAGAGTGTGTGTGTGTGACTGTGAACAGTAGAATAGACCCATGAGCTTGGATTTGGAATCCAAGTATTAAATTCAAATTGCTATCTCTTTTTTGTTTTGTTTTCTTTCTTTTTGACTGTATTTTTTTCTCCTGCTTTATATATTCAATTATACTTTAGTGAGAGTGTTCACTTAATATTAACCTTCTTTTGTTTCTTAACATTATATATTTGTATGTTTTATAAAGATTCTATAACATTATTCCAATCCTTTAACTTGCCCTTCCTTAAATCAAACTATGGTCATTGGGATTCTCTTTTAAATCCAGAGAGATTATATCCTGAAAAGTGAAAGTTCAAACAAAAATATAGAGGTTCTAAATTAACAATTATGACAAGTATTTAAATAGTTGAGCAACTAATGAGTGGGGCTCAGAGTGTAGGCAAAATAAATAGGTTGGGCTTTATGGAAATTTCTGGTCAGGTTTTCTTTTCATGTTTCTTTTTCTTTTTAGGTTTTCAGTCCTACATTACAATTATTTTATTCATTTTCTTTCTTGTGTAATGTTGATATGTATCTCTCACTTCATTTCTATAAATTAGTTTCAGCTTTTTAGTATATTTTGGTGTCACGTATCTCCTACTCGTTTTGTCATATCGTGTAGGGGCCTTGACTCTTCTAGCATGATCGCATCCGGAGATACGTAGAGTTGGATATATGATAATTTTGTATTATATTCAAAATATATATACTCCGGATTATGATATTTTTTTTGCATTATAATCCTTATTTAGCAGTTTATATCATATATACTAGGATCTAGTTAGTGTACACCCTCAATCGAAGTCGAATGATTCGAATCATGGTAAATCATTCAACAACAACTAGATCATTATGAGTTGATTTTGTTAAGAATCTTACATCATAAAAAATATGGGATATGAACTAAAATATAAGGAGTATATATATAAATCAAACTATACGCTAATATATAAAAGATATGAGTCAATATATTCGTCGTCATTTGGTTTTTAATTGAAAGTTTATGGGAAATAAAGAACTACAAAAAATTTAAAACCAAGATATCAAAACTGACTATATGTTTTGTAAATCTTTTTGATAAAGTCCAAATTATTGCATAAATCTTTGACTATATGTGTATGTATGATAGTAAGTGGAACATGGGTTGTTGCTAGTTTATTTCTTTTAATGGTTGATCATGAGAGATTGTTTTATGCTTTTGATCGGACTTCTATCATTTATTTTGAGACAATAGATATCAAAAAAAGATTTGTCCACAAAAGACAGCATATAAGGTTGGGTTGTTTTGCGGTTGTCCAATTGTAGTCACCATCAAATCGCAAGAACTATAAAACAAGATGAGGCCCAAGAAAAAGACTGACATGATGTAAATGGGCCTAAGATAAGAATCGGCCCATTAAAGGATGATGAGTGTCCCTACAAAGGGGGAAACAGGTCCTGACTCACTGACTCATCCTCTGTACCCGACCCACGCACTCGCGACCCCTCTCCCTGCACTTACATAACCTGTACGGTTCTTCAATCACTATTCATCTTTTTTTTTCAATAATCATTTTCTTATAATATAGTAGTAGTTTTCATATTCACAAAGATGAATACATATATACACTATATTGGAGATAACTTGGAGAGCAATGTATATCTTGCAGACCAACTATTATAGACTGTCAAAATCCGTCTACGAAGTGAAGCTCGTGAAACGGACTTTGACGGTCCATAAGATACACATATTACTCCCCAAGATATCTCCAATACACTAATTATAGTTCTTAGTTTAGATATTTATATCTAAAACGCTCAAAATGTACGTAGAAGAGTAATTTGAATACAATTTTTTTCTCTAGTGGTTTAATGTATACTACTTTTGCTGGTGTCATAATCTAATTTTTTTCTCTAAATTTTCGAATATACGTGAATGAGTTGTAGACAATTTTCTTTTTTTAATATTTAATCTAAAAAGTGGACCATTAAGTTTGTTAGGATTGAGCAATATGAATTGCAATCCTTACTTCGCCTTAATCGCAAGATCTTCAGCTCGATCAATCACATTCGACACAATAACACGAATTGAAAAAGACCAAAAAAAGAAAGAGATATTAGAGAAAATAAATTGACATATATAGAAGTTTAGCAGTTCACCAACTACGTCAACTTAGCATCATCACAAGATTGTTCTAATCAATGGAAGTTTACAAGTTTATGATCATCTTCACTAATGAATAAACCTATGGACCATAGGCTATGGTTATTAGTAATAACTTATTACCAAACCAGTAATCCGACGACTAACAATAAGCGAGTAGTTTACTTACATGTTATATTCCAAAACCTCTTATATTCGTGGTCAATTACAAACATTCAATATTGATTTTTCTTTTTTTGAAGCACATCATAATTAGCTCAACAATATTTAGTTTAAAAACCTTTAAGAAAAAATAAATTTGGGTAGGGTTTTGGTGAGTGGTGTCGATAGAAATGGCAGATGCATTCTTTAGAGATTAAAGGCATGGTACCAACTTGGATCCATTTCTTCGATAACGACTCTTCCTATTTCCACTCTTTTTTTTTTTTTGTTTCCCTCTTCTTTATCTGATTTCTTCCACTACTCTCAATAGTCAATTCTATATCCCAAATTTACATTGCTGTCAACTGGCTAGAGGGGTATTGTAACAGTGCTACCGGATATGATCGGTCGAGTCTTAAGTGCTATATATATATTTGGAAAGAGATGATTTACGTTTGTAAATTCTTTATAAGTATCATCAAATGAATCAATAGTACATTGATAATATGGTTACTTATATATCAATTTCGGGACATCATCATATGAATATTGTAATGTAGAATGTAATCATGTATGGATGACGAAACTGTATTTTAAAGAAGTTTTTAACTGTTTGCTTATTCATGCATGGACATCTTGCCAATTACGAGCATTGGATGAATCCTTATCGAATATCACGAGTATAATTATATGTATCATGCATTGTTATCAATTATCACTTTATATGAAATAAATATTGGATAATGAGAAGGGATGTCACGCAAGACCAAGCAAGGTTTATGGGAGAATCGATATTGGTCAGACTCATGTGAAAATATATTTCTCCACCTTTAATTCGTCTTGTCAATTTATTACTCTTATCTCTTGTATTTTTCAATTGTTTTGGTATTCACTTCGGAAAATGACTACTCTTCGTTTTTTTAGTGGTGAGACATTTTTCATTCATGCATCAAAATGATCTACTATAAATATTGATTGACAAGATTTTTGGTATAATGGTTTGTGCTAGTGTTTTTGTTATATTACTATCCAAATTCAAATATTCATAGCACATGTTGTTGACAAAAAAGCTAAAACCATTTTAAAAATACCAACTAGCTAGTAAATTGGCTTAACAAACTATTTATTAATGTTTATGAAATGTCTTTTTTCTTAAGAAAACATGCATAGATATTTTAGGATTTGATTGGTTGTTTTTAAATTGAAGATTAATATGTTTGCAAAATGTTTGGAATGATTTTCTGTTTGCAAAAATCGGCGATGATTGCGTGATATATGAGTGGAAGTGTTGCAATGCTAGATTCTCCCATAAACTCCTTGTCTCAACTTCTTTTAAAAACATTCAACATCTGTCATGGAACTTTCCGATATAACATTTCCCAAAGCCTTGTTGATAGTCCGAACAAAAAATTCAAACAGTATCCTATCATTGTCTCTCGAACCAAGCATAGAGATAACATATACAATTAATGTTAGAATTGCATGGTTCCACAGACGATGATAGAATAAGGAAAAAAAAAGGTTAGATATGCAACGTTGAGTTTTCAAAATAAGTATTTCACAAAAAATGTTATTTTACATTTTTTCACACATATTAAGAAAACTATTAAAATTACTACTATACCTTTTATTTTTACACTAAACAACATTATTTTTTTTATTAATATATTAAAGAAATAGGGTTAAAATAAATTTTTAATCAAAATTTTGCATTAAAACGATAATCTTTGTAAAACGGAAGGAATATAAAGTAATTGATCAACCAAATATTATATTTTGAACCAAAATTATATATAGACCGAGAAAAAGAAAAAAAAGAACGTTTTGTTAATAAATGTTCATTCGAATTATATAAAAAAACTTGTAGCTGGTTGATTTTTTTTTCTTTTTGGTGATATTTGTCTCCCGTATTTTATTAAAATATGAAAATAAACTACATTACACACGGATTAGCCTTGGTCGTGTTGATCCAAGACTATCCTCTCTCAAAATCGAATCCAAAGTGTTCGGAACAGAATCAAATGAATGAAAACCTAACGAAAGAGAAAACGCATAGTTAGCTAACCCATCCGCAAGACGATTAACTTCTCTATACACGTGAAAAATCCGGACAATCCAGTCTTTCAATAAAAAGCCGTGGCACAGTCGTACCAGAAATGACAGCGGATGTTGATCACTTATCACTGTCTTAAGAAACCCAACCACCATTGCTGAGTCTACCTCCAACTCCACTCGGGGAATTTGTTTTTCCCATGCTAGAAAAAGCCCATAGTAAACCCCCCCACAGCTCCGCTAGCTGAGCTGAACATCATCCTATGTTTAAAGCAAAACCGTCACACAAGTTTCCTTCTCCATCCCGTAGAACACCACCCGCCGTAGCTAGACCAGGGTTCCCATGAGAGGCTCCATCCGTGTTAATCTTAATCCACCCCGCACACGGTGCTATCCAGCCGATCAATCTCTCCACTCTAGGTCGCACCCCTCTGCTTGTTTCATTACTTGCATTTGCCAAATAGACCTCCTTAGCTACATCTTTGAGAAATTGCACCCTATCTCGACATTTTCTGTTCTCACTAAAAACATTCTCGCATTTCCACTTCCAAGTTCACCAAGATGCCATCGCAAAAACCGTAGCCCAAGAACTCTCTTCGAACATTACTCCATCACACAGATTATCATAGATCCATTCAAACAAAGACTTAGCAAAGAACTCATGCTGCTTCCGTTGCGGCACAAATCTTCTCCAAATCCCGAACATAGCCGGACAATGTAGCTGGTTGATCTTCTACTAACTAATAATCGTATAAGTAGTAACATGATCTTCCATTGTTTAGAGATAGAAAACTAATCAAGAATTGTAAAACCAAATAAAAAACACTAACCAAGAATTGATGATTGTCCAAAGTAGTATACAGACAAAAAAACAAAAGATAGTTTGTTCTATTTTTGGAATAACTCTTATCCATTTATAGAAATAATTAGTTATTAATCAAAATATCACATGCAAATTGATCGTATGTGATTTTCAATAAATTGACATCCACTCACTAATAAACAAACAAGATAGTAGTAGATACTCTATATCTAATTATAAAAATAATCTCTGTTTGCTTTCGTGTAATTTTTCTTTGTCACTCATTATTATTATTTTAAAATCTAACATAAAACTGGTTTACCTTTTATTTTATTCCACTGTTTAAGGCACAAACTAATCAGCAGAATATTTACAAAAAAATAAAATAAAAATAATTGAGACACTTAGCAGACATGATTAGGCTATAATAATAGAGATACTAGTAGGATGCTTACGTGGCAGTCTAGGGAGCTTCGCTGCTCCAAAAACCATTCCCCTAAAATTGAAGCCCATAGAGAGACTATTAGCGACTTCACTCTTTTTCTTTTCTTCTCTCTCGCTCTTCTAATTTTGCCCTCAAAACCCTCCAATAATTACGAAAACGCCACTGCTCTCTCGTCGGGGCTCCGGTGAGGCCGTTTGGCCGGAATCTGACAAGGATATGGATGTTGGAGTGTCTCCGGCGAAGTCTATACTTGAGAAACCTCTGAAACTGCTCACTGAAGAGGACATTTCTCAGCTTACTCGCGAAGATTGCCGCAAATTCCTCAAAGAGAAAGGTTTCTTCTTCCTCCTCCTCCATTTTTTCCGGTCTTATTGACTTCTCCGGGAGGATCTCCCTCACGGATTTTGAAGAGAAGCATCGTACATAGTCAATTTTTTTAAATTCTCTCGGAGCTTTTTTTTGCTTGTTTTTCTCGAGAATGGCGGCTGACACGTGTCGAAACAGGAATGCGCAGGCCTTCGTGGAACAAATCTCAGGCGATCCAGCAAGTTTTATCCCTTAAAGCTCTCTATGAGCCTGGAGACGATTCCGGCGCCGGAATCCTCCGCAAGATCCTCGTTTCTCAGCCGTCAAATCCGCCTCGCGTGAGCGTTTTTCTTTACTTCGATTTTGCTTCTATTTCCCGTCGATTCGCATAGAAACAGAAGTGAAAATCTAAGTGTGAATCGTTTACTTTGTTGGTGCTGATTTTAGGGAAAATTGTTGGTTCTGTGTGTACTTTTGTTCACAGGTTTCAACAACGTTGATTGAGCCAAGCAACGAGCTCGAAGCTTGTGGCAGGATTCCAGAAGATGACGGCGTGTGCCATAGAAGGGATTCTCCAAGATCAGCTGAGTTTTCTGGTAGTTCTGGTCAGTTTGTTGCAGATAAAGATAGCCACAAGGCTGTTTCCCCCAGGTTTACATCTTCTTCTTTGAATTTATATGATGCATTGTGACATTCAGTTTTGTGATCTTAGGAAGTATTTGGTTTGATATCACATCCTTAGAGATAGAAAGTTTCTATATGAACCATGGCTTTGATGGTGGATTGGTCACACTGAATTTTAGGTTAAAAGAGTCAGATAGAGGCTTTATCTGTATCTGTAGTTGGTGTTTCAGGAAGATCTTTTTGGTTCTGTCTTACTCTTTACTCTTCTGGTTTGAGGATTGGTGTGACTTGATGTGATTTTTGCTAGTGAACGAAAAATCAGTTACGTAGTCCATTAGTCAATATGGTTTGTGAATTCTGCGATGGTTTCTTTTTACTAACAAGAGTTTTAGGGGTAGTCCATGTACGAAGGCTTGTTGATATTATGTAAACAAATTACAACTTCAATGCTAATTAAACAAGTTGTTTTAAACACGCTTTTCTGTAATGTTGCATCAGAAGCCCAGCTGAAACAAGTGTGCCGGTTGGGCAAATGACGATATTCTATAGTGGCAAAGTGAATGTATATGATGGCGTACCTCCTGAAAAGGTAAATCAATAACATTATTCTGTCCAGCCTGAAAATAGAAATTTTGATGGCATGGTTTTGATCAATCGTCCTGTATATTGGTTTGCAGGCCCGGTCAATAATGCACTTTGCAGCCAATCCAATTGATTTGCCTGAAAATGGTATTTTTGCTTCCAGTAGAATGATTTCGAAGCCCATGAGTAAAGGTAAGCTTTTGCTAAAGTGTCTGATCTGCTTTTTAGTTGATAGATAGATGATTCAGACTTGAAATGATTTTGTTTTAAGTGTATAATCTAACTGAAAAAAATGAATAGAGCTGCATCTCAACTCTCGAGATGAGTCTTTCTTTCTTTTTTATTTGCCAAACACGGGTTTCATTTTGTCCAATTTTGAAATGAGGCATTGTTAAATGACCAAAGAAGCATGTCTAAATGCTGTAATGTTGCTGCTACCTCTACTAGCTTGTGTGTCTATAGATGCCTATTGCCCCTTTTTAGATAGCGATTTTGGATGATCATCTTTTTCGAAAGCATCTGAAATTGTGATTTGATTTTGCAGAGAAGATGGTGGAGCTTCCCCAATATGGCCTTGAAAAGGCAACTGCTTCTCGTGATTCTGGTACAAACAGTGCTCATATTACCTTAAAGATATGGAAACCTATTAATCTAATGGTGCTTAAAACACCTGAGCGCGAAATTTGATCCACCTCTTCACATCTACATGCTATGCTAATTGTGTTTACTTATGGCAGATAAACTTGACTTGCTTGTTCTGCATGTTATATGACCTGGAAATTTTGTTAAACCTTTGTTCTTTTTGTTGGTCTTTCTGAAGATGTGGAGGGTCAGGCGAACAGAAAAATGTCGTTGCAAAGATATCTTGAAAAGCGGAAAGACAGGTAGTTGTTACAATTATGCCGTGTGCTTATATTCCAAAATCGCTGAATACTGATAACCTTTAATTCTGGGCAGAAGATTCTCTAAGACCAAGAAGGCTCCAGGAGTTGCGTCCTCTAGCTTGGAGATGTTTCTGAATCGTCAGCCACGAATGAACGCTGCATATTCACAAAACCTTAGTGGCACAGGGCTCTGCGAGTCACCTGAAAATCAAACAAAAAGCCCCAATCTCTCAGTTGATCTAAACAGTGATCTAAACAGTGAAGGTATGAACAAGCATTTGTTAAATGGTTCCAACGATCTCCCTCAAAACTCTCATTCGCTTGTTTCTAGATAATTAACAAGGTGCTAAAAGAAACTGGAGATGGGTATTACGGGTCAAAAGGCGCGCTTTACACGAAGAACAATTTCATGTTCTTTTAACAAGTTAGCCATGTACAAAAGGAACAAAAGCAAACAATGAATGCTCTCGTTCATTGTGGAAGAAACATGGCTTAATGATTTGAGCTGGATGAGTACGGGTCTTGTCTTGTTTTGTTTTACCGGTTGCGTCCATCTTTTTTTGGTCTGTAGTTTTTTGAGTAGGTTAGAGAGGCGAGAGAGAGAGAGAAAATGTGGCGGTTTGTATTATGTAAATGTTTGTCTTATAATGAGAGACCTTATTGATACCACCAATCTTTGAGGTTCCAAGTAACAACAACTTCTTTGTGATTGATATGTATGATGAGAGATAAGCCTTTGGTTTGCAATTTTTCTATCTAAAGTTACTGTTTGTTTTTTCCCCAAACAAAATCGAAAACGCATCTCTAGGGGTAGTATAGTCTTTTCCATATATTTTTTTTAATATTGGTCTCTGTTTAAAAAAAGAAGAATTGAGTAATCGCGTGGTTTTGAAGAAGAAGAAGGAATAAGGCATAACGAGGAAGACGATGGGTGAAGCGATCAAGGTATGTTCTTCTCTGCTTCTGATTTGGTTTTCCTAATCGATAATTCATAGTTTTCGCGATGCAAGCATGAATCGCCGATTGATTTGTTCTCCGTTTTAGGTTCCGGTTTGTGATTTGATTCATTTTCGACGATTTTCGACGATTTTCGAATCATCACTACTTATTTTGCTCAAATCTTGCAATTCGTATTGTATTTAGTTTTGAAATTGAAGATTTCTCGAATTGTTTGAAGTTTTATAGCTAAAATCAGATTTAATATCTGAACATTGCCCTCCAAGGAATCTAATCTCTTTTTGATGTGCTTTTGCTTAGGATGGAAGAGAAGAAGTGATTGAGGCTTGGTACATGGATGATAGTGAAGAGGATCAGAGACTTCCTCACCATAAGGATCCTAAAGAGTTTGTATCTTTGGACAAACTTGCAGGTCTGTTTCTGTCTTTAATTCAATGTTCTTCTCTCTGTTTCTCTATTTGTTTCATATGTAATTTTTGTGTGCAGAGCTGGGAGTACTTAGCTGGAGACTTGATGCTGATAACTATGAAACCGATGAGGATTTGAAAAAGATCCGCGAATCTCGTGGCTACTCTTACATGGTTTGTGAATGTTTTATATATCTATGTTTATTACCCCATTAGAATTTTAATACTTACTAAACTGAATGTGTTTAGGGAAATTAGTTGATGATTCGAAAACAGTTTTATGTGTGCGAGTCTTGGTTTGATGATGGAAAAGTGTTTAAATTCAGGACTTTTGTGAGGTATGCCCGGAAAAGCTTCCAAACTATGAAGTGAAAGTAAAGAGCTTTTTCGAAGAACATTTGCACACTGATGAAGAGATCCGTTCCTGCGTTGCAGGAAGTGGTAAGTACTTTTCTTTGCTGCTTTAATTCGATATAGTAGTCATGTTTTTTTCTCTTGGAAAAAAGGTTACTTTGATGTGAGGGATCGCAATGAAGCTTGGATTAGAGTATGGGTAAAGAAGGGAGGTATGATAGTCTTGCCTGCTGGAATATATCACCGCTTCACTGTGGACTCAGACAACTATATCAAGGTTCAATGTCAGCTTCTTCTAGCCATTTATTATGTATTTCGGGTTTGCTTAGAAAATATATCTTGTTAAACAGGCAATGCGGCTTTTCGTGGGTGAACCGGTGTGGACACCATACAATCGGCCACACGACCATCTTCCTGCAAGGTACACTGTCCTGTTTTTCCCCTATTATTTGTTCTCTTATGCAAACAATGGGATATAATCAAGCAAGATATTCTGTTATTTTACGAGCAAGAAATTTTGATATATATTTTACAGGAAAGAATATGTCGATAACTTCATGATCAACGCCTCCGCTTAGAGAGCTCTCTCTCTCTCTATTTGCTTTCTGAAATCAGGATCTATAAACAAGGCCTACAATAAAGAAAGCTTTCCTCTCAAGTATTGGATATTTATATGTATGCATGTGGAGAATGCTGGCTTATGGTAATATGGTATGCTTGAGTTATTGTAAACTTAGTTACACTCTCTGATACGTCTCTCTTTACCATCTTTGTCGTATCCGAATATACGAAAAGACTACACTGGGATCGTATCTTCTTAAGTTCGTTCCTGTATGTGCAATATGTCTATCTTTTTTATTTGCTAATAAGTAGTAAGAAGATACGATCGTTCTTGTCAGTGTGTCTCTACCTCTCTGGTTTACTCTGAATCATGGTTCCTTTGGTTGTTGTTGTTGTCTATCTAACTTGTTAACGGTTTCTAAGGCAGAAAAATGTGGTTTCGTGGTTAAGAGTCTTAAGTCTTAAAGAGTAGAGAATAAATCATATTTCATTCTCCTATTTGTATGGAAGTAGTTGAAAGAAAATACTAAATCGGATATAAAAGTGTACTTAGCAAGTTTAGCAGCCATGATTAAGGCTTATAATAATTAAAGCTTACGTGGCAGTCTAGGGAGCTTCCCTGTTCCGGGAACAATTCCCCCAAATTGACTCCCACAGGAAAACTATTCGACCTCACTCTCTCTCTCTCTCTCTTCACTGCTCCGCTTTCTCTCATTGTTCCTAATTTTACCCCCAAATCCTCCAATTATTACTGAAACGCCACTGCTCTCTCGCCGGGATTCCGGTGAAGAGGAGGAGATGGATGTCGGAGTTTCGTCGGCGAAGTCTATACTTGCGAAGCCATTGAAGCTACTCACTGAAGAAGACATTTCTCAGCTCACTCGCGAAGACTGCCGCAAATTCCTCAAAGACAAAGGTTTCTTGTTCTCCTTCTCCATTTTTTCCGGTCTTCCCCGGGAGTATCTTCCTCTCGGATTTTGCGTACTTCAGTTAATTTTTAAATTCTCTACTCTCTCCGAGCTTTTTCCGAAAATGGCGGCTGACACGTGTCGAAACAGGAATGCGAAGGCCTTCGTGGAACAAATCTCAGGCGATCCAGCAAGTTTTATCCCTCAAAGCTCTCTTTGAGCCCGGTGACGATTCCGGCGCCGGAATTCTCCGCAAGATTCTCGTTTCTCAGCCGGCAAATCCGCCTCGCGTGAGCTATTTACTTCGATTTTGCTTCTAGTTTCTGAAGTAGTAGAGAATCGTTACTTAGTCGATACTGATCTATGGATATTGTTGCTATGTGTAAATATATCTACAACTAACGAGCTCGGAGCTTGTGGCCGGATTCCTTTTCAGGAAGATGACGGCCCATGCCAGAGAAGGGATTCTCCAAAATCAGCTGAGTTTTCCGGCGGTTCTGCTCAGTTTGCAGCGGAAAAAGATACCTGCAACACTCTCTCCCCCAGGTTTACATTTTAGTCAAGAGAAGAGTGTAGCATTTTGACATTCTTAGAAATAGAAACTATATGGATCATCGTTTTCATGGTAGATTGGTATGACAGTATTAGGTTTAATTCACATCCGCTCTACGTGAGAATGCAATCATAGAGGCTTATCTGTATATGTAGTTGGTATATCCAGGTCTTTTTGGTTTTATCTTAGTCTTCTGGATTTTGGTTGAAATGAACTCAATTCAAATGATTGTCAATAGGAATGATGTCAGTTACTCATTTCTCAATGGTTTCTTTTAAGTTAGAGGTTTTTTTGTGGTAAATCATCTACGAAAGACTAATACAAGGTTTTGCTATCATGTGCCCTGTTGTTACATAAGCGAACTAACCACTCCAATGTTGGTCACTTGTCTGTAATGTTGCATCAGAAGCCCAGCTGAAACGAGTGTGCTGGTTGGGCCAATGACGATTTTCTATAGTGGCAAAGTGAATGTGTATGATGGAGTACCACCTGAAAAGGTAAATAAATCTCATTATTCTGTCCAGCCTGATAATAGAAATTTTGATGGCATGGTTTATGATCATTCATCTTGTGTATTGGTTTGCAGGCCCGGTCAATTATGCACTTTGCAGCCAATACAATTGATTTTCCTGAAAATGGTATTGTTGCTTCCAGTAGAATGATTTCGAAGCGCATAAGTAAAGGTAAGCTTTTGCTAATGTGTCTGATCTGTTTTTTAGTTGATAGATAGATCATTCAAACTTGAAATGATTTTGTTTTGTGTATCATCAAACTGGAAAAGTTCATGACCAGCTTTTCTGACGGAGTAGAGCTTTTTTATTTATTTTCTCTTGTCGCCAAACACTACTTTTTTTTTTGCCATCTTTGAAAGGAGGCATGGGTAATTGACCAAGGAATCCTGTCTAAATGTTGCATTGTGCTACCTATGCTACCTTGTGTAAAATATGCAAATGCCTCTTGCACCTTTTTGTGATAGTGATTCCACTTTCTTTCTTCAGAGTCGAGTTTGAACTAGTCAAGGATTAAATTGAAATTGTGAATTCTTATTGCAGAGAAGATGGTGGGACTTCCCCGAAATGGCCTTGAAAACGCGAATTCTTCTCGTGATTCTGGTGTGAACAGTGTTCATATTAGGTTAATGTATTTCTGCGAGCAAAATTTGATCTCACCTGTGCAATGCTATGCTAATCTTGTTAACTTGGAGGCGAATAAACTTGACTTGCTTGTTGTTTTACATGTTATATGACCTGTGAAGTTGATTAATTTAACTGTCGTTTTTATGTTTTTTGGGTCGTTCTTAAGATATGGAGGGTCAGGCGAACAGAAAGGTGTCTTTGCAAAGATATCGTGAAAAGCGGAAAGACAGGTGCTTTTATATACTAACGCTTATTCCAAAGTTGCTATAAACTCATATGTTTTCTTTATGTGCAGAAAATTCTCAAAGACTAAGAAGGCTCCAGGAGTTGCGTCCTCTAGCTTGGAGATGTTTCTGAATCTTCAGCCACGGATGAACGCTGCATATTCGCAAAACCTTGGCTGCACAGGATCTCCACTGCAAAGCGAGTCACCTGAAAGCCAGACAAAAAGTCCCAATCTTTCAGTTGATCTAAACAGGGAAGGTAAGAAGAGAAACATATGGAAAGCTTTATTAAAATAGTTTGGATGATTTCCCTCATAACTCTCCTCGGTTGGTATCCAGGCATTTAACAAGATGCCGAAACGTGGAGATGCTATCACCGGTTGCTTTCTGATATGAAGAAACATCTCTTTCTTTTGTGTTTCCGGGTTGCACCCATAATTTTTGGTCTATAGTTTTGAGTAGCTTAGTAGGTTAGTGGTAAGTTCTTGTTTCTGATTCTTTTTTGGGGAGGATATAGTCACGGAGACTAGAGACAAGAGAGGGAAAGATGAAAGAAGGGCTTTCGTTTTTCTGGTTTTGTAATGTGTAAATGCTGTCTTATTTGACACACTTTTAACGAGAGAGACCTTTTAGCCAAACTGTCTTCTACTCTTTGAGTCTTAGGGCTTGACTGGTTTTTTAACTTTATCTTTGTTACCTTTTTTACAATACCTTTTTGTGTATAGATGAGTGATTTAAATTCAAATCAAAGGATATGATTCTAACGAAAAAAAAATGAAAAAAAAGGAAAAAAAAAAAGGAAAAAGAAAAAGAAAAAAAGAAAAAAAGAAAAAAAAAAAAAAAGGATATGATTCTAACTAACGCATTAACATTTTCTCAAAACTTAAAAATGTGTTAAATAGTCTGAAACGGATCTACGTGGAGGCGGCATTTCCCTCGCCGCACGCCGGCGAAAGGAGGGTAGTTTAGTCTTTTAGCATTTTTCTATATTTTTGTCGCAAAAGAAAAAAAAAACATAAATCGCGTGGATTTGAAGACGAAGAAGAATAATAAAAGGCGTAACGAAGAAGACGACGAGAAATTACCAAAAAAAAAAAAAGAAGACGACGAGACGACGAAGAGGAACAAACAACCATGGGTGAAGTGGTTAAGGTAATCGATAATCTCTTGATTCTGATTCTGATTTCGTCAATCTTCATCGGAAAATCTCTTGTTTCCGTCATGAAAACATGAATCGCTGCCGATTAGGTTCGGTTTTGTTATCTATTGAATTATGTTCTGTCTGATTCTTTTTATTACTACCTCTTTTGCTCATACAGTTATTTAGTTTGCTTGCTTTATCTTTGATGTTACTTAACATATCGAAATATGATTGCTCAAGAACATTTTCTCAGTTAGTGTTGAAGTTTTATACAGTGGTTTAATCAAATTGATTAAGTTGTCTTCAATAACTGATCACTATTCCAATTTTTGATTTGTTTTTTCCTTAGCAACAAATTGATGTTTTCTTATTTTCTTTACTTTGTATATCTCGGAGTTTGAAATCTTTGTTGAATTTTTTTTTCTGTTTCGAGCTTAGCATCAGAAATTTATGTTTTCTTGTTGTCTGTGTGTTTTTTGATTAGGATGGAAGAGAAGATGTGATCCAGGCTTGGTATATGGATGACAGCGAAGAGGATCAGAGACTTCCTCACCACAAGGATCCTAAGGAGTTTCTATCTTTGGATAAACTTGCAGGTCTTTGTGTGTCGAAAATGTTCTTCTCTCTGTAATGCTTTCTATTGTCTTTTGTTTATTTTTTTCTTATGTGTAATGTTTGTGTACAGAGCTGGGAGTACAGAGCTGGGAGTACTTAGCTGGAGACTTGATGCTGATAACTTCGAAACCGATGAGGAATTGAAAAAGATCCGCGAATCTCGTGGTTACTCCTACATGGTTTGTCTTTGTCACCTTTATTTGATACTTTCTTATATCTTTGTTTGTTATCCCTTAGACTTGATGCTAGATCTTTAGTTTTGGACAAGTGCTGTTTTGAAAATTCAATATATACAGTGGCCAGTGGGCTTACTTGATGACGTTCAGCTGCTCAAGCCTTTTCTATAACTAGCCAAGGACGCGTAGCAGATTGTAGCGGGTGTGAGTTGGTTAGAGAGCAAGTAGTAGGGTTTGGTTGGGACGTGAGAGTCTGTCATTAACTATCAAATCTCTCTGGTTCGCCTACCGTTAACATTAACTATTCAAAGGGACATAAAAATCCCTGCCCTTCACTGTTACACTTTTTGAGCTGAAAGTTTTTACGTTAATCTCTTGTTGATTTATAAACATTTTTCTTTGTGTGTTGTATATTATGCTCTAGTCTGGTGATGATGGAATAGTGTTTAAATTCAGGACTTTTGTGAGGTATGCCCGGAAAAGCTTCCAAATTATGAAGAGAAAGTAAAGAGCTTTTTCGAAGAACATTTGCACACTGATGAAGAGATCCGTTACTGCGTTGCAGGAAGCGGTAAGTACTTTTATAAGCTACTTTACTTGATTAAAGTCGACATATATATATTCTCAATGTTTCATTTCCTTGGGAAAAGGTTACTTTGATGTGAGGGATCGCAATGAAGCTTGGATTAGAGTATGGGTAAAGAAGGGAGGTATGATAGTCTTACCTGCTGGAATATATCATCGCTTCACCGTGGACTCAGACAACTATATCAAGGTTCAATGTTAGCTTCTTCGAAGTCGTTAATTCATCATATATATATTTGGTTGCTTAGAAAATCGGAATTTCTTTTTAAACAGGCTATGCGGCTTTTCGTGGGTGAACCGGTGTGGACACCATACAATCGTCCACATGACCATCTCCCTGCAAGGTACAATGTTCTGTTTTCCCCTTTTGTCTCATCAAAGCTTACTCAGCAATTGTTCATGCAAGCAAAGAAACGAGAAAACTGTTTTATGAATATTGAAACGGCTATTTTACAGGAAAGAGTACATCGATAATTTCGTGAAGGTGAATGAAGGCGGTGGTGCCATAGACGCGTCAGCCTAGAGGACCCTCACTCTTAGGCATCAGATTTCTATAAACTAAAGCATACAATAAAGAGAGATTTCTGTCTGGTGTTGGATATATGTTTAGATGTTGTCTTTAATGTCATCCACTTATAGTGAAGACACTTTGATTCGTGTGGCTTTGGCATTATGGTTGTGTTGTAATGTTTCATAGCTTGTTACCTTATAACTTACCACTACCTTTATGTCGTCTATATGTAACTCTGTGTAATAATTGGATTGAAGCTACCTACACTCTTTGACTATATATGAATCAAACTCATAAAAATCAAACTATGCATTACATACCATTCAACAAAGACAAAAACTCACAAGTAATTGGCCAACCATGGCAAATCTTTATTGTCTTTCAGTGCAAAAGCAACATCATCACTTGGAAAATTCAGCTGCAGCTTCTGCAATCTGTGCTTCTCTCCAGGTTCACAGAGAACGATTCTGCATTCACCAAGATCGCAACCGATTTTGAGAAGAATGCCCCAACCTGGAAAAGCCTCTCCATTGGTTAAGCAAAGAGACGATACAGTTGTTGCCACTCTGTCAAAGCTTGTCTCTGCCATTCCTGTTTTGTAAAGCTCATGAACCATAGCCGTCAAGAAGATCTTACTCAGTTTCGATACACTCTTCATAACTTGAATATGAGGTGCCTGAAACATCTCTTGAATGGCTACTTCAACATCTGCCATAATCACCAGCTGACTCTTTGCAGTTTTGTTAGTCTTCTTTAAACGGTAATCCGCTACTTCTGCTGCACGCCTGCATATCTCAAGCGCACGTCTTGCATCTCCTGAAACCGCAGCTACCTTTCTCGAAGCAAATTCAATAGCTGTCTTCTCAAAAGCATTGATTCCTTTCAATCTTGTAGAAACGATTTCTTGTAGCTGAGTGTGGTTATAAGGACCGAAACACAGTCTATGTATACCCATTCGGCTTGATATCCGAGGAAGCAACTTCTCTGGAAGATCCATAGTGTTTGCTATTCCCAACACAACCAATCTGGAGTTAGGCTTGGTAGGCCAATCCAAAATGTTGTATAAAACAGACTGATTTCTAGTGACTAGAAGATCAAGTTCGTCGATGAGAAGTATGCAAGGCTTCCCTTCCTCTTTACCAATCCTTTTTCCTTCTGCAAACCTCTCATTCAGAAACTGTAGAGCTTTCTTCCAACCAACGCGATGACCACTCATCGCTTCATAGATAACACTGTAAATGTTCTCAGGTGAAGCCAGTTTGAGACCATTGATCTCCACAAAGCAATATGGACTTACGCTTCCCGCTTCAACCTCAGCCTTGAGATTCTTCATAACAGATAGCACACTAATAGTCTTCCCAGTCCCGGGAACACCATGAATATACATACATCTTCCTAAACATTGATCATCCAAGATTGAACCCTTAATAAATGCAGTGATCTCTTCCATTTCTTTGCTTCTACAAGGAAGAGACTGAGGACGTGTAGCCAACAACAAAGTAGCTTTCGCCTTTTCTAACTCGGTCTCCTTATGACATCTCACATGTTCCGGAATCCGCTTCGCAAGCCCAAAGATACGCCCTTTACGAGAATTCGCACCCTTTAAACCTCTCTTACTCTTCGAATCTGCACAAACACTTTCTTCATCATCATCACTATCAATCTCCTTCTCTTTACCACCATTCCATTCTTGATCACTATCAGAATCTCCATCAGCCAATTCAACCAAACGCTTGAAACTATGCCAATGCACATCATATTCATACTCACATAAAAACACATCATCACCATCATTACTCGCTTTCGAAAACTCCACAGGACATTTCACAAAACAATGCCTAAGAACACATTCCATCTCTATATCAGCAAAATCATTCGTCAAATAAAGCTCGCGTTTCAGATTATGCCGTTGTCTCCCCGAAACCGTCTCTTCAGGTATCATATACCAACGAGCTCTAATCCAATACACATCACCACCATCAACAACTTCTTGTTTCCACAGTTTCTCGATTCGAGCCGCCCATAAATCACCGGAAAGAAGCTTCTCCCTCATCGTTCTTTTCGCCGATTTCTTCTTCCCTTGTAATGGTGGTGGCTTATGAACTACACAGAATTGACAGATCCAATCACCTTTCGGAACAACTTTCAATGGCGGTTTCAAGCAATTCAAATGAAACCCGCCTAAACAATCATCACATTCAATCATTATTATGTTAGTATCTGATTTGAAACAGATCTGACAATCTTCGATTTCTGGATCTTCTTCTTCATCTGAATTTGCGTCTTCTCTTCTCTTAACGTAAACATGATCACCGATTTCAAATTCAGTTTCATCGAATTCAACTCTATTGTAATAAACTCTCTTCTTCTTCTTCTTCTTCGTTATCGTCTCAGATCGATTTGGGGAAATAGGAGAGAACGAAGCTTCAACATCTATCTTCTTCTTCTTAGGAGTTGTTAGAGTTTCTGCAACAACATCAGTGGTTCGTTTTCTGGGAGTTAGATTGATTTCTTGGATTGATTCTCTTCCTTGAAGATCGATTGGGTCATTTCCCAGATCGATTTTCCGGGAAACATGACGAGAAGATCTACGAAGAGGAGTGAGTGTTTCTGGGGTTTGAGGAGTGAGTGAAGTTGAAGAAGGAGATAGATACGATTTGCGGTACATGTTAGTCGGAGTTTTGTTTGGGGATTGGAAGGTTTTTGCCTTCGAACTCGGAGTAGCAGCCATGGATTGCTCTAAGATGGTGACGCAGAAGAGAAAGATGGTAACTTTTTGGTGGGAGAAGAGGAGATTTTAGTGAGAAATTTGGCGGGAAATGTTTCCTCGAAGAAGAAGGATAAAAAAAATGTTACTTTATAGAAAGACATTAATTTGGACAAAAGATAAAGATTCATTGAATTTGATTTTGAAGATTTAAATTGACTAATGACTGAAATATATAATTCCTTTTGAGATTTTAATAGACATATTGACTAAGAGCTAGAATTTTTGTTAGAGATAAGAGTTATTTCATCTAATTACTAATTAATCTTGAGAAACTAAAGGCTGATGATGTTAGTTGGATTTAGTAACCAGTATAAACTTTGATTTCTTATAGATAGGTTTTGTATGTTTTGGTTTCGGTTCAATTTTGGTTTGTAAGTAAAATATCTTTTGTTACCAGATTATGATTTATTCAATTTTTTGAACCGTCTTTTGTGGTCCTCAAATCAAATATCAAAATTTGTATATGAATGTTTAGCAAGCATGTGAAACCATTGAAACTCAACAGTCAATCATGTCCAAAATAATACATCTTTAGCAACAAGCATGTGAATGTTTGCATGTAATGTACCATTCACTATCTAACAAAAAAAAAAAAAACATATGGCACATGCTGAAAAAGAGAGGTCAAGTAACAAGACATTAATGATGAACAACCTTTTCATCACAAATGTTTCATCTTTTTCTTTTTTTTTTTGGTAAAATGTTTCATCTTTTTCATCATCATCATCATTCAATTTCAACAGCAGCCACCGAAGTCGCTTCAGATACATAATCATACCTATATAAAAAAAGGATAATAAATTAATAAGCATTTCATCGATGTATCAAAAGATAAAAAATCATAGACAACATCATAAAAATCAAGTTTATACTGTAGCATATACTTCTAAGTGAAATCCACAACTTTAAACATTCTAAGCAAAATCTCCAAACGAAATCTTCCAATTGCGTTTCCGTTTGACGTTTAGCAATGAATTTGTTTTCTATGTTAAAAATGTGATTCTTGTTTTCTCATGTAAAAAAGTAAACACAAGCAAAAAAAACAAAAAGTGGGGTTTGATCTCACTTTATTTTGCGAGTAAGTTGGTATATGCCTGTGGCTGCCATAGCAACATTAACACTGAACAGGTTCCAGTTTTTCTGCAAAACAAAAGTCAAAATCAACAAAAATAAATCAGATAAACCAAAACCAAGAATATCCAATCACAAACTAAAACTCGAAAAGCAAGATAATGGAATAATAATCCAACTAAGGAGAAGTAAACAAAAACTTACAGGAGTAATTACAGTGCTGCAACGACACCAAATCATTCCAGTGCATGTCACAGCTAAATACAATTACAGATCAAATTAAAAATTAAAATTTTTAGAGATATTGTAACACCAAGAGTAGTAGTAATTTACCAACTTGCTGAAGGTATGAAATATTTTCTGGAGGTTTTTCGAAATCTGCAATGTTTGCAATGCTTATACCCCATTTAAATGTTGGAGCCCAGAAATGAACTGATTAAGATCCACACACAAAAAAAAAGAGTTTTGATCACAAAAAAAAAAGGGTGATGAAACTTTTTACAATTATAATCTATTATTCATTAGAGTATTTAAAGTGATAAAAAATTCATACATTTTCCAATAGTAACGTTTCAATAGTCTTAGATTCATAAATAGATTTGTCAAGACATCCAAATTGGATTCTCAAGTCTCATCACTGAAAAGAAAAAAAAAGGAAATTGAAGAAGAGAGAGTAATTATTGATGAAACAATTGTGATTACTCACTTGTCTTTGGTCCTGCCGGGTGATTCCAGAGAGCTTGAAGCTTAGACGTCGCCATCAACTTTTGTTTTCCTCGGAGATTCTCTTTTCTCTGTCTTGTTTCAGTCTTTTTTTTTTCGGCAAATCAAATATATTATTTCATAAAAGTTTTACATGAGACATGATACATGAAACCATTCAAATACAACCATTGAAACAAATAAAGGAAATTGAAACCCAATTTCGATGAAGAAGTGGAAGTAACCCTGCTTTCCAGCAAAAGCCTTACAGGCAACAGATAAAATCTGTTAAGTCCCCTCTTCATATACTTGGAAAAGGCTATCATCTTATAGATGAAACTCCTAAATGCTTTTCGCATCACTGTAATCAGAAGAAAATTATTATATGTTGTTTGAAGTGGTTCTAGACCATGGCATTTGAAACGCCGTATGCAGCCTTGCTCGTTAGCGACCAAGGTTTCCTTTGTTTCCTTATACTCGTAAATACCCAACCAAAGTGCCAAGATCCTCATATGCCCGTTTTGTAAACATACCTCCAAAGTAGTGAATCCAATATTGTGATATAGATCTCCGCGTATGAAACTCTCACTAAGGCCCCTTAGCACTTGTCTCACCATGAGTAAATACCATCTCATCTTTGTCCCTTTGGGAGATTGTGCCAGTAGGATATTGTAACATCTCTTTCTTAAACCGTGAAGAGCATTGAAGGAAGCTCTATCTCCCATGATTTTCCATTTCATAGACATATGATTTTCCGACCACGGGAAAGAGAAAACATCATCATCACAATCACTCTTCACCATCTTCCTTCTCATCAAGCTCGTGACTTGATTCGGGTTGTACCAAAGGCAAGTCAACTGAATATAATGATGAACTCGTTCTGATAAACGAAAGGCTTCCGACCAGGGAAAGTAAAAAGTCATCACCTTAATTTTGGAACCATATAATCCACAACCCATACAATGAATCCACGAGACGAAAAATTCCAACCAAGGTAATGGGAAACCATCACCATCATCAGACAATTTTAACGGCACAAGAAATCCATTGTCACATTCAACACAAGAGTACCAAGTCCCATATCTTGCACATGTGACCAGAATTCCAAGGATAAAACTTAATCCCAACTCAATTCGAAAAACATACCCGATTTGATATATGATTCCGGTTCCGTCAAGGAGAAAGATTCCTTCGTTTATTCCCGGATCAAAAACCCATGTAACATCTCCATACCATTGGGTAAGAGGACTTTCACCGGTTGATAACCGGAAATTCCACCGGTAGTGAGCAAACGCACCGGAAACAAACCTTCTACCAAGAAGGACATCACGATTCCATGGAATCGACATTACAAAGAAAGGGCTCCAATGGATGCGGGATGAATCTGTCAAATCTATCAGTGAAAGCCAAATGAATTGGTAGATAATCCAAATCAAGAATGGCTCCATAGGCGTGGCCGGAGTCTGATTTGCAATTGACGGACTCGGTCCCTGAATCACCACCGTCGCGAAGAGGCAAAATGTGTGGGTTTGATAATTTTGATTTGCCATTTTTAATTACGTAAATCTAAAACTGAACAGCAATTAGGGGAAGTAAAAACAACTGAATAAGAAAAAGACGATGGCCGACGCCGGAGAAGCCGACGCCGGCCGGAAACGACGGAGATAACGAAAAGGTGTTAGTTTGTCTTTGAAGTCGCTCTCGGGAGAGAAAACGATAACCAACCCGTTTTTGTCATTTTCTATATACTTTGACTTGAAAATTTGTAAGGGAACGACAGAGGAGAAAAAATTCTTCAAAACTACATTGATGAATCCCGAAAATAGATTTCTGAAGTGAAAAGTGGTAACTCAACAGTGTTGTGTCTTTCTCTCTGTCTTGTTTCAGTCTCCCACATAAATTTTAACGAAAAGATGCTACACTCAAAACGACGTCGTATAAGAATATTTCAACTAAGCCATTAATCCTCTTGATTTTTAATTTTTATTTTACTTTCACAAATATTTCCGATTGTATTCATCGATCGTATCGTTGTGGTTAGCCCTGGGCGTTCGGTTGTTCGGTTCGGTTCGGTTCGGTTCGGTTGTTCGGTTATTCGGTTATTCGGTTTTAGGCATTTGGGATCCATAAGAGAACCAAACTGTTTTCGGTTCGGTTCGATTGTTCGGTTATTCGGTTATTCGGTTTTAGGCATTTGGGATCCATAAGAGAACCGAACTGTTTTCGGTTCGGTTCGGTTAGCTTTCGGTTCGGTTCGGTTTGGATACTTGAGAAGAGAACCATAAGATAACCGAAATACCTTCGGGTATGGTTCGGTTCGGTTCGGATATTTACCCACCAAATAACCGAACTATCCAAAGAACCGAACCATTACCCGAATAAAAACATATTGTCAAACTAATAATGTATGCAAATATGAACCAAAAACTTCAAAATGCAATAATTCAAGTTGCAAATCTAAAAAAGGAGTCTACAAAGTTCAGTCCAGAGAGATCCATAACAAACTAACAATATTCTAGAGTTCCAAAATCCAAATCCGCAACAAAATAACAAAGTTCAAACTTAAAAAAGAGTATAATGCAAAAAGGATTTGGGTTTAATGGGTTTGGTTCGGTTAATAACCGATATCCATGGATAGTTGAGATGAAAACCATTCGTTTATTTAGCACTACCCGAAACCGAAAATTTCGGATACTTTCGGTTCGGTTCGGTTTTTATGCCCAGGGCTAGTTGTGGTGGCCAGATCTTTCCTCTTTTAAAGTGTTTTTTTTTGTTTGTTCATTAATTCTTTTTTTCTTTTTTCTTTTTGTTCTTGGGAATCATCGACGCTTTGATTGGGCTTTGATCAGACTACTAACCCATGGGCTTGAATTGAGATGAGGTGATTTGTTTTTGGTAGAGGAGAAGTCGCTTTCAACTTCGTTTCGTCTTGGAACTTACTTAACTTTCATTATGGCAGACACATGATGACTCTATTGGTCGATAATAACAAGGGAGAGAGCAAAATTAATTATTCTTGGCTCTGGCTTCATTTCAAAAGATTGCAAAAACTCTCAAGCTGTGTGGATAGAGGCTAAAAATTATTTTTTCTTCTTCTTCATTCACATTATCATATAAGAAAAACTGTTGAATTACTTTTTGGTATGTAAATAGTCGTAGATGTTTCGCGTCCGTCCCGGTTCTTGTTATTATCGAACCAATTAATAAATTTTGATTCATGTTGACACAGCTTGTAAAACTCATAGTCATAGTATTAATCAAACTATGCGTTACATATCATTCGCTCCAAATTTTTCCTTAAACTAGCAAAACAAAGCCTTAGACGAGAGTCCCACCAGTAACGTACTCAGTGAAGGCCAACGCAACGAGACCGAGCATCGCGAACCGACCGTTCCATAGCTCAGCGTCTGAAGTCATGAACCCTTTTGACTTTGACTCTGCCCTTATTCCCTTGAACAACGGAACCATCGATGCCAACGTCAGCAACGCCGTTGTTCCTAGAAACCACCCGACGCCACCGTCGGAGATCTGAGCAAACACGTTTTCTCCCTTGGACAACTCCACGGCGATGGCCGCCACGAATCCAACCATTGCTAGTCTCCCGTTGATCCTCTCGGGTGCTGGACCGCTAAACGCTAGTAAATCTCCAAACTTCGTACTCACCTAAACAATAAACAAATTATTCAACTCACAAATCTAGTTTTTTATCAACGACAACATGACTTTGATCATTAGATCATATATACCTTAGGCTTGCTAACTGGTGGAGGAGGAGACGGTGGCATTTGCGGCGGAGCGGCCGAAGTCGAGGTCGAGGGCACAGAAGGATCTTCCTTGATAGGATCGCCCTAAGAAATTAGTCATCGTAACGAACGGTCAGGATTAAAAGTCAAATAATTAACGTAGGGAAGTGGAAGGACTATGACGTAGTATATAAATATATACCTGAGCCATGCATCGGACTCCCACCGGAGCAATCCTCTTGAAGAAGAGTTGGTTTGTGTTTCTGATGTTACGTGATTTCAATACACCGGAAGGAGCGGCGAAAACTGACTGCATGTTAAACGACGCCGTTGCCATTTCTGATTAGGTTTTCTAAACGCCAAAGATCGATGAAGAAGAGAGAAATGAATAAACTTTAAGACTTGAGAAGTGAGATGGAGCTGATTTGTTGTGTAACTTAGGATTATCTCTTTATTTATAGAGTTGGTGAAGGTAAATGATAGGTCCAGTATTTTCTGAATTTTATTTATTTATTTATCTTTAGTGATTTATGGGATACTATGATTACTTTTTTTTTCTTGTTTTTTTGTTTTTTTGTGGTGTGTAGTAGAGTAATAAGTAGAAACAAATATATCAAAGAAAACAAAATTTGAATTGAAACATTTTACTCTTTTGGGATGAAAAAGTTTCCTTAGAAAAAATGTTTTCAAACTTATGAGATTTTTTTCCATCTTTATTGTAACACATTAAGGTTATACAAATAAATCTAACTATTTCTCTTGAAAAATCGTTGGAAATGTGAAAACCACGTAGCCATGAAAATTAGTAAAACGAGAGGAAAGTGAGGTTGAGATCAGTGAGAGGCCACGTCTAGTCGAAAAAGTGCAAGTAAATTGTTGACGTGGCCTCCTTCATCACACACAGACACACGTCTTCCTTGTCTTTTTCTGATTGGCCAAGGCCAAGTGGGTTTGGTAAAAACACGTATAAATATGAGACTTGTCTCAAAATATTAAAAACAAGTTAATGGCTCACAATATTCACTTGGGAGATTTGTTTGTGGTAGAGAGAAGTCGTATTCAATCTCGTTTCGTGTTGGAACTTACTTAACTTCGTTATGGCAGACCCATGATGACTCTTTTGATCCTTTATGTGTCCCATTCATGGCTTCGTGCCCAATTCTCCTACGTGCACTGTTTTTTTCTTTTACACATTAGAACGGTAAATAACAACACAATTATCTAGATATGGAATATCAGATTTGATATACCACCATCGATAAGTGTGGTCTTTGCTAAAACTCTTAAAGTCTTAATATATGTTGAGAGAAAACAGATATACAGATCAGACACTAGCTAGTTTTTTTAATTGATTTCTAGCCGATAATAAACTTATCGCATATATTACTTACATTTTGTAGTTTCAAATACTAAAAAACTATGACCAATAGTAGTGTGAACTGTGAAGTGTGTATTTGATACTTTTGAGTTCAAGACGAATAAGTAAGTGTTCACGCGACTCGTGAGGCACTCCAAACATGTGAGAAGGTCCTCGAAAGGCCGAACAATAAAAAGCCCCGAAGCCCATAACATAAGTGGCCTTATTATCCCCAAAGAGGAACACAAAAACATGAGTCTTCGAGTGGACAAAGAGAAGGAACAACTTTGGGAAATTGATAGTAGTTTGTATTTGTTTGAGACGACTTTCATATGAAAATTGTATTTATGAGGTTATTGTGTTTTAAAAAAACGAAAAAAATACGTGGGTCATCATTCATTTAACATTACAATTAATTTTTGATTTATCCGGTCGTTCACACCTTTTCCTGATTATAGACTACTCTTTGGGATCTCACAATAAATCAAATGCATATATTTAATAAACTAAACCATGGAAGAAGGAGTTTTTAACTAAGATGATGATTATTGACGTTGATATAAGTTAAAGAATAAATCGCATACATTTAGATTCTAGTTTTGCTGTATTTGGAACATAAATGTTATAACACCTTATTAAGCCCAATTCAGAACAAGGCCTTACCCTTTAATTCAAGCCCAAGTAATATTATTCTTTTGTTACGTATATGAATGAGGGTAGGTCGACCCTCACTCAGATTTCTTATTTGCACATGTTGAATGTGAGCCCAAAGCAGCCACCAATAAACTGATTCAGCTTTGTCATTTTCTATGCTTTTATGCAAGAGGAAACATTAAAATATCATCGTTTTAATTATGTTTTTGACCTGTAAAGGATGGACAAAAGATATACTAACAAATCATTTAGCCGTCAAAAAAGATACAATAGCTCAGATATATAGTTTCCTGGTAGCTTCAACCTTCAGGTCAAGATAAAGTCAGGTCAAAAGTGATAAGCTCTATAATGAGTCCTCAAAATGTGATTTAAGTTTAAGAAATTAACACACTTTTCTTAAGCCGGCATTATTTTTATATTAATGCCTTCACTATTGCAGAAATACTATTTTATTAATGTAAACATATACTAATAATTAGAGGGATAAAAAGAATATTGGTGACAAGCATCATGCATGAAAAAAGAGAGAGAATATTGGTGATATCTTTTTTTTGTTGATAAATGAATATTGATGATGTCGCATGGTCCTTCACGTGATTACAATATTTATTTGCCTAGTTGAGCCGTAGCAACGATTATGAGGGCCGCCCGCGAAAAAAAAAAAAAGGGCCACTATAGAAAAGTGTATACTTATAAAAAAAATTAACCATAAAAAAAACAAAAAACAAAAAAAAAAACCTTCTCTCACGCTTCAGGTGATTCGAACTCATGACCTAAGATATGTGGTGTATGACATAATATCACTAGGCTACCAAAACACATTGGTATTTGAGGGCCGAAAATATTAATAACTTCTTGGAGGGCCGCAGCTCCCGCTTCTCTTGCTTCTATCCAGCTACGGCTCTGCCTAGTTGATAATATCGTCATCAATATATTGAGTCATGAGCAAAGTGCTGGTCGAACATCGACGTATTCTTGGATTAAGTTCGATTCTTGAATTGGTCCTAACTCAAATTCTTGTGTTTTAAGACAAAAGTTGTTGTGTTGCCGAATAAATAAATATTTCCTTCAGTTTAGTGTTTTTGAATCGTTTTAGGTTAAGAAACGTAAAAGAAATTAAATTCATTACTTAAAACGAAAGATTGAAAGTTTTCCTAGGAATGCTATCGTGGATACACTTTTATGGATATCATTTTGAATTATTAGAGTAGTTTTCTGGATGAGTTTTTTTTTTTGGGTTGGACTTTTGATAATACCTAACGGATGATCATAAATCGGTTTATGGGCATTAATACGTTCCAAAAATCAATGTAAATCACACAATATATACGTGATTTTAATACATAATTAACATCAATATGTCTAAATTTTTTTATCGAATGAATAATCTAAAACTGACTGTTTAGCTTGTTATTTCAAAATTTTTTATTTTCTTATGTTTCTTTTGTAAGTATTTTTTCTCAAAAAAAAAAAAAGTATTTTTTCTCTATGTATGTTTTAATTAATTAATATATGGTCGAAAAATATATTAAATAATTTTAATATAATCAATATTGTATGTGTCAGTCCATAGTCTATGAATCTTTGAAAAAAAGAAACAAATTATATTTTCAATATTTCATATTTATGTATTAAATACTTAAATATAATCCTAAAATTACTTAAACTATCTCAGTAACATATATTTAATTACTTACAATATTTCAATATATTTGTGTGTATATATATAGTTACAAAAAATTTAAGTAATTATATTAAAAAAATAACGTGGTCCTAATTGTGTATTTAATTTGTGTATATTTATTTTATACAAAAAAAAGCAAGTGTCCAGATACATTTGCAAGACGGTCTTTAAAACAAATCACATTGGTCTATAAAAGCCCACTCACACTTCATCTTCCACTTCAAAATTCATTTCGAAGATTCTCATTCTCCATTACAGAACAAAAAAAGCTTCAAAGCATCTAAATTTCACATTCCTCTCTGTTTTTGGTTTCGATTCTCCTCCTTCAATGGCTTCCATGTCCACCGTCTTCCCCAAAACATCCCCTTTCCTCTCTCAACCTCTCACCAAACCCCACAAATCCGATTCCATAACCACATCCATTTCATTCCCTTCGAGAAACCGTAGCTTAAGAACCCTCCGTGTACGAGCTCGCTTAATCGAGCCAGATGGTGGGAAGCTTGTAGATCTTGTTGTATCGGAACCACGACGGCGAGAGAAGAAACATGAAGCGGCGGATTTGCCGAAAGTGAGATTGACGGTGATTGATTTGCAATGGATGCATGTATTGAGTGAAGGTTGGGCTAGTCCTCTTCGAGGGTTTATGAGGGAATCTGAGTTCCTCCAAACTCTTCATTTCAATTTGCTCAATCTCGATGATGGATCTGTTGTTAATATGTCTGTACCTATTGTTCTTGCGATTGATGATCAACAAAAAGCCCTAATTGGCGAATCGAAACGAGTCGCTCTCGTTGATTCTGATGATAATCCAATCGCTATTCTCAATGAGTAAGTTTCTTTTATGTTTTGTTAGGATTTGAGGAATAAAGTTTTGATTTTTATTGGTCTGTTGTTGATTGTGTATACATTTTCAGTATTGAGATTTATAAACATCCGAAAGAGGAACGGATAGCGAGAACTTGGGGTACGACTGCACCGGGTTTGCCTTATGTAGAAGAGGCGATAACCAATGCTGGAGACTGGCTTATTGGTGGTGATCTTGAGGTTTTAGAACCTGTTAAGTACAATGATGGGCTTGATCGCTTCAGGCTTTCGCCGTTTGAATTGCGTAAGGAGCTAGAGAAGCGTGGCGCGGATGCGGTCTTTGCGTTCCAGCTTAGGAACCCGGTTCATAATGGACATGCTCTTCTTATGACTGATACTCGTAGGAGACTTCTTGAGATGGGTTATAAAAACCCAATCCTTTTGCTTCATCCATTGGGAGGGTTTACGAAAGCGGATGATGTTCCTTTAAGCTGGCGAATGAAACAGCACGAGAAGGTAATAATGGAAGCAAAGTCTTTTTTTTTGTGTGTGTTGTTACTAGTTCTTTTTAGGAGATGCTGAATTGGTTTACGTGACTTAATTAGGTGCTAGAGGACGGTGTTCTTGATCCAAAGACGACTGTGGTTTCTATATTCCCATCTCCAATGCTGTATGCTGGTCCAACCGAAGTGCAGTGGCACGCAAAGGCTAGGATCAATGCTGGTGCTAACTTCTACATTGTGGGTAGGGATCCAGCTGGAATGGGTCATCCTGTGGAGAAACGTGATCTGTATGATGCTGATCACGGGAAGAAAGTACTTAGCATGGCTCCTGGACTCGAACGACTCAACATTCTTCCTTTCAGGGTATATACATAAAAATCGCATGATACTCAACCTCGGTATCTCCTTCAAAGATTTAGGCTTTTTGAGTTCTGATTTCTGGTTTCAATTGGTTTAGGTTGCTGCTTACGATAAGACACAAGGCAAGATGGCTTTCTTTGATCCCTCAAGGGCTCAAGATTTCTTGTTCATTTCTGGCACTAAGGTGAAAACAACTTCTCAAACCAATTGGGACATAATGTGTCTAAGCTTTAAGTGTATTCAATTTCTGACTAAAGCTTGATTTGGTGGTTGTTTTGATAGATGAGAGCATTGGCAAAGAACAGAGAGAACCCTCCAGATGGATTTATGTGCCCTGGAGGCTGGAAAGTGCTTGTGGATTACTACGACAGTCTGACTGTAACCGGAAACACCAAACTCCCCGAAAAGATACCGGTTTAAGACCGATAAACCCATTTATTTGTTTTCGTTGTAGTAAATTAATAACATGATAGTTTTTTTTAAGATCTCAACATAATGATTGATCCATCTTATTGTAAGATTTGGAAAGCTTATATGAACAAAGGTAACACAAATCTTACATATAAACTAACAATAAAAAAAACAGAGCGTAGAGCAATATGAATCTAACTTTAAATCCTTGATGGTTCTTCAATCTATCACTATGACTTCATTTTTTATTGTTTTGGTTAAAGGCACGATGTGATCTTCGTCATTGCTTCTTCCCCTCTTATTCCCTGAATGAATCACAACATCTAACGTTTGCTCTGTCTTCTTCGCAACCACTTTCTTATCTATTTGGTAGACAAGATCAGTTTTATCCACGTTTACATCAATGCACACAATGGAGTCGTCATCGATTTCTTCTCGTACAATCATCATTGATATATCTGTGACCACTTTCCTCTCTAGCCATCTCCTAATGGGTCTAGCACCATACACCTACAATAACAATCATACAAGATTAAGTGATACAAATGTAAAACCTCAAGCACAACATATACTTATTAAGTGATAAGGAAAAATGACATTTACCGAGTCGTAACTCGCTGCTAAAATATAGTCCAATGCATCATTTGTGACAGTTATAGATACACCTTTCTCAGCAAGACGATTAGAAACATTATTCACTTGGAGTTGAACAATTTTTGTCAAATGCTCGTGGGACAAAGGATGAAACATAACTATCTCATCCAATCTGTTTAACAGCTCTGGCCTGAAATGTTTTTTCACATCTTTCATTGCGTTGTCTTGAGCCACTTGCATTGTTACTTCACCTGTAAGCCCTGAAATAAGGTGGTCAGCACCAAGGTTAGAAGTCATTATGATCACTGTGTTTTTGAAATCGACTGTCCTCCCATGCGAATCGGTTAATCTCCCGTCTTCCAACACTTGAAGTAACGTGTTGAATACAGTAACATTGGCCTTTTCAACTTCATCAAATAGTACAACACAGTAAGGTCGTCTCCTCACGGGTTCGGTTAGTTGTCCACCTTCTTCATAACCAATGTACCTAAAAAAACAAAGTACTATCATGTGAGTTTCCATTATACCATTAATCATTAAACACATAAAGAGAGGCTTGAGTTATAAGCAAGTACCCAGGTGGTGCACCTATAAGTTTATTAGCAGTGTATCTATCCATATACTCCGACATATCAAGCCTAACGAGTAGGTTTTCATCGTAAAAGAGTTGCTCAGCAAGAGCCTTAGCCAACTCAGTTTTACCAACACCAGTTGGACCGAGGAAAAGAAAGGAACCAGAAGGTTGTTGTGGCCTTCCTAGTCCAACCCTTGACCTTAGAATTGCCGCAGCTACAGCTTTCACGGCTTCGTCTTGTCCAACAACTCTCTCGTGCAACTTATCAGCAAGAGAAATCAGCCTCTTCTTCTCGTTCTGGTCAAGTCCAGTCACTGGAATCCCAGTCCATCGGCTCACTACCTCAGCAATATTCTCTGGCCCAACAGTTTCCGTAAGCATCACGTTATCTTTAGCACTCTTTTCTAGTTTCGCTATCGCGGATTCTACTTCCAGAATTGCCCCATATCTTAGATCAGCAGCTTTAGGAAGGTCATGTTGTCTCTCAGCCTCTTGTAGAGCAATCATGAGCTCATCTCGTTTCTGTTTAAGCCTCCGAGTCTCATTAACTATCTCTTTCTCATTTTTGTATTTTATTGTAAGAGGCTCAAGCTTGTCCCTCAAGTCATCAAGCTCTTTCCTCACCTAAAGAATAACAAATAAAAGAAGCTCGTATATAAACAACATTTACAAAGCAGACGTATATATGAAGAACATGTTTTTGAAAGTAATTTACCTCGACTAGACGAGCTTCACTAGCTTTGTCGTCCTTCTCCTTTTCGAGAGCATGAATCTCTATCTTTAGTTGCATTGCTTTTCTTTCAAGGTTATCAATTTCTTCTGGTTGACTATCAAGCTGGACTCTTACATGTGCACAAGACTCATCAACCAAATCAATTGCCTTATCCGGTAAACGTCGAGCTAAGCACATACAAAACAGAACAGAACACATCAGCAAAAAAATAAAAGAATCATCATAAAACAACTAAATATAGATCGTGCAACAGACCAGTGATGTAACGCGCAGACAATTGAGCAGAAACAACAAGAGCACTGTCTTGGATACGAACACCATGGTGTCCTTCATATTTTTCTTTAAGCCCTCGAAGAATACTGATAGTGTCAGGCACACTAGGCTCAGCCACAAAAACTTGCTGGAACCTTCTCTCGAATGCAGCATCTTTCTCGACATGTGTTCGGTATTCCTCAAGCGTAGTAGCTCCAATGCAACGAAGCTGACCTCTTGCTAACATAGGCTTAAGCAAATTAGCAGCATCCGTTGACCCACTTGCTTTGCCAGCACCAAGAGCCATGTGGATCTCATCGATAAAGAGAACAACTTTGCCTTGAGCATTCTCAACTTCTTTCAAGACCGACTTCAATCTTTCTTCGAATTGTCCACGTAGTGTTGTTCCAGCAACCATTGCACCCAAGTCCAAAGAAATGAGCTTTACATCAGTAAGATTGATAGGCACGTCTCCTTTCAATATCCTTTGAGCCAAACCTTCAACCACAGCAGTTTTTCCAACCCCTGGCTCACCGATAAGCACGGGGTTGTTCTTGGTTCTCCTTGAGAGAATCCCAACAACTCTTCTAATCTCCTTGTCTCGGCCAATGACAGGATCAAGCTTACCTGCTTGTTCAACCAAATCTATCCCATAAGTCTTCAAAGCCTGAAGGTTTACCTCACCACCAAGCTTCTCCACCTCAGACTTAACCTTCTCTGGTACAGAACCAGCTTCTTTCAACAAATCTCTGATTTGAGAATCATCAAGAAGACTAATCACCAATGCCTCTACTCCCACATTGGTCTCCCCTAGCTTCGTTTGTGCACGATTTAAGACCATAACAAGACTTGCATTGTTTTGAGGAATGGTTCTAGTTAAGAAGGGAGTTTGAGGTATGTTAAGACCTGGATATTGAGGAATGGCCCCATTCGATATTGGAGGAGTCTGTTTTGGAAGGTTTTGAGGACTTGGGTATTGAGGAATGGCTCCATTCGATATTGGAGGAGTCTGTTTTGGAAGATTCTTAGGACTTGGGTATTGAGGAATGGCTCCAGTTGGTGGAGGAACCTGTTTTGGGAGGTTTTTTAAGGCTTGTTTGATGACTTTGACAGCTGACTGAGCCAAGAGTTTGCTTCCTCCTGCAGTGGTGATTGCTCGATAGAAAACACCAGTCTGATCAGAAATCAAACCAACTCCGAGATGCAGAGGAGTTACTTGAACATGAGACGCAGCTATGGCAAGTGTTCGAGCCTTTGCAAGTATAACCTGGACCTTGGGGTCAAATCTTGTATAATTCATCTTCCTCTAAAACCTGTGATTGTGAAGCGACAATAAACCCTAAAACCTATATATAATATCAGAGATAAACGAATATGATCTAGAGAGAAATTCGTAGGAGAGAAGGCTTTTTAGGTTTATGAGAGAAAAGACTTTCTCTGATTCAGTTTCTGTTTTGTAACTTTGTTTTTTTTTTTTTTGATCAAATTCAGTTTCTGTTTTGTAAATATTAATAAGTAAAAACACAGAAAATCAGACACAGAAGTTTTTATTTGCTTTAAAAAAGTATTTGTATATATTTTTTTTCCTTCTAATATGATTTGACGCATGTACTCTTTTTTTTTTTCTCCCTTTTTTTTTTGGTATAGTGTATGTCAAAATTAAGAATCAAGTTACCTTAGTTAGCTACTTAGAGCAACATTATTGGGAGGTGCTTAGTTTTGGTTCTTACCCCAATTTTTGGTTCTTAGCCCAATTTTTGGTGCTTAGCTAAGAGCCATTCCTTAGCAAAATCATCAATTACACCTTTAATTGAGCTAAGAACCAAGTTAAGAACCAAGTTAAGCACCTCCCAATAAAGATGGTCTTAGCTGCAATATATTAAGCTGAAATTTGAACCAAGTTCCCTTTTTTTTCCCTTACCTTAACCGTCGAAGATTTATGAATTTCGATTCGTGATTTTCTGAAAAACTAGAAACACTAAATCCAAATAATTTAGTTGTGATAAGTTTATAGGAAATAATTTTTTCTACAAAAAAAATCAAATTTCCCCTGAAACAATAGATATATAAATTAATTCTAGATGAAACTATGAAACTAGCGGGATTAGTAAAAAAGATTTATTGAAAAAATGTAATTCTTAGTTTGACTAAATTTTTCTTTATATTTTTTTTGCCAAATACAAAAACAAAATAAATTCACAAACATGAATAGGAAAAAAGATTAGAAGAAGTCATGACCTTCAATCTTTCTCTTATTCGCGACATTTGTCAATCAATGGATGAAATTTTGTATGTAAAAAAACTTATTCCAATTAGATAAATAAATAAAAAAACTAAAACATATATATTTAAAAGAAATTTTAAATTTTACTTCAATTAAATAAAGAAATTTTTATAAAAACAAAAAATTTATTAATTAGGGAAAATATTATTTTTTAAAACTTTACTTTTGAAAATTATTAACTAACATAATGTGTCAATAAGTCGATCATATTTCAATGCATGTTTTTTTAAAATCTAATTAGTATAAATTAATTATAAACTGGCACGAACTGTTCGTACCCAGCCGCATCTTATCATTTATGTAAACAATTTTCCGCAGCATTGGCTCGTTTGAGCCAATCTAATATAGCTGTCGAGAAAAAAAAAATAGTATAAATTAATTTGTATTTCTTGATATCAATTTGGAGAAGAAAAAGTAATTTCGAATACGATTAAAAAGTTAATCTAGTTTAAATAGATTTATGAGAATCAAATTTCTAAGGCTTTTAAATATAGAAAATTACTAATCCTAACAATTCCCATTTTTTTTGGAAAATATATTAAAAAGAAAATAGATAAAAACAATCTTATTTGATTTCAAACGTTACGTTTAGGTGAAAAAAGTGAATACTAATGGGTCTCAGTAATAATGGGCCTTTGCAGCCCATCATCATTTAAATAACCAAAATTGAAATCTCTTCGAGTGTTGTTCTCTCACTTCTGAGAAATCATCTCCTAAGTCACTTCTCAGTCTATAGTGAGTTTGTCTCTCTCTCCCAGCTCTCGCATCGTTGATTCTCCAAAACCAGTCTCACTCTCTATTGCCGATTCTCGTTTCGTTTCCTACCTTCGGAATCTCAAAAAAAAGGTATGGGTTCTTCATTCTGCTGATTTTCTCAACCTATTTCTCAGACATTTTCAGTCTAGGGTCTACGACGATGATGGGTTTCTTGAGAAAATGTGGGAAAAATTGATTGTCTAAGTACTTAATCGTAAATGAAAATACAAAGATTTAGTGGGTCTTTTAAAGTTGGTAACTTTTGATGATTCTCCCTTGGTTACTTACATGCCTGCGTAGTGTTTGTTGAAATGCCTGTGAGAAGAACTTTTCAGTGAAAAAGCTCACATTTTTATTCAGATTGAGTTCAATGTTCGTCTTGGTTGATGTATAATGTGGAACTGCTTTCTGATTTTCTGTTTTGAGTACTTTAGATAGGTGGAAGTGGAATGGTAGGTTGCTAATGCATGTATAGATTGTGTCTAGATTCTTTGAAATAAAGAAACTGAAACTTTGATCTTATCTTGTGGATTAATCTGGGAAAACGAAAGTTTGGTTATTGATGATGATTAGTATATTCCAGATGTTCGTTTCAGAGAGAAACCTAGAAAATACTCTCTACTTCCTTTGTCTTTCTCTAAGATCTTTCAGTTCTGATTTTTTCAAGAGTCTTTCTCAGAATGTGATGATAGTAAAGTATTTCTAGTCTCTGGATCAATGATGATAGCTATTTGACATTGTTTTGGTTTGGTTTTGAAGGTTGAACAATGTTTCTCAAAGTCCAGTTACCATGGAACGTGATGATTCCAGCTGAAAACATGGATGCCAAAGGGCTGATTTTGAAGAGAGCTATACTAGTAGAGTTACTAGACGCGTTTGCTTCCAAGAAAGCGACCAAGGAGCTTGGTTACTATGTGGCAGTCACAACTTTGGACAAGATCGGAGAAGGCAAAATCAGGGAGCATACCGGTGAAGTTTTGTTCCCGGTAATGTTCAGCGGGATGACTTTCAAGATCTTCAAAGGAGAGATAATTCACGGTGTGGTGCACAAGGTGTTGAAGCACGGTGTCTTCATGAGGTGTGGTCCAATCGAGAATGTTTACCTCTCCTACACGAAGATGCCGGATTACAAGTATGTCCCTGGAGAGAACCCGATCTTCATGAATGAGAAGACCTCTAGGATTCAGGTTGAGACTACAGTGAGGGTTGTGGTGATTGGGATAAAGTGGATGGAGGCAGAGAGGGAGTTTCAGGCGTTGGCTAGCTTGGAAGGTGACTATCTTGGACCATTATCTGAAGAGTGATCTGCTTCATTTCTTCATGTGATTGGGTTTTTGGGCAATCTCTCGTGTTTATATAACTCGGCTTTAGTTCATGTGTTGGTAAGTACTCTCAAGTTGTGCAAATAATGAACCTTGATCTTTGAATGTAATGACATTTTCCACTTTCATGAGAAAAGGCTGGTCTAATTTAGGTTTTTGGTATTGGTAGTGATTCTTGTTTTCTTATGAGGCTCTTTCATGATAAGCTTAGATTCGAGTGAGACTCTGGAATCGAAGTCTAACCGGATTGATAAGAAATATTTCTAACCGAAGTTAACCGAACCAATCTCAGAGCACAGATTTGGACAGTCATAAACAAACCGTATTGAGTTTATTGCTCAGTGCCTCAGTGATTGTTTCTGCAGCCGTTGAAACGGAGCCGTTTAAGTTGTCTCTTGATAGCTATGTTAATTCAGAGTATACTACGGCCCAGCCCAATCATTGGTGACTTTGTGAAGCGAAAGAAAGCCCATGAGAATCACATAAGATTTTTATAGGATATTAGCTAATTTATAAGGAAGGAGGACACGTGGCTCTCTAGCATAGGTAAATCCAAGATATTCGTGCGGGGACATATTAACCGGCTTTGGTTTAGTCGTTTGATATTTATTAACCGACTTTTCCACATTGTGTTTCATCTACACCGTCGATTGCTTTACACTTAAGCAAATAACAACCGTAGGATCTTTCCGAAATATTAAACCGACTCGTGATTATGGTTTTTGCTCCCTCTATATAATGTGGTCGATGATCGTTTATTGCTTTCATTGATTATCTCCTTGTTTGATCGATAATCTTCTTTTTAGGGTTTTGCCCGAATTCGTGTGACAACATCTGATCAACTCTCGTTGATCCTCTTCATCAACTCTCGTTGATATGTAATCAACCCTCGTTGATATAGTTCTAATCAACCCTTGTTGATATCTATCATCAACGCTTGTTGATCCTCATCATGATCAACTCTCGTTGATCTATTATCTCCTTGATCAGAATCAACGTTTGTTGATCTATCTAATCAACCCTCGTTGATAAACAATCAGAAGTTGGTGTGTAATGAAAAAAGGAAGGATCTTGGTAATATCATGTGAGTTTGGTTTCTAATTGCAATTAATTATTTGTGAGATTCTTTTTGTAGCTTTCGTTGATTATCCTTGGAATCTCCTTGTCTGACCGATGATATTCTTGTTAGGGTTTTGCTTGTCATCGAGGTACGTTATTTTCTATGTCTAGGGTTTTTATCTTGGTTATTATGCCTAGGGTTATTTTCTCTGCCTAGGATTTTGTTTTACACCTAGGGTTGCTTAGGGTTCTTTTCTATGCCTAGCCAGGATTTTGTTTTACGGCTAGGGTTTCTCGATACCATTGTTACTGTTTCTCAATCTTTCGGATCTTCTGCTTACATATCTTGTAATATTGGATTAAAGTCTACTAACTCAACTTTTTTCCTATTCTTGTAGAGATTAATATGAGCGTACGACAAGAAAACAACATCTGATCAACTCTCGTTTGATCTCACCATCAACTCTCGTTGATATCCTATAATCAACTCTCGTTGATCCCATATCCTAATCAACTCTCGTTGATCCTAATAATCAACTCTCGTTGATCCTAATAATCAACTCTCGTTGATCCCATACCCTAATCAACTCTCTTTGATCCCATACCCTAATGAACTCTCGTTGATCCCATATCCTAATCAACTCTCGTTGATCCCATATCCTAATCAACTCTCGTTGATCCCATATCCTAATCAACTCTCGTTGATCCTTATCATCAACTCTCGTTGATCTCATATCCTAATCAACTCTCGTTGATCCTTATAATCAACTCTCGTTGATCCTTTCATCATCAACTCTCGTTGATCCTTATAATCAACTCTCGTTGATCAAAAGAATCAGATGTATAGAAAAAATAGGGAGGGGATGTATATGACCTTTGCCATGACAGGTGCGCTTGCTTGGCAGGTCTAAAACCCTAAATAAAAAGACTCAATGTTAGGTTTCGTGGATGGCACGGCATTGGTTAACACTCGTTCTTGGCCCGACTTTCCTTCTCTTTGGACTGTGTGTCTTGTTTCTTTCTTATTCTCTTGCTGTCTCATATTCTTCTTACATATTAAAAAAAGTTATCATATGTGCACTATAATATTTTAAAACAGGAAGAGAATCACAGACCCAATATTGAGCAACACCTTGTGCTCTTAATATGCTTCTTGCATGGACTATCAACGACGAGAATCACAACCACTAAATCAAAGGGAAAGAGGTAATGATTATATTTTTTTAATCAGTCTTGGTGTTTGATATATTTCTTTATTTATTATCATATTACACGTGGATTCTGTTGGAGTTGTTGTGCGGTTCGAAGTGTCCGCGGTGGCGCTGTGTGGTTTAAGGAAAGACGACACAAGAGAAGAAAACTTTTTATGTTCTCGCGACGATGGAAGGTGACGATTCACTTGGTCCATCTATCTTACAGGCTCGGAAGGGCGATAATTGTGGTTTGTTGAAACCTAACTATTAAGCCAAAGCTGAAAGACTTTAGAGACGTGTTCCTAGGTTATTTCTTGTTTGTACTTTGGTATAGATGTATAGGTGAATAAATCATCTCTATCAGAATGTAATCTAAGATTCTCTATTGAAGTTTATAATTGAGACAAGCCAGCAAACAAGTTTAGATTCTATCTAAGTATAGAGGGAAATACTTATTATTTGAAAACAAATCAAGTGTAATAACATGAATCAAATATGTTGGAAGAAATTTTTCAAAGTAATGGAAAGAGTTCTATACTATTTAGAGATGATTATTAGAGATGTTTTACGCAACTTTGATTTTGAGATGTAGAGATGTTGATATTTTTATAAGAAAAAAAAAAACTCTAGAACCACTATAAAATTGGGTTTTTGCCCAACTGATAATTGAATCTATGACCCAACAATCGAAACTTGATTGAAAAATAAAGTTAACTATTCATCAACACTCCCTTTTGAATACGATTTTGTTACTTCAAGCAACTTCTCATCTTGATAAAGGTTTTGCGTTTGAAAGGCTTGGTGTAAATATTGATTAATCATGTGACTTAACATACTTCAATTATACATGCTTCTTGTTAACATACTCTCTAATGCAGTGATATAATGTTAACATACTTCTTCGATCATAAAAAAAACTAGATATTTTGCTGAGCAATTGTTAACTGATCTTACAAAAATCTTTGTTGACTTCTCTTGTGGCAAAATTGTCTTATTTAACACGCTTTTTTAAACCAAATAGTATGAGAAACACATGATATAAGTAACTATTACGAATGTCATTATACAAGTGGAAATAGTGATAATTTCACGGAGATTTTGACGGTCACACACTCCCTCCATATAAATCGATAGAGAAAGGGTTTAAAACGATTTGAGGAGTGCACATGTAAAATCGATTTAGAGAAAAGTGTTAATATTTTGAAATTTAGTAACTTCTTTGTTATTAGTTTGAAATTTATAATCATAATGGAAACATCTACATAGTACCTATTTATGTAAGAGTTTAATAGATCATGATTCATGCTATAGCGCGGGTTAAATTTATTGATTATAAATCTTATTATATAAAGTATGGTTTTCAAAGTTAGTAACTCATAGGATTGTGCCACGTGTCAAGTCTATTGATCAGATGTTGACATGTGTTAGAAAATAGTTAACTTTTTTTTTCCTTTAAAGAAATAGAAAAACTAAAAAAAAAGAAAAAATTTATATATACTAATTTATGTCTATATCTTAAAAAAAATTATTTTTCTTAACCAAAAGGAAAATTAACACATTTGATTTTACATGTGTTATTGGTCAATTAAATTTAGCATATATTAATTTTTTCAAAAAGCATTTAGTGTGGATAATAACTAATTAAAAAGGCCATTGAAGTTTAAAATAACAATATAATTTATTTAACATGAATTTAATTGGATAAAATTGTATGTATCATTGTAATATAGTGTTTTCATTCGTTAAATTAAAATATAAAAAGTTTTTAAAATAAATTAAAGAGCTTATGAGAATAAATTTTTGAATACTTATGTTTTATTCTAAGAATTTTAATGCATCCTCTGATGGAGGGGCTTGCAGCCTTTGATGTGTTACCGCAGGCTTATACTTATGTTTTATTCTAAGAATTTCAACGCATGTAGTCATAAGTGAAAACACAAATTTTTTTGGGAAAAATAGCTTATATGATTGACTTTTCAATTACTTAATGAGAAGTTAGTATATATTTATTTCTTAATTTTAACTCATTTAAAATTAGTTTGCATGAGGTAAAATTAACTTATGAGATTACGTCATATATAAAAATATATATTTTAAACAATGTTTGTTTTTCAAATATTTTTGTGGATTTCTGTTTTTTTATTAATTATAAATTTGATCTCATATAAATATTATTTTTATATAAAATTCTTATCACTTAAGATGAAGTGTGTAGAATTATAATAAAAGTTTAATATGATGAAATAGGTAGTTAAACTGTATAGCAAAATTTAAATACTATCGTTAAAAATTTACATTTATATCTTACACCCGTCTATTTAGGCGTGCCTTATCTAGTTTTATACTTTAGAATGAAGTTTTGATCATATTAGTAAGTGGAAAAATATTATTATTTTCCTTCAGTTTCTATATATCATATTAAAATGATTATCTTTTCTTTTTATATAATACTCAATTATGGATAAACTTTCTTAAGATATGGAAAAAATAATAATATTATTTTAAAATAATTAATATTGTTTGAACAATGAGTTTATTTATGTTAACAACCACAAAAATGAAATTGCATATAATTATATTAGATCAAAAATTAAAATATCATAAATGAGCCGCATCTAAAATGTAGATTATTTAGAGTTAACTAAGAAAATTAGCTATTATTTTGAGTTCATTTAGAAAATTTCTTCTTTTTTTTTTTTAATTTATAAATTTTTGTTGTTGAAATGGAGATTTGTTTGAACTAATTATATAATTTAGCAATTATTCATATAATCAAATATATTATGAACATATTTTTGGTATATACTAATACCAAATTCATTCTGTGAGTGGAGTTCATATTTTCATTTAAAAATTCTAATAAAAAATTGCTTGCACAATCCATCATTCGTTATTTTTAAAATTGCTTGGAGAATCAAATTTTCAAATATGTAGAGATGTCAAATCTTATTTAAACCATCTCATCATATACTCTAACTTGCCATATGTTATAAGGATCATAACCTTTTCTATCATAGAATACATTACATTAAAGTGCCACCTACTATGAATATTTACAAAAATCAAATTAGTGTATTTATAGTTTTTAACTTTATGATCTATTAAATATTTATAATATTCTTTTAAAATATCAAGTTAACCTATTTTTAAATGTTCTAAATTAAAATATTTTTAAAATTTACTGTAATATATAAAATTATAATTTTCAAAAAAATTGCATGGAATTGAATATAAATATTCAAATTCCGACCTATTTCTCAGTCGGAATAATGGTTGAATTTATTTATTTATTTTAAATATATAATTCAAGTCTGAAGTTTTGACCTTTTACAAGTTTTTTTCATACATTGAACAATTTATATTCGTTCTTAAAAATTAAAATCGTGGCATATGCAAAAAAATCTATTTTTTATTATATGGATGATATGATGATTTATTTGTTTCAGAAAAATATAATCATATAAAAAGAGAGGTGAAGTATAATTATTAATAACAAATTAATATGGTAAGTTAGATATCAAATCTAATATGTTTATGTTGATTGGTTATCCCTTTTTGAAATTAATAATGTATGTCGTTTTTTTAATTTAAATAAATTGCGTAAATTAGTAATTGACTTGTTTATTCTTAATGAGCTTAATTAATTTTTTTTTTGTCAATCGAATTAATTTGTTCATTGAATTTTTATTTCCAATAGCATTCCTAAGTTCTATTTTACAAAGGGCAAGGTTAATTTCTTTGATGTACTTCCACAATATTAGTATAAGATTTATTCTTATTTTAAGAATAGTTTGGGTCCATTTGTATTGTAAAAACTTAAAAGAGATACTACTTGTTGTATGAAAATCTATAAAAAACCATTATAACTAAAAGAAAGGCTAAAGTGCAAATTGTGAACTAAGATATTTATAAAAAAGATTGATCAAATATTGCTTGTAATTTTATCTGGATAAAAACAAAGGATGTATAACCATGGTTTGTCCGGAACCCCCGTCGATCAAGACGATTAAGGTCCATTATATAGTCTTCCATTGAAGCTACCATTGAATTAGTGCAAACGCGAAAAGTTTGATTTTGTTGTTATGCCAAAATAATTCGAAGTTTATCCAAAATATAAGTATCAAGAATGCATCGGAAAGAATTGAAAACCAAATTTTTTTAAACAATTAGGAAAGATATATCCATAATCCAAATCTCAATCATCTATGCATGAAAAGAGATTGATTCTAGTTATATTGATCACATTCAAGACAAAGGCTATGATCTCCTAAATGAACTATTCCACAACCGTTTTCGCCAACTTCAAAGTCAGCTCATAGTAATCAGAGTGAGCATCCGTACACTTAATCAACAGTTATAAGTGTTCTTTACACTTATTGAAACTTTGAGTGTCCTCCACAAAGCCTTATATGATTCTTTGCAACCACCTCTTTTATGAACTCTCAAAACCGCACAATATTTCTTTGTCACTCTTTGTATCTCTTCCTTTGGTTGACTAACGACTCTCCCAGTTTCAGCGGGAATAAAGCTCCCTCATCATTAATTCTATAATCGTTTTTGCAATCGATTGTAGTTGAACTCTTTCTTTCTTCGGCTAAGCTCCCACTTTCTCTAAAAGAACTTGGTCATTTTGAGAAACAGATTCAGTGGATAAAGTGATTCTCATATCTTCAACTGTGATATCAGATCGTACATTCATACGGTGAATAAAGTTATAGATGATGACGATTAGAGAAGTTGAAAAATACTACTCCTTTTGTTTCTAAAAAAGATTTTTTAGAATTTAAAAAAAAATTAATTGAAAATACAATATTTTTTATATTAAACAATTTTCCCATAATCGTAAACCAATAGTAATTCAATAAATTCAATTTTTAATTTTTTTTAAGAAAATTTACAATTTATTATGAATAACTTATTAAAAATATGTATAAAACCTAAAAGATCAATCTCTAGAAAATCAAAGAAAAACGTAGAAAATATTTTTTAAAAACGGAGAGGAGGGATACGTAGGGATATAACCGGCCGGCAAAAGATCATGTCTCAATGTAAGCTAACTAATGACTCTCTATGAATACTAAAGATGAAACATAAAAATGTATGCTACTCAAATTGCGTAAAATAAATGTAAGATACTGTAAGTTTTAGACTAAGAAAAATAAAAATAAAAAAGGAGAATATATTCTAACAAAGACTTAAAAGACTACGGGTGGCCACAAAAGAAAATAATTAAGAGTGGGTGATTAAATCAGTTTTTGAGTTTTTTCGTAAGATGTATAATTATATCTAGGTTTCCAACTAAATTTCTAATTAAAAAGAAATGATTTCAAAAAGTATGTAAGACTATGAAAAAGAACCAATTTGTTGTAATCATTACATGATGAAACAGCCGAACTCACTCTAATTGCTAACCAATAATTGCATATTAACTAGTTAAAATGCTGTCTATACTTTTATCCTACTACTTAAATTTATTTTCTAAGATATCTAATATTACAAAAAGGATTGGTTTGAGGAATTCCAGCAAAAAAAGACCTCTTATGTTTTTATTAAACGTAAAAGAAGAGAAAATGCTTTCAAAAGTTGAAAGCTGATTATGGGCTATAGCGTAGCTCAAATCATTTTAATTATATCCAAGATAAAAGTTAGAGAAGAAAAAATGATTAAAGATGAGGTCCATTGGCTCATAAGAGTTTTCGTATGAATATTTGAATTATAAATGTTTACGAATCATTTCCTCACTTAAAAGGGATGAACATATTGACCCACCACCACCATTAGTCCCTTCTAATTTCTTACGACTCTATTAGTGTCCACTGCTTACCAAACATTGAATCATAAACAAAAATTATGTTTTCCAATGGCCAAGAATGGTTGAAATAATGGTTGGGCCATAGAACTCGTAAATATATATAACTTTAGAATCTACCTCTTCTACATTAACAAAGACAACATATTACTTGGATCGAGTTCAATTTGATGGAACAATGAAAAATACCAAGAATTGTGGGTTTTAAATGGGATTTGATGATTCACAACAAAATATCTAGAATCTAGAAAGATAGTGTGCTTGTGTGATTTTTTTTTTGGAGACTATTTACAAAACCACACCCTTTAATATTTCAATATCTGCTTAGTGGTACATGATTACGTGGGATGTAAAATTTGTATAGGTACAAGATTTTACTCTTATTATAAAACTAGCATTTTAATTGATATTTTTTTTTTCTTATCATATATTTATCTATCTTTTAACTCTGATTTATAGCGATATGATCTCTATCATAATATTCATTGTTTTATACAAGTCTAGATTTAGTAGATACTAATCAAGTTTTTTCTTTCACAACATTGTCTTGAGATTTAGTGGAGTTCTTGAAAATACTAGAGTTATGGCTAAAATTCTAAATTGAGTGGTTGGACCTCAGTTTAAAATGGTCCAATTTTAGATATTGTGCCTCCGACTTATAAATAAATAGAAGTGTCCTACGGTTTTATATGAAAAATTTACATATCATATGGTCTCATAATGTTGTGTAGGGTCCCAAAAAAGTGACGCCAACTAATAATCATTTAATCAATTTATAACAAAAATCAATAAAATTACCAAACATGCTTTATCAAGCAAGACACAAACAGTACCCGGAACTATCCGTTCAGACAGAAACCTCTAATTGCTCTCTGTTTCAATTTTTCAGAGATTTTGATCTATTGAAAATTGAACAAAGGAGATGATATGGGAAACAACAACGCCACTGCCATTTTAACAGGTAAACCAACAATAGTCTTTTGTTTTGTTGTATTGTATTTTTTTTGTTCTCACTGAATATATATGTCTGTGTAATTGCAGATCAAGAAGAGAGGTCAAAGCAAGAAATCAATGGAGTGTCTCCATTGGCCTCTTCCGTAGATACCACGCAAGACCAGGTGTTTTTTGCTGGTAAAGGTATAGATGGAGATGAAGAGAAAGAGAGCTCAAAGCTAGAAACCTTGGATTATGTTTCTTTAGAGACAGTGCAAGATCAAATGTTTCTTGCAGGTGAAGAAAAAGATGGAGATGAAGAGAATGAGAGCTCAAAGCTAGAAACCAATGGGATGTCTCCATTCGACTCTGTTTCTTTAGAGACCGCGCAAGATCAAGTGTTTCTTGCAGGGGAAGAAAAATATGGAGATGAAGAGAATAAGAGTTCAAAGCTAGAAACCAATGGAATGTCTTCATTGGAATCTGTTTCCGTAGAGATCACGCAAAAGCAGGTGTTTCTTGCGGGTGAAGAAAAAGATGGAGATCAAGAGAAAGAGAGCTCAAAGCTAGAAACCAATGGACTGTCTCCATTGGAGACTGTTTCCGTAGAGATCACGCAAAAGCAGGTGTTTCTTGCGGGTGGAGAAAAAGATGGAGATCAAGAGAAGGAAAGCTCAAAGCTAGAAACCAATGGAATGTCTCCGTTGGACTCAATATCCGTAGAGACCAGGCAAGATCAGTTGTTTCTTGCGGTTGAAGAAAAAGATGGAGATAAAGAGAAAGAGAGCTCAAAGCTAGAAACAAATGGAATGACTCCATTAGACTCTATTTCCGTAGAGACCACACAAGATCAGTTGTTTCTCGCAGGTGAAGGAAAAGAAGGAGGTGAAGAGAAAGAGAGTTTGTCTAATGGTGTTGAAGAAACAGAACAACATAGCAAGGAATTTGTTGATGAATCGAAAGTAAAAAAATTCAAAGAAGAGATGGACCAGAGTGGCTTGGAGAGCTTGGTAATGGAAACAGCTGAGAAGCTTCAAAAACAGACATCAGTTGCGAAAGGTTGATCTTAATTTTTCTATCTTCTCATCATATTTGAAAGTAAACCTAATGCAATCATGTCTCTTTATTCATTATCAGGTGTTGAAACTTTGAGTGAAGCAAGAGAAGTGGAAGAGTTGTCTATGAAGGGAACTCAAAGTGTTGTGAGCAAATTGAATTCGACAGAGTCTGGTAATGAAGAGAAGCTCTGTGTGATTGATGAGATTGTCTTTGAATCTCCAAGCTCTCTTGGAACTGTTGGAACTGAAGAAAACATGGTGAATGAGTCTTTGGACGAAATTGTTCATTCAGAGGAAGTTGTAAAGCTTGATCAAGAGACTGGTATGGAACAGAGGACAGGAAGCAAAGGGTTTCCTGATATCGAGCCACAGGAGATTCTGAATCTGGACTATCGCGTTGTTCATGATGAAGAAGTTACAGATGAAGGAAAAGTCGATAAGGAAATCTCTAACTCTAAACCTGGTTTGCAAGAGTCAGATGCGATTCAAAAGGCCGGTCTTGGAGTTTATATAGAAGAGAAGGACAAAAGAGAAGCGAGTCTGAAACGCATGTATCGGTGCAGATCGCTCCCAGTTAGCCAGAATAATAGAGTTATTGGAGATTCGCTTGTTCAACAGTTGGTTTCAGAGGTTGCGTTTCCTCCAAGAAACAAGATGGGTTTAGAGAAAGCTAACACGTCTGAGGCTCTACTTGTTCCTTGCGTAGGAAGCAACAAAGCGCAAGAAACTATTGAAGCGATAACTGAAAGAAATAAAGAAGCTAGACTTGAGATGCGAGCACCTACCTTCGGTCATGACCTAAGAATCGAAGAAAGAAGTGATGAATCGACAGAGAATACTCCGCTACTCTGTGAGGACAAGACTGAGATATACGAGGCAACAATCGACGTGGAAGAGAAAACTGTGATGCTGAAGAGAAGTGAGTCTGTGAAATCAAGAGGCAGCGAGAGGTCTCTAGGATCGTTGAAGAAACACAATGATAGCTTCAAAGAAGCCAAGGGCTCAGAAGAAAACTTGGTGGACAAGAAAGCTTCACCGGATTCTATGAAAGGCATAGTCAAAAAACGAAGTAAATCTTCGCTCTTGGGAACATGCCTTTGTTGCACCACCGCAATGAATTGAACTAATTATTTGGTGATTTGATGGTTTTTTTTTATTTTTTAAAATTATTGTTTTGAGAAATTTGGGAGGAAACAAATGAAAGTGTGGATTGGGTTTTCTGTATACTTGAGATGGGATTTTCTGTTTGAGGGATTTTGGTAAAGTTAAGTTTTACTGCCTTTAATTTTTATTTTTAAAATTTTGTTACTAAATATTATATGGGCATGGCTTTCTCACAGTCTCTCCATTTTTTTTATTTACACAAATATCACTTTTATTATTCTTTACATAAAAATACATTGCCGAGAAACGTCTAGACAAGTGATTTAGCCATTAGATCTTCTCGTTTGACATAAGAAGTTCCACTCCTCACTTTCATGGGGAACAGAAAATATATCGAAATACTTTAGTATTCACATATAATCAATCCGCAAGAAAATTACTTTTCTTATTCATTCACTAAATATAATTCCAAAATCATACTGAAAAAGCTATAATTCAAAGATTGCGAGAAGAAGAAAATAATCATATAGGAAAAACACCTATAATTAGAGTTCCAAAATCATATAGAAAAAGCTATAATATAGAGATAGATTGGATCTGACCGCTACATAATAGATAAAACAAAACTGGATCTGAAAATTTCAATGAATGTAGAATAATGGAATTTGTTGAGATGGTGTGAACACAAAGTAGTAGCAACTAACAAGGTAATTAAGGATCATTGGCTTATATAATATGTAGAATAAAATTTAAAAAACAATCAGCCAATGTTGATCATCATCTTGACAAATTCATCATAATTGACTTGGCCATCACCATCCAAATCTGCCTCCTTTATCATTTGTTCAACTTCTTCATCTGTTAGCTTTTCCCCTAGATTTATCATTACATGACTCAACTGCAGTAACAAAAAAGTCTTTCACGTTAAGAAATAAATTAACCTAATAGTTAGTCTAATTAGTGTAAATTAAATTGTGCATGTTAATAATTGTTTTTCTTTTTCATTTGAATCAGCAATAGTTGGTCAAACCTAATTTGAACCATTTCTGATTTCTGTAAGAAAATTATGCACAAACCAAATTCATACAATTGTTTAGTTTTTTTTTTTTTTTTTTTTTAGTTGTAAACAAAATACAGATGGTTTTAGCTTAAGTTTGACCAATGCAATTAATAAATTGTATTGTGTTGCATGCAAAAATGTGCATATAAAAATGTGTATGCATTAATGTAACTTTTGAGAATGTAAAGAAATGTTATATATTTAATCAAACTAGATGAAAACATGTGCCCCTCTGTCAAATAAACCAATAGAATCAAACGCATTTTACTCTATCTAACTACTTTCTAAGTATTAATTGTTTTTCTTTGGGTTCCTCCTAAAGATTCAGAATGCCAGCTAGCTCTAAGCCTTCACGATGGAAAACAGACTTTCGAAAAGATAAAACCAAATAAATAAATGGCCATGTCTTGTTAAAAAAATGTTTTAAACTGTTAGAACATAAATGAGACAAAAACTATGGATCTCTTTAAATTGGAAGATCGTCTGGCTTTGTTGTCTGATATTTGTCATTGATTCTAAATATGTGAAAGTGTGTTTTAGCTGGATTTCTCATTTTTCTAGTTAATGCAGAATTAATTGGTCCAAGTGGTTTCATAAATATAATATGCTCATAATTATTGTGCTTAGCCTGGATTTGACACTTTAGAGATATAGAGCATGTACCACTTAAGAAGAGAAGAAATTTATGAAATTGGTTCATGTACCTAAACTAAATTCGACAATAACCAAATTTAGATAAGGATTTTTAGTAGACACAAAAAAATCTATTCAGTTATGGCTCTAATCATTAATAAAGATATAAAAACAGAGTTAGACCGTACATGGTATTATTGGCGAACGTTGTACCAACGCAATCCAGTGCATCGAACTAATTTGTTTTTATAAGTTCTTAAAAGGATTTTCCGCGATAATTTCTTGAATAAGTCAAGCATATATCTTTCTAACTATATATACGCATATATCAAATATAAATAAATAACGAGAGAGAGAGAGAGAATTAAAAGAGAGTCACGAACCTCACTGGCAGAGATAAAACCATTTTGGTCTTTGTCAAAGACTTTGAATGCTTCTTTCAGCTCTTCCTCAGCATCACCTTCCTATACCATCACATGATCATGACAACAATTAACATACACAACTATTGTTAATAAAAGTCTTTATTTAGAATATGTACACATATGTATCTTCACAAATCAGATTTGTTCGTAGAGAACAACATAAAGAATAAAGTATGGAAAGATGGGCATTATTTTTAAGAAACTAAGAAGCATAATGAATGAAACAGCTCCATTTTGACGACGAATCTGTTAGGATCCCATATCAGGACCTAACGTAATATAAAAGCATAAGAGATCAAGAAAAGAGGAAACCTGAAGTTTTTTGGCCATGAGGTTGAGAAACTCAGCAAATTCAATGGTGCCGTTGCTATCAGAATCGATCTCAGTGATGATATCTTGAAGTTCTTGTTCTGTTGGATTCTGATCCAACGAACGGATCACTGTTGCAAGTTCTTCCACCGTTATACAACCTATTAATGGATTCCAAAACAACGATAAATAAATGTCATACAACATATATTAGTCGACTAGTCGTCTTTGTTATACATATTCTATGACCATCTAGAGAAAGAAAGAGAGAGAGAGAGAGAGAACCGTCGCCGTCTTTGTCGAAGAGACAAAAGGCTTCTTTGAACTCAGTGATCTGATCTTTTGTCAGTGCTGTCTCTTGACTCTCTTCCATTGTTTTCTGAGAATTTTGTTTGGAGAGAAAGAGAGAGAAGAGTGGGAGCTCAAGGTTTGAAGTGCTTAAATCGCTGATTTATTGTCTATTTGTAGAGTCGTGACAAGACCTTTTCTACATTGGACTCATGTACTTTTTCAAGTACTTTAAGCCCTTTAGTTGATTCTCAAGTTGTTTTAAATTGAAAGGGCAGTACTATTTTTAAATTCCAATTTTTTTTCTAGAATTCTTAAATTGAACAAATTAATTCTAGTCACATGACTAAATTGCATATAATAAATTAATAATTGTCGCTGTTTGTTAAAGTTCAAATCACTTATGCAAAATTAGTTTTGAAAAATCATCTACGTCTAACAATCCATTGTTTGGTCAGTCACCTAGACATCAGCGTTAACGGTGAAAAGTTTTCACTGAAAACCATCCGAAAACTTTAAATCGCCCGATAATAAGGAGAGACGACTATAAAAATACATAGAAAGAAAATTACTAAATAAAACAAGTATAAGTCTAATATATGCTTGATAAAACGTCCCTTATTTTTTCTGTGTTCAAACCCATTAACCACTCATTTTGTACTCAACAATCCTTTTCTTTTATTTTTTCTCACTTCAAAATCAGTGATCACTTTCTTAATACTCAGAAAACAATATTGAATTTTGTCTACACAACTCACTATAATGACCTCATTGGCCATCAAGTAAACCAGGAGATTCTCCTTACCAAGTGAACATATCTGCCATGCTCGTGTCCATAGAAGACATATTAACTACATAGCAACTCGACTGTCCATAGGGGTGAAAGCATCACGGCTATATGAAGCTTAACTTGGCCAGCATGATCTTGTAAAATTCGTACATTATATTCCCACACAATGACACAATGATTCAAAGTTTATCCACAAATCATGATTAAATAACTACTTGAAGAATCATTCCATTTTCAAAATTGTTCCGATCGACGACATTTTTTAGAATTTAATTACGGAGGTAATTATGAGAATATTACAGATTCAAATGAATCACACATTCACACCATTTATTTATTTCCCTATACTTTTTGTTTGAATAAATATGACTGTTTTTATAAATCAGATAAAAATATTTTCCACGTCACATACCATAATTAATAAGAGTATCTACTGCTAAAAGATTGTAATCAGAATATCTATTGCTAAGAAAGATTTTAGGAGAGACTTGCATTGAATCTGCAATTGGTATCCGAACAGTAGGGAAAATGCATGTATATATGCTACGTTGAATTGACCCTATCGTCTGCATTATAAGGTCACAAGCACGATATACGAAAATATTAAAAAAAAAAAAAATGATTAGAGGTAGCAAATCAACGGACCAACAAAATATTTGGAAACGATACGCGCCATTCAATCGATTAAACTTTTCATGTCTTGAATTTCGAAAAACGAATTGTCAAAACAAAAAGAAAAGTATGGGACTTTTTCTTCGTTAGTAATCTTTGCATTTTTAAGCTTCATAGCTGAAAAGTGTAATTCGGGTTAAAATACATATAAATATAAATATATATATGACCGACCTAAATAGCTCACAGTAGTAATCCTTATTTTGACTATTCATAGAATTTACATAGAGGGAAATTAACGAATATTTGTTTTATGTCATTGTAATTACAACAAAATATTTAGACAACTGGATTATGGGCCTATGGGGATGTGAAGCGTCAACTTAGATCTAGAGTCACTTCATAATTTTAATGGAGGTGTGTAGACTGAAAAAAAAAAGAGATCAAATTATGCTTCTGACTAAGAAAAAAGACACGACATCAGAACTGATAGATATATCATATATTTGTGAAATCTGATGCATGGTTTGAAATGAGTTTTAGCTTATTCACATATTAAATAACACGAGAGAAGGAATTATCCTATACTATTATTTGGGGAGTACACTTTATAAGAAACCCTTAACTAACCTTCTCTTTTGTAAAAAATTACATGAGAATGCCATTACAAAAAGCTTATTTTAGAACAAATTTTATTCAATTTATTAAGGATAAACAAGTAAAATACTAATTTATGTCATTTAATTAATATAATTAAATTATAAAACGAAAATCTGTTATTATTTTTTTTTAAATGACCAATCAAAATGAACATATAAGATTTGATATCTAACTTACCATATTAATTTGTTATTAATCATTAAACTTCACCTCTCAACTTTATATGATTATATTTATATGAAACAAATAAATCATCATATCATTTACATAATAAAAAAAAAGTAATTTTTTTTTGCATATGCCAAGATTTGAATTTTTAAAAAAGCATATAAATTGTTCAATCTATAAAGGAAACAATTAAACGGGTCAAAAATTCAGACTTGAGTAATATTTTTTTTTTACACAAAAATAAATTCAACAAAAATTCTGACTGAGCAACGGGTCAGAATTTGAATATTTATATTCGATTTTATACATTTATTTTTTTGAAATGTATAATTTTATATACTACAATAAAAATTTAAATATTTTAATTTGCAACATTTAAAATAAGTTTTACTTGATATTTTTAGAGACTATCATCAATACTTAATAGTTCAAAAAGTTAAAAATTATAAATACTCTAATTTGATTATTTTTAAAAATATTTATAATAGGTAGCGGGTTAAATATAATATATTATATGATGAAATGAGTTTTGATCCTTATAACTATTTGAATAGTTATATTTAATTTCATATAATTTGTTTTCTGAAATTCATAATTTTATAAACTACAAAATTTTTTAAAAGATTTTAATTTGGAATATTTAAAAATAGTGTAGAACATTTAAATATGGTTTGACACCTCTAAATATTTGAAAATTTGATTCCGCAAGCAATTTTAGAATTAACGAATAATAGATTGTGCACGCAATATTTTAAAATAAAATATTGAGATTCTAAAATAAAAATATAGACTCCACGCACGGGTTGATTTTGGTATTATTTTATACTAAATATATGTTTATAACATATTCGATTATGAGAATTATTGGTAAATTCCGTAATTATAAATCTCAAACAAATTCTGTAATTAGATTAGCTCAAACAAATCTCTATTTCAACAACCAAAGAATTATAAATTGAAAAAGAATTTTCTAAATTAATTCAAAATAATAGCTAATTTTCTTAATTAATTCAAAATAATCTATGTTTTATATGCGATTCATTTATGATATTTTAATTTTTGATCTAACTGAAATATATGCAATCCTATTTTGTGGTTGTTAACATAAATTAACTCATTATTCAAAAAATATTACTTTTTAAAAAATAAAATTATTTTCCGTTTTCATATCTTAAAAAAAAAAATTATCCATAATTGAGTATTACAGAAAAAATTCTATATTTATTCTAATATTGTATATAGGGACTGACAAAAAAAATAATATTTTTTCACTTACTATTATAATATATTAAAACTTAGATCTAATATATATATTATATAAATTTTGTAATAAATAAAATTCAACCCGTACTTTAGTACGGGTGATGATCTAGTTTTATATATGCCACTAATATTATAGGTAAAAATTCAGAAGATACTCTCGAGTTTGTAACCGCTGTATAAAATTTTCACTAGCTAAGAGCATCTCCAACCCACTTCTATATTTGCCTCTATACTCTATTTTTGAGGCAAATGTACTCCAACCTACCTCTATTCTCACCTCTAAAATAGAGATCTCTATTTTTTGCTCTATATATAGAGATCTCTATTTCTTCCTCTATAAATAGAGTTAAACTTTTTTATTTGCAAAATGGTCCTTTAACTTTTATTTTACTTTTATTTCTAATTAAAATAAATAAAACTAATATTTTGGGTTACTTTTAGAGGTTTTGATTTAAAAACTTATTCTTAAATTTGAGACTACTATTTGCAAAAGATAAATTATATAAAATCTTATATTATATATATATATATATATATAAATCATTTCATAATAATTATTTTTAATACAACAAAGATTAATTAATTAATACTCTGGTAAATTGCTTTCGGGTCCACCAATATCGTTGAAATATTGTCCAAACGAAGTAGATGGAGGTTGAGCTTGTTGGTTTTGTTGTTGATCACTCCGTTTTTGTAAAATCCGTGCTTGTTCAGCTTGAAAATATCCACGAACATTTGGATCCATAGTATTTAAGTCACAAAGTAAAATTTTGTTTTCTTCCTTGAGTTTCTTGGTCGATTTAGAAAAATCAAAGATAAAGAAGCTCATTTTTCACTTCGAAATGCATTAATTGATCATTTGTGGGAAAAATACACTAATGCCGATGGTTAAAGAAAATCTACTATGTTTTTTTTTAAATGATGTTATGTTTTTTTTTCTTAATAAATGTTTAATTTGAATAATAATAAAATTTTATGAAAGTTTTGTAAGAGTTAAAGTAAATGGGTTAATTTGCAACTTTATAAATTAAAGGCATTAATACTAAATTAATAAAAAGAATCTATTTAGAATATTCTTTTTTAGAGGCAAAAATAGAGGAATACATTGGAGTAGAAATAGAGAAAACCCACCTCTATTATAGAGATAGAGGTAAAAATAAGGAAATACATTGGAGATGGTCTAATAAAAAAGTACGTCAAACCAGCGGTTATACTGATTTTGTATTTGTCTTAGAAAAGAGGTTTTAGCGGTGTGAATATTTGAGAGACTGCGTTTTGGGGAAAACTTCGATAAAAGTCTCTAGCTGCGAAAAGTATTTACTAGATTATACGTCTAAGAGCGATAAATCTATTACAGTATGTCTTTAACCAAAAAAAAAAAAAAAAACTATTAGTATGGTAGATGAAGAGTTCTGTGTTTTTTTTTAATGAGAAAATAGAGATTATAGGATTCTGTGTTTTTTTTTAATGTTTTTTTCTGCTCTGGTTGAAGATTCTCTACATTAAACCGTTTCGAGTTAAAGTAGTGGTGGAGACAACAACAAACTTGGCCCTTCGGCCTTTAAATTACCTAAGAATGTCATTGAAGATAAAAATTTTAAGAATAAATTAATTAATTTCATTAAGATTAAACAACTCAAATACTAATTTCTGAAATTTAATTATAAAAACAAAAAATACATTATTAATTAAAAAAAAGAATGACCAATCAAAATGAACATATAAAATTTGATATCTAACTTACCATATTAATTTGTTATTAATCATTATACTTCACCTCTCATTTTTATATGATTCTTATTTTTTGTGAAACAAATAAATCATCATATCATCCATATCATAAAAAGTAGATTTTTATTCGCATATGCCATGATTTGAATTTTTAAAAACGAACTTAAATTGTTCAATCTATGAAGGAAAAAATGTAACAGGTCAAAAATTAAGACTTGAGTAATATTAAACAAAAATAAATTCAATAAAAATTTTAACTGAGTAACGGATCAGAATTTGAGTATTTATATTCAATTTCACACATATATTTTTTTGAAATGCAAAATTTTATTTACTACAATAAACTTTTTGAATATTTTAATTTGAAATATTTAAAAATAGTTTTACTTAAAGAATATCATCAATACTTAATAGATCAAAAAGTTAAAAATTATAAATATTTTAATTTTATTTTTTAAAACAAATATATTTATAATATTGACATCCGTAGAGATTAACCATATGTATTATTTCTTATTACATATGATTAATCTCTATGTATTATTACATTTTTGATAACCGTCGTTTAAAAAATGTAGACTAAAATTTTTTCGAAGGAATCATGGACATTATGCACAACCTACTAAACAATTTTGATACTAATATAACAGATGGTGATTGTTGCTCTCATAGAAAGGTATGCCAGAACAATCTTGTATGTTCGAGGATTGCTCGATACCCCATGATTGTGATGTTTTGACGATTCCTGCATCAATAAAGACAACGATGAGAGAATGGAGCTACCGTGGGCCAATTCAAATTGTTGTCATGGCCGCCAAAAAGGATGGTGTGGATTCTACTATAGTAGATCTGCTGAGGGCTAACAATGCCAAAGTGATCATTCTTAAATCCGAGAAGAAACATGCTAGCGACGATCACATAAAACATTTAATCACTACTTGGACATCAAAACATCGTCCTCTAGATAATATTTTATTGATCTCCGGCGATGGTGCTTTCGCATACACACTTCATAACCTTACTGGAAGTTGCTAGAATTGTATGATTTCATTTTCATACATGTTATTATTGGTTTTTGAGAAAATTGAATTTTTGTAAGAGCTCATCTCTAACTTTTATTATAAAAAATAATTGTTATGTTGTATTTTTTAATTATAGTATTGTAGTATACTTTAGAACTATGTTCAGTAAGTTTTCAATTTTTGAATTTATATCATTTTTATTTCGATAGTCTTATAGGTGTTAAAACACGGCAGAGGTTATTAATCTATAGTCTAATATGTGTTAAAATATAATAGTAAAGTCTATAGAAGACCTTAGTCATAAAGTAATTTAAAGTAATTTGTTTTCTTTTTTTAATTATAATCAATTATGGATATATTTTTTTAAGATATGAAAACAGAAAATAAAATTATTTTAATAAATTAATATGGTCTGAACAATGAGCTAATTTATATTAACAACCACAAAATGAGATTGCATATAATTCAGTTAGATCAAAAATCAAAATATTATAAATGAATCGCTTCTAAAACGTAGATTATTTTTAATTAATTTAGAAAGTTAGGTATTATTTTGAATTAATTTAGGAAATTCTTTTTTCAATTTTTAGTTCTTTGGTTGTTGAAATAGAGATTTGTTTGAGGTAACTACGGAATTTACAAATTATTCGTGTAATCGAATATGTTATGAACATATATTTAGTATATAATATACCAAATTCAACCCGTGCGTGGAGTATATATTTTTATTTTGGAATCCTAATGAAAATATTGCGTGCACAATCTATTATTCGTTATTTCCAAAATTGCTTGCACAATCAAATTTTCAAATATTTTGTGGTGTCAACCTTATTCAATTTATCTGATCATATAATGTTAACATGCCGTCTATTATAAGGATCATAATTTTATATCATATAATATATTACATTTAACCCTCCGCCTACTATAACTATTTTAAATATATCTTTTTAGAAAATCAAATTAAAGTATTTGTAATTTTTTTTATCTTTTTAATCTATTAAATATTTATGATATTTATTAAAATATTAAATTAAACTATTTTTAAATGTTCCAAATTGAAATCTTTAAAAATATTTCTTGTAGTATATAAAATTATGAATTTCAAAAAATAATTATATGAAATTAAATAGAAATATTCAAACAGTTATAAGGATCATAACTCATTATATTTAACTCACTGTCTATTATAAATATTTGTTTTAAAAAAATCAAATCAGAGTATTTATTGATGATATTCTTTAAATATTGATGATATTCTTGAAAAATATCAAGTAAAACTAATTTTATATCTTGCAAATTAAAATATTTAAAAATCTTATTGTAGTATATAAAATAATACATTTCAAAAAATAAATGTATGAAATTGAATATAAATATTCAAATTCTGATCCGTTACTCAGTTGAAATTTTTGTTGAACTTATTTTTGGTTAAAAGAAATATATTACTGAAATGTGAATTTTTGACCCGTTAAATTTTTTTCTTCATTGATTTAACAATTTATATTCGTTTTAAAAAATTTAATTTCTTTTGTTGTATGGATGATATGACGATTTATTTGTTTCATAAAAATATAATCATATAAAGATGAGAGGTGAAGTATAATGATTAATAACAAATTAATATGGTAAGTTAGATATCAAATCTTATATGTTCATTTTGATTGGTCATTCTTTTTTTTTAAGTTAATAATATATTTTCGTTTTTAATAATTAAATTAATTAAATTGCATAAATTAGTATTTGACTTGTTTATCCTTAATGAGCTGAATTAATTTACTCTTTAAATTTTTATCTCTAATGGCATTCTAATATAATAACTTACAAAGGGAAAGGTTATTAAAGGGTAATTATAAATTGTACTCCCCAAATAATAGTATAGGATTTAGGTACAAAAAGAATTTACAATATTGATTTTATTATTAGTAAAATGAATATATAATTATATTTATTTAATTTTGAACGACATGAATTGTTTATTTTCTAAGGAAACATGAAGATTATGCAGAACATGCTTAATAGTTCTATACAAATACAAACTTTCATTAATCACTAACCAAATATAATTAAGATATAACAACAACCAACATCATACATGTCACAGTACGTACGATGAACCATGCTTGTAAGCAACCAACATATATAATTACATAGTCATTATTCATAAGCAAAAACACAAAATAAAGTAATTCCGTAGACTATATTTCTTATTACATTATTAGAACCTGGCTTGTAAATTCCTGACCGCATTAGGATCCATTTGGAATGCCCTTGCAAGAACATTCGGGTCTATGTCTGGTTTAGACCCAAATATTGTGTTAGCAATCGTGATAACACCTGCGTTTTGGCTGCTCAAAGCAGCGATTGCAACCGCTGGAGTTCCTCCTAAGTTGAACTGGAAATGGATGAGTCCTTCTGGAAACACAAATACATCACCCACGTTGAGCGTTTTGGCGAAAAGACGATTTCCGTCTTGGTTTGATGAGATAAACCCTACGAGTAAAGTTCCTTGTTGGACAACCAAGATCTCGGTGGCACGTGGGTGGGTGTGAGGTGGGTTCTGACCGTTGGGTGCATAGTCTATACGAACAAGTGAGATTCCAAGGGTGTTTAATCCTCCGAGGTTGTTAACATTGACGGTTGTCACGTTGGACCCAACCGCGTTATTTGTATTTCCAGCTCTGTTGAGTCCAGAGAAAAAGAAATCATCCGCGGAAACAATCCTTGGATCCTTGCAGAACTTTCCATTCACAAACACTAGACATGGTTTAAAAATATAGAGTATGAATTAATATTGCATAGGCCAAAAATATACTGAGGAAGTTAGGAAATCAAATCATCATGTGCATACCGCCATCTACTGGTGTGTTAACGCCGACACAGAAATCTTGAAGGGGGCTTGGATCGGAAGCAAGGACTAATGGAACTGTCAAAGCCAAGAGAGATAGAGCTGCAAGAAAGGAGAGACTTTTCATCGCTATATGTATGCAGGCGATTCTTAGAAGAAGAAAAATAGGTTATTGTTAATTTCTTGATTATGGTTTCAATGAAGATGTGAGAAACTATGAGACAAAGAGTTCAATTTATAGATGATATTACGGTTTGAACAAGTCCATATGTATGTATATTCATTCTTTAATCGAAAAACTTCAACATTGTAATTTTCATTATCTAGAAGTTTGAAACGGAAAAAAAAAAAAAAAAAAAAAAAAAAAAAGTTTGAAACGGTAAAATGTTGTTGAAACCGTGTTTTCTCAGGTCATATTATATTGAGAATTATTTAAATTCTTGTATAGTTACCATGTAAAGTGTAGCTTTCATGATCTAGATGTTTGAAATGGTAAACCTTTAATTAAACTGTGTTGCATCAAGTCTTATTATGTAAGGAGATTTAAATCATTATCTTGTTGCCATGTTTACGTTAGAAGTATCTTCAATTCAAAAAGGATGCACTTGATATTTAAAATGTCAAGTGTCGACGATGATAAAGTTATATAAGTTACTTACTACAAGAGGTTTATTCAATAATGATTGCTTCTCAAGTTTTCATGAATTATATATACGTGATGATTTTGATAATCTTTGATTAACTTGCATGAGTTTTAGAGTTGACTTTGACAAATGTCAAATGTGAAATTTGATGGTTGTTGGGTTTGGGTTGCTTGTTTCGTTAAGCGATAAAACATGACCGTATCAATCTATAAATTTATATATATAAAAATGTTCATAGATTATTGGAAGAGAGAGAGGTTGTTACTTGTCACGAAAGGATATCCTACTTTTGTAGATAGATTAGGAAACGCAAATATGAAGATAATATGAAGTTTAAGGTCACTTATGTGTTAAGGAGCTTAAAGAATATAATTTGAAGTTTCATTGAAAGATTTTGATTTTATATTAATATTACCAACATCATATCTTAGTTTTGACAGCTTAGAGAATTCAACATCATATCTCATGTCCCTGCAAGATATGCAAAAATAATAAAATATTCCTTGAGTACAAATGTCTCGACTACCGGATTCATATCAAAACAAAATTTGGATATTTTTCCCCTCACCACCGACTATCTCATATTAACCAAAAAAAAAAATTGTTTCGACATTGTAGCTCGCTCTTGTAACCCATGAAGTTCTACAAACATATACCTTGAGTACAAATGGCTTTTAATCAATTTGTTTTGTTAATGGATCCATTGACCGATTGAAATAAGAATAGTTACTAAAGAGGCCATGAAAAATTCCCTAGTGAATAAGCGTAGATTATGGCTGTAAATTAAAAGAAAGTTTGTTTGCATGTGGTTTCGACCACTTTGTTTTTATTCAACGGAATAATAAAACTATATTGTCTATTTATATTATAACAATAAAAATATAGTGAATCATCTTAAGTATATATCATGATCAAAATTTTGGTACGCAGATGGAATTTGGTACACAACCATTCTGATGTATTCATGTGTGGTTTTTTGGTTATTTTTTTTAGCAATAAGCAAATTCATAAACTACATGTATAGATATACTCATATGTTTGGTTATATAAATTTAGAAAATTTATATTAATTTTCCAAAAAACATAAGAGATAAATTTATATAGTAATTATATTTAATCCATAGTTTTACTATCAAATTTGTTTGATCCGCTATTTTTCTGCTTAATATGTTTCATCCGCTCGATCCGCTTCGTCCGATACATTTTTCCAATTCGGAACTTAACTTCCAAAAGCGTAAAAGTTTGATCACCAATTTTTACGTTATAGGTTGAAAATATATACATTGATCATGCAAAAAATTGAGTGTTTGTATTATGTTGTCTTTATAATGTGGAGATCGATCGTTTGAAAGTATAAGGACTTATATCAAAGAAAGAACTATTAGAGTCTCGGAAACATGATAACGAGCTAGCTTTGAGGTCAAGCTGGCCAAATATGGATTTTGGTCTTAAATAAGTTTATTTATTAACCCTTTTTTTAATTGAAACTCTTCTTACCACTGTACTAAAAACCTTTTAACTTACAATGTCAAGCTGGCCAAATATGGATTTTGGTCTTAAATAAGTTTATTTATTAACCTTTTTTTTTATTGAAACTCTTCTTACCACTGTACTAAAAACCTTTTAATTTACGATGTCGTTTTGCTGTTTTAAAAAATAAATACGTATATAAAATTACCAATTTTTTTAAAAAATTAAATTCCAAGCAGCAAAACGACGTCATTGATACGTGCGAGATGAGTCAACATCCATAACGGTTGACTAACATTGTTAACAAAAACTGTGAATTATGCATGAAATGAAAAAATTGGGTATATAATTTGAAATTTTTGAAAGATTAAGTTAAAATTAGCACTACATATTTGTATAGGTTAAAAAATGCACTTTGCAAACTGTTAGGATCGATAAAACTATTTTCTCAGCATTTGACTATGCATGGCTAATTACGGACATAAATACAAAACGAAATGAAGACTCCTCTTCTTCTTAAATCTTCTATTTAAAACCTTTTTTTTTATTCTTTTCCTTTTGTTTTTATGGAATTATTTTCCCTTTGTTACTTTTTACTTTTTTTTTTTTTTTTGTAAATCCTTTAATCTGTTAGGGGCCCGGTTAAATGAAATGAACAAAGTCACCAAATGAATAGAACAAAGTCACCAAACGGTCAATCTCTTATGGCCCGGTTTCTGCAAACGATTTAGTTATTGTTAGTGTTTTGTTAGTGCCCGGCCCATTATTACTAAAGTTAAATGTTTGAAGATAAAATCAATCGGACGTTTCAGCATTTCAATGTCTACTATTCGACAACAATTATTTAGCAGACCCAATTCGCATTTTAAGATGTATGAACTAAATCAAAATTTTAATTAGACTTTGAATGGTTGGTTAGTACGCTACATACTGAACAATGCATACTAATATTTTAGTATGCTAAACTCCATACTACATTATGCTTTATTTTTAAAATAAACCAAAAGAAAACAGATAAATAGTAATATTTTGGTATATAGTTATGTTCATTACGTACCAACATCTATTTTATTGGTCTAGTGTTGGTGGAAAATTAGTCCGAAGTGTATTGCATTGCATTGGTAAAACCCCCACTTTAAATTTATTGCATTGACGAGAGTAGAGCTTTCGCTTCTGCTTCTAGTTGTGATCATGTGACATATAATTGGAAAGATCTCCAAGCTCTTGTGATCTCGAATAAACCATTCACCATGAATTTGATTTGTTTGATATGAAATCGGGGGACGTGATCATGAGAGCGTTGGATTCGGTGGAGTAGACCAACTTCATTTTATTTTATTTTCATAAAAAAATATGAAGAAAAATTAATCAATCCAATTCCCAAATTTACCAACACACGAAACTAAGTGGACCGTGCAACCTCTCTTTTATTCATTTTTAATTTACACTAATCGATCGTCCAAGGTCCAACAACTTATAAAAAGCAAATTCAATTACAATTCAAGAACAATGGAGTAAAAATATCAACTTCTTGCTACGTGGTCCACTCTTATTAGCAAAACGTCATCTAATTTTCCTGCGAAAAATAGCTGTGACTATATTTATTTACCCTATTATTTAATCCTTTTCAATTACATCAACTCAACAAAAATAAATAATTCCGAAAATCCCGATGATGACTGAGAAAGAGATATGCCCGATCTTCCACGCCACAGTAGTGGAAGCTGTGGAGAGATGACAAAACCGTAATAATAATCATTATTACAAATTTCACTGACAGTTTTTTTTCCATAAAAAGAATCTACCACAATTACTACTATGAGTCTATGATCATAAAAAAGTAAAAAAAATTTGGAAAGTAATACAGTAAATCAGTAATAACCTAGGAAGCATGGAATCGCCGGTGGAGCTGCGTTTCTCGCTTCGGAAGCGGAAGCGGAATCGGAAGCGCCTGGAATCGCTCGGAATCGTCTCCGAATCGCGATTCTCTAAATGAGCCGTTTGGAACCGCGGTGGAAGCGACGATTCAGAGTTGGAAGCGTGGTAGTGTAGATCGGAAGCGTGGACGGTGGCTATGTCACGTTATTGAAATTCGATATTTCTTAATTTTATCATTTTATATGACAATAATGATGATTTGTGTTGAATAGTCCATGAATCTGCAAAATCCAAGTGAAAATGAGATAAAACGATGATTATTAACGAAGCAAAAAAGAGTGGCGGCCATAGCTAGGGTTTTGAAAATCGTAGGAGATGAAGATGACGGTCGAATGACCATATTACCCTTTGATAATGAAGACCAGAAAAATTTGCCAAAATGTGAAGGATTAATGGGTTCGAACTAGCAACATCATAGATAGACTTTTGGCAATTAGCCAACAGTGCTACAAGAACTTTTGTAAATTCAATTATATCTGTAGCTTTAAATATTAACTTATTTAATTATTGATATATAAAAGCTTTATATTTAATTTTCTGATTATTTTGTCAAGCTATTTATATATATATATATATATATATATATATATATATATATACGCTTCCAACACGTACCCGCTTCTTAAAATTTTTAAAAAACTCGCTTCTCCGCTTCCAAACGCTTCCGCTTCCGCGTACCCGCTTCCGATTCCATGCAGCTTAAGTAATAACCAAAAAAACAAACCACACCGTCCCACTAAGAGGGTTAAACGGTAATTTTCACCAGCACGTAAATATATAATCACGTAACATATATGACGTGGCATCATCGTGTCTAGTCAGCTTCTTCTTCAACCTCTTCAGCTTCAGCTATCACTGCACCTATAAAATCAACCAATCTCATTTTAACCTCAAACCAAAAGAAACAAAAAAAATTAATTCTCATCAAAAAAAATAACTCTTAGATTTTCAACAAAACCTTACTCAATCGCCGGAAAAATGAATATTCCGGTGACTTTCTCTTCCGTTACCGTGTCTAGAAACGCTGTTTCCGACAATCGCCGTCATGTTTTCCGTGAAAATTGTCACCGTTAAGAAACTCCGATCCGTCTCTTAGTTTTTTTTTTCTTTGTTTTTGTGAAGATCGTATAGTTTTCTTCTGGTAGTACTTAGAGTATTAGAGTTTTTCGACGATTTTGTTCTGTTTCTGATTCCGATGATGAAGATTCAGCCGATTAACAACGATTTTCCGGCGAATAGAGTAGAATCATCAACCAAACCAGTGCTCAAGTCTCGTCTCAAGCGTCTATTAGATCGACCGTTCACGAGAATCTCAAACTCAGAGAAATCACTCATCGCCGGAGATGGAGTCGCTGCCGGAACAGAGTTCGAGCCAAGCTTAGCGAAAATGGTACAAAACTATATGGAAGAAAGCAACGACAAGCAAACAAAGAATGGTGGTCGTAATAATCATCGTTGTAATTGTTTTAACGTTAACAATGATATCTCCGACGATGAACTCGATTTCTTCGATTATGACCATTTCAAGGTAACCAAAAAAAAAAAAAAAACTCAATCTTATCTTTGTTTCAAATTTTAACGAATGGTTTTGATACAGAGTTTGATTCAATGTGGAAGCTTCGTTGAGAAGAATCTGTTAGTGAAAGCTACGAAGGTTATAGAGAAGAATAAATCAGTCAAAAGAAAAGACGAATTGAGAAAGATTGTTGTTGATGAACTCTCATTTCTCGGTTACGATTCTTCAATTTGTAAATCGAAATGGGATAAATCTCGCTCTATACCGGCCGGTACAATCTCCTTAACCGGTTTTTTCATCTTCTACCTTTTTGTGATTTTTCGTGTAATTGAAGTTTTTTTTTTGTTTTGATGATTTTTCAGGTGAGTATGAGTACATAGATGTGATTGTGAATGGTGAAAGGTTTTTAATCGACGTTGATTTTAGATCGGAGTTTGAGATCGCAAGGCAAACGAGTGGTTACAAGGAGTTGCTTCAATCTCTACCGTTGATTTTCGTCGGAAAATCTGATCTGATTCGTCAGATTGTTTCTATGGTTTCGGAAGCGGCGAAACAGAGCTTGAAGAAGAAAGGTATGCATTTCCCGCCGTGGAGGAAAGCTGATTACATGAGAGCTAAATGGCTTTCTTCATATACTCGAAACTCCGGTGAAAAGCTGATGGTTACTATAACCGCGACCGCCGTAGCTGAACCGGAGCTGATTTTCGAGGAGAAACTCTTGTCGCCGCCGTTGAAGTCTTCTTCTTCTCGGATTACGTCTGTTGGTAGAGATGGTGATGACGTGGCGGAATCGATGAAGAGAGAAGCAAAGGTCGTCACGGGATTAGCTTTACTGTTCAAAGAAAATCCGTAAAAGAAAAAGAATTTTTCTAATTTTCCTAATTTTCGAGTTAAAAAGTTAAAATCTGAGTAAATTGCATAACAAAAAAAAAAATCGAGAGAAAAAAGAATATTTTTCTTCTTTTTTGATCTCTTACTTTTGTTTTTTAACCCAAATTCTCAAGAGGTTATTAGTTTACTAATGTTTGCTACTTTATGTAAAACAGTAAAAGTAACAAAGAAATGTTATTACCGGATACTAGTCTTATCTTGGTAAACGTCTGAGGATGTGCAATGAATGTTTTTGGATATTACTTTCTTGAAATTTGTTTTACCTTTGTTATGAAAGTTTTACTGCGACTCTGTTTAAATATATGTTGGCGCAAAAGGAACAGAAGATTTATGACAACTTTAACTTTTTTTTATATATATTTATAAATCACTGCAAGCAAATTTACCACAACGTATTTATGGAAGTCAGTAATAAAAAAATAATAAGGATAAAGTAGTTTATCAGAATTTATTTTTAATTTTTTTCCGATGACGGTAGCATTCGAGAAGAAAGAAGAAGTCTGTGGCATCTTGGAGTGCAAGATGCTGTTCACTTGAACAGTGTAATATTCTCTTGTCTTTTAATTACTGTTTTTAGATACATATATTTATTTTTCTGTAGTCTTGATATGATTTCTTATGTCAGTGAAATAAATATTTCGGTGTGTGATTTGGCTACATATAAATAAATAGTGTAGCTATAATGTAGAAGATCCAAAACTTGAATTCAGATTACAAAAATCAGTAAAAGAAAAACCAAATAGAAAACTGATCCAATCTTGCATTAAAAATATGTATAAAAAAAATATATATTTTTAACTTATGTTCCATGGTTGTATAATTTATATGGAGGAGTTCTCTTATTTAAAACTAAATCAAATTAAATAGAAAAAAAATTGGTTTGTTCGATAAAAAAATAATGCAATGTTCTGTTAGACTTTTGAAATGAAAAGATGGAAGTTTTGTTTTTTGAAAAATCAAAACTTGTGTTGCTTTATTTTTTTAGTCGAAGCAGAGACCAACTTTTTATATGGACCTAACTTTGTTTCCGTAAAGATGATGTTGTGCTTTAAAACGGTTAAACCAAACCAGTATGTAAATGCGTTCACAATCATTGTTGTGGGACATTGTAATCCTTTATGAGACCTGTAAAGATGAGAACCTTATGCTCAAGGTAAAAACAGAGATGTTAACTAGAGTTAAAAGTAATTCATCTCTGGTTAAGTTAAACATTTCTGGGAGCACAAGGAGCTGGCCAATGAAGGACAATTTGTCTCGATGTGAATTCAAACTAAAGGAGCGTTTGTGGAGAATCCAAAGCGTGTAAAGAGAAGGGTCTTTTGGGGTTTTGGTGGCTACACTAGGTTTGAAGTTGTCTCTCATATATAAGCATATATGAAGACGTGAGATAGAGGTGAAGAAGCGGGAGAGCAGAGCACAATGTAGATCTATGGAGAGAGAGTGTAAGGGAGTTTTAGAAACAAGAAAGTGTAAGCTTTGGGTAGTTTCTTAAGTAGTCAAATGATGAGAGACAGTGAATCTAAGCTAGTGAAGAGCTTTAGACAATCACTTGTATCATTTGTAAACACCTTCTTCTTCATAGTGGAGTTGAGGATCTATCGATCCTAACCGGACGTAGCGGCTCGTTAATGCCGTGAACCGGGTTAACAAATCCTTTGTGTGCTCCTCTTCTTCCTTTCTCTTGCTATGTTTATTCTCTTCTTCTTCTTCTCCATTACATGCTCTGTTTGTGTATGTGTGTGATCTTATGTTCATGATGACAAAGCATGAAGCTTTGAGGTGTTGAGAGGTCAAAAACCTCTACAAGTGGTATCAGAGCACAGGTTCGTGCTTAAAGACTCAAGCTTTGCTCTGAATCTTCAGGTTCCGTGAGTAAGATTCAAGCTTTATGAGGAAGATGCAAGTTTTGTCGAAAAGGTCACACCTTTATCAAGCAATGGCTTCGGGAAGTGCAGCTCTAGAGAAGAGAGATGGTTTGGAGATTATATCTCATAGAAGACGGAGTGTCTTGTCCATCTACGAAGAACTAGACCTGCTGGAAGCATTGAGAGTAGAAGATAGAAGAAGACAGAAGATTTCGATAGAAATCGGGGTATTTAGCAGAGGAAGCTTGTCGTGAGCTCTAGTAGTGTTCAGAGATCGACGACAAGGAGGTTGGAGAGATTCTCACCGGAGAAGGCTGTGTTCCGGCAAAGTGGCTCGAGTTTCCGATGACGTCGTGAAAGAGAAGACGGCGCCGTCACGAACAGAACGAGTCGGAGAAGAAGAAGCCTTGGGTTTCATTGTCAAGGAAGAAGACAAGCGCTGAGAGAGAATCGCGGAGCTGTGGTGACCATAAAGTCATCGGATATATGTTGGCCGGGAAATCATGTTACGGTGGTCGACGGGTGAAGGAAGAAGAAGTCAGGTCACGACAAACTCGTTTCTCTGTTAGGCCAAGATGGGCCTCCTCTCTTATTAGGAAATATTGGGCCAAAATATTTATTAATGCCCAAGAGGAAAAGAGGGATAAGGCACGTGACCACGTGTTATTTTATCCTCTTTATGCTTCTCTTCCGTTCAAGCTTCGAGACTGAAGCTCAAAGAGACAGTCACGACAGAAGCTCAAATCGCAAATTGAGGTTTTATTTGGGAGCGGTTTGGTTCGACCGTAAAGTCGAAAATGGAGCAGTTGCCGAAAATTCTCATCGTCGGAAGAAGTGACGATTGAAGAAGAGCATTCTCGGAGCTGCAAATTAGCGAATTAATCGTGTGGAATGGAGCTTAAGTTGGCGTTGCGAAGCTCAGAGACATTCCGGTATATCCAAGTTTCTAATTTTCTGTAAAGAAATTGGAGGTTGCAATGAGTAAAGAACGACAACAGTCACAAGTATGTGTCTATGTTTACTCTTGATTGGAAAGGAAGGAATATAGTAAAATCATCGGGTGAAGTTTGATTAAGATCCTGGAAATTTGGAAGTCGGATTTCTTTGACTACAATCATTGGATTAGAATCATTCTTCTTTCTCAAGACTCAGAGTTTGGAGGTTTAAAGTCTTGTTCCACTGCTATTGCAAAGGGATAGAAAAGATTCAGTATTGGCCTTTTCTGGGAGTTTGAATCAGATTGGTATACTCTTTTACTGTTGAATCAGGTTGGTATTCAATTGTTGATGTGATCACAGCCTCGGAAACTCTTAAATTTCAAGGGACTAGGGGACGCCTTAGAAGCTTGAAATTTATGAGTATTGGGCTGTGGAGTATTGGTAAAAGGTTTTCTGGATTCAGTTTAAAGACAAGACTTCAGTGGTTGTTTGAGTTTTGAAGATGATTTGTTGTGTGGTTTGTCTCAGTGTCAAAGGTTAGATTCTAGTGAATCTGAGAATGGACAGATTGGTGGATTGTTAGTAAAAGCGTCTACCGGGTTATGTCAGCGGGTTACAAACGAGATTGTTGGGTCTGTAACAGTTGTTGAGGCAGTATTCACTTGTACATAAAACTTTTCTGTAGATACAGTGGGTGAAACATACTTCTGGTGTAAGCCTAAGTGTGAGATGAAGAGTGTTTAGGTTCTTATACTACAAGAACATAAACTCTCGAAAAGATGGCAGCGACAAAGATTCATGTTTTGTGCAGATTTGTGTTTTGATATAGCACATGGTGGTTCTGTTGGAATGAATCTAAGAGCAAGGAGTTCTTATCTCGGGTGGAGCAACGTATTCTCAGTGGTTGTCTTGTGTGTGAATCAGATCTTCAAGCGACAAAGAAGTATCTGATGGTATGCATTTGGCTATAATATTTTCTTGTGTCGAAAGTCTTCTTAGCCGAGAGGGTGTTAGACACCGGGAGGGTGTTTGGCATCAAGGGGTGTTTGGCGGCGTGTCCTGTTCGTTTGAACAGCGGTGCAAGACAAGTATATAGTGGAATTGGCTGCAGGAAGTACAAGATTTGATTTCTGGGATTGAGGTTTGGTTTGATGGTGTTTCAGCCTAAGTTGTTGCATTATCAGATTTTGTAGAATGCTCTAGAGATGACAAGGCTGCTGGAAATAGAGAAAGGTTCTTGGTGTTCTTTGGGTAAAAATGGATCAGTTGGAGTGGCAGCAAGAAGAAAGAAGATGTGTCAATAGTTCTGACATGCTTTCTTAAGTAAGGAGCCATGGTTTAACATTCTGATGCAAAAGAACGTGGAAATAGATCAAAGATACAGTGAAGAGCGGTTTTAACTCGGATTGGTGAAGTTGAGCTATGTTTGCAGAGACATAGAAAACTTCTAAACGGTGTTATGTTCCAGGAGAAGAAATTGATTTTACATGAAGATGTTAAATTCAGGTGGAGCTATGTTTAGAAGAGGTCTCAAATCATATCAAGGTCTTAAATGACTTAAGAAGTGTATGTTAGCTCAAAAGAAATGAGTTTAAAGAGGTTGCTTAACTCACTGTTGGTTAAGGTTCATGGAAGTTCAGTTTACTACGAAGAAAGGAAAGCTAAGAACAGGTGGAAAATTTCAGAGCTGAGTAAGCAGAGATGAAGTTATTGAAGTGATTCAGTTAGATTCTCAGAAGAAGAAACAGGAAGAGGCAAGTGCAAGTGCTGCAGGAACTGTCTCAAGGCTACTCACTTCAAGAATGTGAAAGTGTCATGTATCTAGCTTGATAAATGACACATCTCAATGCTGGTGGTAATGGCTGAAAAGAAGCTCTAGAAGAAGGCAAATGCAGGAAGTTTAAATTGCATTTGGAAGACAATGACCAAGGAGTTTTGAGTTAATTGTCTACATCAGGAGAAGATCACATAAGTGTCTACTCGGGGAAATCACTTGCAGGTTAGTCAAGTGGATAATTTCAAGTATCAAAGAGTCATAAAGAAGAAGAAAGACTCTAGTTAGGGTCTGGTTAGTATTAATGACGATGGTACTAAGTTCTGGTGGAGGTTGCATGCAAGAAAATGCATTGCAGATTGAGATTGCAGCGGGAAATGCATCAAGGTTCTAGATTTGGTGTGGAAGGAGCTGTACATGGTTGTCTCAGGATTATCACAAGGAGTTGCTGATATGAGACATGTTAAAGGTTGCTGGTAGTGACTAAAATCTGCTGGTGATGAGTCTGTTTTAACAGAGGGATTGAACAAGGTTTATGTTCAGGTTTTGGTTTATTGAAACAGGTTGTTGGGAAGGTAATCTCAGGTTTCAGTGGTTCTTAACGAGCTGATGAGACTGTCTGCAAGGTTGAATCAAAAGGGCTTCAGGTTATGAAGCAAAGAAGATTCAGTTTCTGCATTTGATTCAAGTAATTCAAAGGGTTTTGATCTCAATGCGCATGAGTAAATCCTAGAAGCTATAGCAAGGGAATCAAGTTTTGCAGAAGGTTATTTGGTATTTCAGTCACTGCAACATGCTTATGGCTTGAACAGAAGCCATGGTGGAGAATGTGTGATTGAATGTATTATAAGCGGTGAAGCTTATGGAAGTCTCTGTTGTTTTAACAAGTTGAATGGTTTTCTTAACTTGTTAATGGAGTTTATTGCTGAGCGGTTACATCAATATTTAGGTGCTGAATGCATCATGAAGTGATCATTGAAGAGTTGAGCTTTATACAAGTCTGTATAGGAGCTGGTTTTCACAACTCTGGTGAACTAAAGATGTGTTGATGGCTCCGGTTTAGCAGTGAGAGTAGTCACAGCTAAAGTGCATTGAACATAAGTTAAATGCTGAAGGTTAGAGCAGGTTTATGGTGTTTAAACTGCTAAGTGTCAAGGCTGAGTAATCATACTCAGGAACCGACACTGGAATCTAAAGAAAGTATAAGAAGGTACTCTCTCTCTCTCTCAAGTGTGTGCATGTTGCTTGGCTTGACCATTATGTTCTCAGGTGGAGATTGTAAAGATGAGAACCTTATGCTCAAGGTAAAAACAGAGATGTTAACTAGAGTTAAAAGTAATTCATCTCTGGTTAAGTTAAACATTTCTGGGAGCACAAGGAGCTGGCCAATGAAGGACAATTTGTCTCGATGTGAATTCAAACTAAAGGAGCGTTTGTGGAGAATCCAAAGCGTGTAAAGAGAAGGGTCTTTTGGGGTTTTGGTGGCTACACTAGGTTTGAAGTTGTCTCTCATATATAAGCATATATGAAGACGTGAGATAGAGGTGAAGAAGCGGGAGAGCAGAGCACAATGTAGATCTATGGAGAGAGAGTGTAAGGGAGTTTTAGAAACAAGAAAGTGTAAGCTTTGGGTAGTTTCTTAAGTAGTCAAATGATGAGAGACAGTGAATCTAAGCTAGTGAAGAGCTTTAGACAATCACTTGTATCATTTGTAAACACCTTCTTCTTCATAGTGGAGTTGAGGATCTATCGATCCTAACCGGACGTAGCGGCTCGTTAATGCCGTGAACCGGGTTAACAAATCCTTTGTGTGCTCCTCTTCTTCCTTTCTCTTGCTATGTTTATTCTCTTCTTCTTCTTCTCCATTACATGCTCTGTTTGTGTATGTGTGTGATCTTATGTTCATGATGACAAAGCATGAAGCTTTGAGGTGTTGAGAGGTCAAAAACCTCTACAAGTGGTATCAGAGCACAGGTTCGTGCTTAAAGACTCAAGCTTTGCTCTGAATCTTCAGGTTCCGTGAGTAAGATTCAAGCTTTATGAGGAAGATGCAAGTTTTGTCGAAAAGGTCACACCTTTATCAAGCAATGGCTTCGGGAAGTGCAGCTCTAGAGAAGAGAGATGGTTTGGAGATTATATCTCATAGAAGACGGAGTGTCTTGTCCATCTACGAAGAACTAGACCTGCTGGAAGCATTGAGAGTAGAAGATAGAAGAAGACAGAAGATTTCGATAGAAATCGGGGTATTTAGCAGAGGAAGCTTGTCGTGAGCTCTAGTAGTGTTCAGAGATCGACGACAAGGAGGTTGGAGAGATTCTCACCGGAGAAGGCTGTGTTCCGGCAAAGTGGCTCGAGTTTCCGATGACGTCGTGAAAGAGAAGACGGCGCCGTCACGAACAGAACGAGTCGGAGAAGAAGAAGCCTTGGGTTTCATTGTCAAGGAAGAAGACAAGCGCTGAGAGAGAATCGCGGAGCTGTGGTGACCATAAAGTCATCGGATATATGTTGGCCGGGAAATCATGTTACGGTGGTCGACGGGTGAAGGAAGAAGAAGTCAGGTCACGACAAACTCGTTTCTCTGTTAGGCCAAGATGGGCCTCCTCTCTTATTAGGAAATATTGGGCCAAAATATTTATTAATGCCCAAGAGGAAAAGAGGGATAAGGCACGTGACCACGTGTTATTTTATCCTCTTTATGCTTCTCTTCCGTTCAAGCTTCGAGACTGAAGCTCAAAGAGACAGTCACGACAGAAGCTCAAATCGCAAATTGAGGTTTTATTTGGGAGCGGTTTGGTTCGACCGTAAAGTCGAAAATGGAGCAGTTGCCGAAAATTCTCATCGTCGGAAGAAGTGACGATTGAAGAAGAGCATTCTCGGAGCTGCAAATTAGCGAATTAATCGTGTGGAATGGAGCTTAAGTTGGCGTTGCGAAGCTCAGAGACATTCCGGTATATCCAAGTTTCTAATTTTCTGTAAAGAAATTGGAGGTTGCAATGAGTAAAGAACGACAACAGTCACAAGTATGTGTCTATGTTTACTCTTGATTGGAAAGGAAGGAATCACGGTGTTAGGAACACACAAGTTTTACATATTTTAGATTTTAAATTGCAATAATATAGGTTGACGAAAAAAAAAATTGCAATAATATAGGTTGCATAAAATGGCTAGGGTCGGTTACAATAATTTCTGAGGTTGTGGGGGGCCTCTTTCCTTTTCTCAATACTATTCCAGTCTCTTTCCGGGGTTTGACATTATTTCTAGGAGTAGAAATTTATTTTAGAAAAAATAAAAAAATCAATTATCCTTTATTTTGCAATATATATATATATATAATATAACATTATCAACTATAATTCCACAACATTATTATCGCTCTAAATAATATATTATAGTTAAATAAACTGACATGATATTATTTTTTTGCTAAAGAACTTGATACAATTAAACATTATCAAAATAATTCAAAAACATTAGAAAAAAAACCATTACGGCAGTTGTATGATTGATACAATTAGGAAACTACATTATGGAAAAACTATTATGCCATTTTGTGAATTTATAAAATGTTATTATTTATGTTTTGTTCGTTTTTGCGTCCGAATATAACGAAATAAAATTACAATAGATCAAGCTTGTTTGGTCAATTTAGTATATATATTTAGATGTTACGTATAGAGATTCAAAGCCAATTACATCAATAAAAAAGATATCTAAATACTTTGGATTATGCAAATTAAAATAGTTTCTACTCTATAAGGAGTAAGGACCATTACCATAATACCTAAAGGATAAACCATCCGTTTAGGAAAACAACCTTCCACGCAATTATTTGAATAGTTAGGATACTCGTTTCATTGTCTGGTTGCTTTTTATCACCTGATCAGTTTTTGCCTTGTGACATGTGAGAGTCAGACGAATAAAAGATTTACGCATAACCAACTTGTGATAGTGTTATTACTTTATTGGATCTCATTGGCTCTTTTCACACATGCATGATATAATGATTTGCAAATAAAATTTTATAGACAATGGAGATATATTAATCGTTAGACATTTGGATTGGAGATTTCTTTCCTGAATGTTGAAACCATATATAAACTCTGCTTGATAAACATTATTTAAAAAATGTTAGTCTTATAACATTATATTGATAGATCTCAATTTTCTTGACAACATTTATGTTACAATCAAAAATATAAAAACGTAAATATATGTTTTAAAGCAAGACAGAGAGAGGGTTACGTTATAGCGTGTTAATAATGTTTGGGGACCAACCTGGAAGATGACGAAGCTAATGGCTAATGGTAAAGAGACCTATCTACATTGACATGCCTAAAGTCTTACTTACATTATTGACCTAAAATTCAGAAATTCACATAGAGCCAAAGATAATGTGATTAGTTTTGTGGCGCATCGTCATGGGCTTATTCTGTTATTCACATGCCTCTTCAGTTTTTCATTTAAATCCAATTAACATCTTGATAAGATACATACCAGCAGTTTATGAAAAATGTTTAATGGAAATTTTCAGATATAAATTATTAATGCCAAAAAATTTACTTGATGAAAAATACCGAGTACGGTAAAAGTTTTTTAAAATTAACATATATGTGTAAGGAATTCATGTTGACTTATTAACTTTAAGTTATGATGGACAGATTTACTTATTTTGTGTTAACTTGTGGAAGAAAATAGTGAGTTTTAACACTAAAAATGTCTTTGAAACAAAAAGATCTTCTATTATATCATAAATAAACTATATACATATTTTAAAATCAAGAAAGTAAGAGACGAAAATGTCTGATTGGATTATACTGTGAAGCATTCCCTTCAAAACTTTTTTGGCAGTATTAAATACTTATAAGATATATTTATAGATGATTTTACGCATATACAATTATGAGATGTTTAAGTATATATACAGAAAATTTGAAAAACTTGTTTATACTTAAAAAGCTAAATCATAAGTTAAACTATTTTTTAGACTCAATGAACTTTTTGCTGGTTATATATTTGACAAAATTCCTTAAAACTGACATGAAAATACATAGGATCATATCATAGGACTTCAAAAAAACAAAAACAAAAATCATATTATAGATGAAAGTAAGAAAATATATTTTATTAAGAAAAAATTCTAATGAAATTAACATATAAAATTAATAGATATGTGTTATGTGGAGACAATGTCGATTTTAATAAATAAAATATCCTATTTTTAGATGTCGATTTTAATAAATAAAATTTTTGAGATTAGAATAGTATGAGAATGGAAAATAATGAAACATATATGTTTCTCTATTTTTAGAACACATAAATACAGAGACTTATCCGCATTGAGATCAGACCCCGAATATTTGGTGAAATGTGGTCCCCTCCTCCTTTTGTTTTCTTTTTCCTTTTTTCTTCCATACTTCTTTTTAGTATTTATTTTCATTTAATTTTAATTTTTTTCCTTAAAAAGATAAAATAAATAGTAAGTTCTTCCCCATAAATATGATTTATAACAGAGATTCTGATAACAATTCAGAAAAATGTGAGATTTCTCAGCCAAAGACTTTTTACAAAACTTGTGTTTAGTTACACTGACTTTGGTTCTTTTGTTTTTTTACTTTTTCTTTTCACTTACGTGTTTAAATTCTTTCTTACTTAGTAAATGTGAAAGCTACTTAACATATTAGAATTTCTGAAATTATAATAATTCATAGTGGTTTAGGTAACTCACAAAAAATACTAAAATGTCGCTTAGGTATGCATAAAAAATACCACATTTCTACTTGATTCTTTTTTTTTCTACCTAGAAGATCAACAAAGTCAATTTTGGCCTATATTACCTAAACGTTTTGCTATATTATCCAAAAGGGCTATAATGAAAATATCAGACAGCTTGCAGGAATTGATTAAGAGAACAAACAATACTACAGAAATAAATTAATAAAGTATATAAATAGAAATGTGAACGAAAAAAGAAAGTAATTTAAAGCTGAGAAGCATCATTAACTTCTCTAATCTATGACCCATTATAGATATATAGAAGCAAAAGCACTGACATTTGACAGCTAAGAAAAGATGATGACACCATTAAAGGTTATCCATAAGATACTCAGAGAAGATTAATTGTTTGAACAAGAGACGTCAGAATCTTTAGTACAGTGAATTTGGTTTTTATTTTCAAAACTAAGTAATTATTATGTTGAGATTTTCATAAAAATATGCATTTTTTCAATAAAGATATTAAAAATTGGCACTTCTAAAAATTTATTATAGAAATAAGAAATATTCAAACTAAAATCTGGAAACAACCTTATAAAACAATCTTGAAACACATAAAGCTGTGGTTATGTATTTCTGACTTGTAATTTTATCAGAAAATGTTTTACTTCATCCATTGATGTGCACAAAATCACAAAAAAATATGTAACAAAAGAAATGCTTACTCTTCTTCATTATTGCTTTTCTTATACATCCCATTTATGATCTTACAGGAATCAACAACATAGCATTACCTTATTACCAGTTGTTACGCCGAGTAGCTTACTATTACAGATAACATCGAAATTTTGTATATTTCCATCTCATAAACTCACGGGATGTTCTTCTTACGAGCAAGCTCTCGTGCCATCTCTCTTAACTCCTCCGGTGGAGGAGGTCGTGGTGCCTCTTCAGGATAAACAACATACGAACGCTGCACAACAAACAGCCAAATTTGGTATGGTTAGTGAATGCCTCCATTGCACTGCAAAATCACCATTGCAGACTGCTCGGTAGAGATCTTGACCCGGAAAAAACCCCGACTACCATAATTTGAGATTGTGTATGTTTCAGTCATTTAAGCGCAGACAATTCGATAACAGTCAAGTAAGTACAATGCGTGTACCCATTCTAGCAAAATGACTCAGGTGATACACACAAAATGAGTTAGGAAAATGCCTCCCTTGAACCGCAAAACCAACATTGCAGACTGTTCTATCTATCAGACTGGGAAAACTCCCCTGACTACCATCGACACTTGAAATGAAGAAAATGAAAACAATGATGAAGAAGCATTGACCATTCAAGGGGATTGAACCATAGCTTGTATGTTTCTGGGATCATAGTAACAATGATTTAAAGCGACAATGGCGCTTACCAAGTTAAGAGTTACCATTCCAAACAGTGTACAACAAGTTAATTTATAACCAATCATCAAAATCCCTAATTGAAAACCCAATCGCCTAATCCACAAACGGAGCTTCAATTAGAAATATTACTCAGAATCTAAAATTCTACAAATGAAGCATGTTTTTTTCTGGGATTCTTAACAATCCAGAAACCATTCTTAATTTTTAAGCAAAACCCATCAATCTAAGCCTATCAGTTTCGAAGATGATGATAATTTGTGACAGAGAAAACGAGAGAGAAAGGGAAGATTTTGTACATTGCCCATGAATTTCTTGATATTGGTACTGTTGTTGGCGAATGTATACATAAGGACGATCGGAACAGCGACATAGACACCGAACTTGACGATCTCCAGAACCCCCTTCGATGTTCCAACAGATGACATTTTTTTCCCAAAGAGAATTTATACAGAGACAAAGAGAGGATCAGCTTCGAACAACAATGCTCAGAGATCAAAGATTCGATGTAATTCAGATAGAACCAACCAATGGTCAGAGCTTTTAGGGTTTATCGATCGAGAAATTTGGGAATCGAATTTGATGATGAACATTAGTGAGAAATGGGCCTATTTGGGCCTCTCTATACTCATAAGGCCCCCAATTATAGAGTTTAGTCTTTTATATTCGTCTAAAGTCAACGTTCAATGGAAATTGACTTTTTAAGATCGTTGTGTGAGTTGAAGAATCCAATCTCTTCTTTCTTGAGCCGAGATGGGAGGTTGTATCTCGGTCTCGGTGTCATGTGATCAGTTTTTAAATCAGTTCTCTCAATGGTTATGCGTTAGAAGAAGTTATATTCACAGCCTTCCCGAGAATTTAGCAGCTCTGGAGAAAGCCATTGAAGTGCTCAAGACAAAAGAGAATGATGTGAAAAGAAGGGTCGATAGAGAAGAGTTTATAGGGCGTCGTCAAAGGCTTTCTCAAGTTCAGGTATGGCTTACAAATGTCGCGAGTATCGAAAAAAGGTTCAATGATATGGTTAGTACTAGAGAGGTTGAGATAAAGAGGTTGTGTTTTTGTGGGTTTTGCTCCAAAAGTTTTGGAAAGAGCTATCGTTATGGGGAAATGGTTAGCGTGATGTTAAAGGAAGTTGAGAGTCTCTTTTCTCATGGAGAATTTGATGTGGTGACTGAGGTTGCTATGGTAGTTCAAGTGGAGGAGATGCCTATTCAATCTATAGTTGTTGGTCAAGAGACAATGCTTGAAAGGGTGTGGAACTCTCTTATGAAAGATGGATTCAAGATTATGGGTTTGTATGGTATGGGTGGAGTGGGGAAAACTACGCTTCTCACGCAAGTTAACAATAAGTTTTCTGAAATAGATGGTGGATTTGATATTGTGATGTGGGTTGTCGTGTCTAAAACTCCAGAGAACTATAGGATTCAAGAAGATATTGCAAAAAGACTTGGTCTTTCGGGTGAGGAGTGGGACAAAAAAACCGAAAACAAGAGAGCCGTTGACATACACAATGTCCTTAGGAGAAAGAAATTTGTGTTATTGTTGGATAATATATGGGAGAAAGTGAACTTAGAATCGGTTGGAGTTCCGTATCCAAGTAGAGAAAATGGAAGCATAGTAGCATTTACCACTCGTTCTCGAGATGTTTGTGGGCGTATGGGAGTCAATGACCCGATGAAAGTTAATTGTTTGGAACCTGAAGAAGCTTGGGATTTGTTTCAAAAGAAAGTGGGAGAAAACACTTTGAAAAGCCATCCGGACATTCCTGAACTTGCAAAACAAATCGCTGGAAAATGTCGTGGTCTACCATTAGCACTTAATGTCATTGGAGAAACTATGGCATGCAAAAGCACAGTTCAAGAATGGCGTCACGCGATTGATGTTTTAACTTCATCCACCATAGAGTTTTCAGGCATGGAAGACGAAATTCTTCCGATTTTGAAGTATAGCTATGATAATTTAAATATGGAGCATGTCAAATCATGTTTCCTATATTGCTCACTATTTCCTGAAGATTATGAGATGAAAAAAGAAGAGTTAGTAGACTATTGGATATGTGAAGGATATATAGATGTAAAAGACGGTAAAGAGAGAGCGATAAATGAAGGCTATGCGATAATCGGTACCCTTGTCCGTACATGTTTATTGTTGGAGGAAGGATGGAAGAAAGCAGAAGTGAAAATGCATGATGTGGTTCGTGAGATGGCTCAATGGATATCATCTGATCTTCGAAAGCACAAAGATCAATGTATTGTGCGAGCCGGTGTTGGGTTACATGCAGTACCGGAAGTGAAGAATTGGAGAGCCGTGAGAAGGATGTCGTTGATGAAAAATGAGCTTCAAAAGATATTGGGTTGTCCTACATGTCCTGAACTTACGACTCTCCTCCTCCAAAAAAACCACAAATTGGTAAATATTTCCGGAGAATTCTTTCGATTTATGCCCAACCTTGTCGTATTGGATTTATCATGGAGTAGTAGTCTCATTGGATTACCAAAGCAAATATCAGAGTTGGTCTCCTTGCGTTATCTTGATTTGTCATACACAAACATCGAGCGGTTGCCGGTTGGTTTACAAGAGTTGAAAAAACTAATACATCTGAATTTGGAGTCCATGAAGAGACTGGAAAGTATTGCCGGAGTATCTAAGCTGTTGAGTTTGAGGACATTGAGACTACAAAAGTCCAAAAAGGCTCTAGATGTTAACTCAGCGAAGGAGCTACAACTCTTAGAACATTTAGAAGTTCTAACCATAGATATCTTCTCAAGTTTGGTTTTGGAACATTTGCTATGCTCTCAGAGATTGGCGAAATCTATTCAATATGTAGAGCTTATAGAGGTTGAGGAAGAATCATTCAAAATATTAACTTTTCCAACCATGGTTAATATCCGTCGCATTGGCATATGGAAGTGTGGAATGAAGGAGATAAAGATCGAGACGAGAACATCATCATGCTTCTCTAGCCTCTCCAAAGTCGTTATAGGACAATGCGATGGTCTAAAGGATTTGACATGGCTATTGTTTGCTCCAAACCTTACTTATCTAGATGTTCGTTTCGCAGAGCAACTAGAGGATATAATCAGTGAAGAAAAAGCTGCAAGTTTTACAGACGAGAATGCAAATATTATCATTCCTTTTCAAAAACTAGAATGTCTTAGCTTATCTGATTTACCTAAGCTGAAGAGCATCTACTGGACACCCCTGTCTTTTCCACGTCTGAGTGAGCTCGCTGTGCAAGAACATTGTCCAAAGCTGAAAAAGCTTTCCATTGAATTCCAAGAGTGGAACTGCGGATGTAGAACTTGTCGTAAAATACGGCGAAAACAAATGGTTGGAAGGTGTTGAATGGGAAGACAAAGCCACTGAACTCCGGTTTTTGGCTACCTGCAAACCGTGGTAATCGTCTAATCTATGAACTTTTTTTTCTTCAACCTTTCTCTCTTATCTTTGTAATGTTTTGAAGTGTTCACTGGCTTTTACGTATGTGACCATGTTTGTTTCTTCGACTCACATGGAACTCTGGTAAATGTTCTCGGCAAATTAATTACTCTAAAACTAAAACATTCACAACAAACCACCATTACTTTGTTCAGCAATTACGTTATTAGACAAAAGCTTCATCATCTTCTTCTTAACAACTTTCTCGAACTCAATTCCTGATAGCGACAAAACCTGGTTCAACAGCAGTCTCACTCCACTTCTCTTCACCAGCTCGTATCTCGGCTTGATCCTCTCTTGTAAACTGTACCCAAAAAACTGCGGAAACTTCACGAGCTCGGATTTCGGATAATCCATTGTCTGAAAGTAATCCCATTTCGGCATGAGATTCTCTTTCAAGCTGAAAGTGTACAAAGCTCCATATCTAGATATCATGATCCCAATTTCATCTAAACCAAAACCTTTTTCCAAGAAGAACTCTGTTACAGGCTTCAAATTCGACTCTATGCTTAATCCAAACGTTTGGGGACATCGATGAAGGAGAACCGCAACATCAACATTTAGTGATCTAAAGTACTCCATAGTTGGACGGAGCTTGTCTTCGACACTGTAACTCATGATGTTAGGACAGCGGGTTAGGATTCTCCCAATCTGTTCTTCTGTGAGACCGGTTTGGGATAAGAACTCGACAGTTGAAGTAAGTTTCTGGCGGCTGTAAGTGAGGATTGCTGGGAAACGGTAAATGATCTTTGCCCATTGATTCTTATCAATGCCAAGTGTTTCAAGAAAGGCCATTGTCGGTTTCAGGTTATCGGTTAGGCTGATTCCGCAGATCTGTGGACGTTTGCAGAGGATTGTGGGGATATCTGATTTAGGAATTCCAAGGTCTAGAAGGAATTCAACAACGGGTTTGATTTTACCATCGAGACTGTAATAAGGAAAAGCAGCGAACTTGCGAGTAATCGTTTTGATCTGCTCTAAGTTTAAACCAAGATCAAGAAGGTAAAGAGTCTGAGGACGTAATGCACCTTCTGGATCAAGTTCACTAACCCGAGACACGGCTCTGAGTTTCCGAGTTTCTGCAGCAGAATCTGTGTCACCACGAGGTGGTGGGACAGGAACTGAAGATGAAGCAACAAGTCTAGTCTCAGCTGGTGGATCAGGGTAACTCACAACAAGCTCCGCGAGAAGATCACCGTGTTCTTCATGAAGTTCTTCAAGATAAGGAATGAGAGAATCTCGAATCTCAAGTGTAGTAAGCTCTCTTCCTGTAACACAATTCAAAACCAAAGAATCAAACTTTAAAAGTTCATGGTCAAGCAAACTCTTCTCATTTCACTGTATTCAAAAGAAGAAAGATCGAACCTACGAGGTATCGCGCTTTATGAACAGAATGGAGTCTAGAGACTAAATGATCAATGAATTGATCAGATTTGTTGATTAACCGAGAAGAGAGACTATTGCTAAGACCTTGCTTCTTGAAGAATAGAGTTAAAACAGCTTTAGCTTCTTCTTTCTCTGCTGCAATCAGATTAGGAGGTACAGGTCTTGGACTAAACTCTACTCTATTCTTTAAACGAAACCCTATAAAAGTAAAACAACAACATCATTACCAAAAACCAAAATTGTTATCTAAAAATTCATTTCTTCAATGTAACGTTTTGATTCACTAACCATTTGTTTCTTGTCGAAAAGACAATCTTCCCGTGAACCAAAGCTGTGCCCTGCTAATAACTAAGCTAGTACTGGTTTTTTCTCTTCTAGCGACAAGGAAAATCTCCGAAGGTCCAATTTGAATAAGACTTTGCATTGCTTCTTGCTAATGGATTTGATATAAAGCTAGGGTTTTTATGCGAACAAGATAAGGTAAATTAGCAGAGGAAGGGAAATATTTTGAGGCAGAGAGGAATCAAAATGAAATTAGCGACTAACCTTGTGGATGGTGTTACTTTTGAGGAGAAAGATTACAATCGATGAAGATGAAGATTCAGCTTGGACACCAGCGAGAGAGCTTCTTCTTCACTGAGAAGAAGAAACTGGGATTTTGAAACGACATGATTGGAGGAGACGAGAAGGTGTTAAAAACTAATAACTTCCAATTGGTTGTTTGAGATTCCGTAATGTTTGTAAGGCCCATTGGGCCCAGTTAGTCATATCAGATAATATCCTATGTTGAGTTTGGTCGAGACTGTTGTTGATTTGTGAATTCGAATCATGGTCAAGCAAGCATTGATTATTGAACCAAATTTCTAATTGAACCGATAATGGTTAAGATTAGATTGGTTTATCGGCTTCGGTCTTCGAGAGTCTCTGATGGACAAAAGCGTCGCCTTTCCCTCACGTTGTCGATAGTAACCAAAATTCAGCAGTTCTGTCATCATTGAAAGTGAAACTTAAATCTCCAGGTCAGTTCCTTTTTTCTTATTCTTCTAATTTTTTCTTAAAGCTTAAATCCCCTTAAATCCATAAAGTTTTTAGTCGATTTTGGTGTTGTTGTAATTGGAATTTAGAGATTTCAATTAGGTTTGAAATTGGTGTTAGAAATTAAGGGACATTGGGTTGATAAACATGTTTTCTGGGTCGATTTGGACATTTAAATGGAGGGTAGAAGCTTAATCTTAGTTAGATTAGTGTTTTTGTTCCGAGAATCAATTTGGAAAATGGATAGCTTATAACTGTAACAAGTAATATAACTCTTAGAAGTGATATAATTGGTATAACTGGTATTTCTGAAAAAATTGTTATAAGTGGTATAACTCGTAGAAGTGAGAAAAATAGTATAACCGCTACAAGTCATTAGGTGCTAATGTAGAATTTTTTTTTTCCAGGAGAATGAGCAACCTTCCAATAAACATATTTTTTGATTATGAAGGATATTATTTAAATACCGGAGATAAGTATCCATGGAATCCAAGGGAAGGTAGTTTGTACGGTATATCGTTTAGGAAATCATCAATGGAAGAGATAACTTATTCGGGATTAGTGGATAGGATATGCAAGAAGATTGGGATAGATGAATCTACGAAAAAGCTGAAATTGAGTTATATTCCATTGGTAGTTAAAACTTATACACAATCATATATTTTGAATGATGATGATGTATATGTTTTTCTAACCTCGTTGGATAAAGAGCAATGTAGAAGTGTGTTGCATGTAGAAGTCATCAATGCTTTGGAAATGAATCTGTTAAACGAGCAACACTCGAGAGTAGAGAAAGGAAGTTCAATTGGTGTGAATTATGGTGAGCTTATTTCAAATGGTAGAGATATTGACAGCGTTAATGTTGGTACCGTGAAAACAAAAAAACGTCGCCTAAAGCATAAGCAAGTTCCATGCGGAAACTTGGAGAGCTGGTTTCGGAACCAGAGAGATAGCCAAGATCATAACCAAAATCATAGCCAAAATCTTTGACTTTGTTGTTTTAAGTACTCTCTAGTTTTGTAAAACTTGGTAAAACTTTGTTTCGTAATGGTACAACTATGTATGTCTTTAATTTCGTGTTTTTATGTACTTTCTGGTTTTCAAGTTTGCCCAAATATTCTAAATTTGTGATTTATTCGAATACGAAGGGAAGATGTCGACTTCGGTTTCAGATCTGGTTTTGCGACGAAAGAAAAAATGACGAAGGGAAGATGTTAATTTCAATAAAGGGGTTTGATAAAACTTAGGGATTGAAGCTATCGACCCGATTTCAACAAATTCTATGTACAATTTTTTTACCTGTTTGCTCTGTTTGGATCGATAATTAACTCTAAACATAAGGGGTTTAAAAGTATTTCTCTCATATTTTGATTTTTAAAAAAATCAAAAAGAAATATTTCTTTTAAAGAGGGGCATTTGAGCAAAAATTTGAGGATGGAGAGCTCTTGAGAATTTGATCCAAGTCTGTCCTAGTTACAAGTTACAACTATCAAAACAAAACTAAAGTTGTTGTATTCTTCGAAACATGAGATAGGAGATTGCTAGATTCCGTTCTTGGCCGATTGATCTGAACATTAATCGTAAGTTTTTTTTTCTGAATACCATGAGTCTCTCATCTTTTGAACATCTTGGACCACATGTAGAGAATAAAGAAGACGAGGAGCGCAAAAAGAACCACGTGCATTATGTGGTTGTTGCCACTACGAATTATGCTCATGTTTAGTTTCCTTATGTTGTTCTTCACCCCGGCTTGCGCTCTGATCAATGTCATTTGCTGTCGCACACAAAAAAAAAAAATGTTTCAGACAACAGCATTTGGTCCCTTGTTTTTTGCATCCTAGAGTAATTCTGTAGAACAGCACATAATGCAGTCTCACACACACAATCTAGTTGATGTTTTTTAGGTAACTAAAAGCAAAACTGGAACGAACTAAGAGCAATGTACATATTCAACAACATACTCTCCTTAATAAGGAAACCGGTATAGATAGACTCAATGATAAGCTGAAACCATTTCCTGGTGCATTCACTTAACTAGCCGAGAAAGAAGATATCTATTCCTACCCACCAGAGTTCAGACGAGGCCCAGCGTATAAGTCTGAACATAATCTAAACTGTGGATTTATCAAGATTCATTGGTTTGTAACCTATGTTCAAAATTTATCTAACATACGTTGGGAATGAAGCTGTAGTTTCCCAAATAACGAACACAACCATTTGAAACAAGTTAAAGGAAACCCGTATACGGATATGCTATATTTAATAAGTGATTCGCCTACAATGTAAAGAGTAAATTCATGTTGCTGATGTAAAGTGTTTACATTCAACTTTACTATGATGGATACATAAAGAACTTAAGCGACATCATCAACATACCAGTTCATCTAAGAAGTCTCTCTGAAACTTAGCTTCTGACCCAATTTCTTGAGCAATCTGCATAAAATATGCGATCAATGGAATAACCAAAATCATGAGGCATAAGTTAATGTGCAAAATTTAAGGTATAACACAAGGAATTGTTAAGAATGTTGACTGATTCATTCAAGAAGTATGGTATAAAACAACAAGCAAGGAAGGTTTATCAAAGACATCAAATAAGTGGAAATTAACTAATTAATCAGACACTCACTGATGAGTAAACATACACACTATAATAGGACTCTAGAACAAAAACACATATACAACTAATTTACCAAAACCCAATCCATTTGATCAACTTAATGCTCAAAGACAGAGCCAAGAGCCACTATCATACAATTCATCAAAAGAGAGAGAGAGAGAGAGAATTGGGAATTTAGGGGGTTTCATACATTTTTCAACTGCCTGAGTTGGCCATGGAGACCTGTGATCTCATCATCCAGGTCAGAGTGCATCGGATCAATCCTCAACTGGATTTCCTCTGAACCTGCAGCATTTCTAGTGCTAAGCCCTTCTCTGCAGCCACAAAACCCAAAGCAAATAGTTTACGCAGAATTTACCAAATCTTGGTCTCATCAATCCCTAGTTTTCTCTATCCAGAAGATCAGAGAAAGAAATCAAAATCAATTCCAAAACGAGAAACTGATAATAAAGCTATACCTAGATCTGTACGGAGCTGCTCCACCGTAAAGGGAACCACCCGCACCGCCTCTGTGAGGATTTGACGCCATCGACGCGAAATCTAATCGGATCTGCTGAGGTTTCAAATCGAACGCGAATTGAAAATTGGGGAAGAACAAAGACGGGTCAACTTTCGGGTTAATGGGTCGGATCTAGTATTTTAATTTTAAAACGCTGCGTTTCTTGATCAGTTGTATTCGTATACACAATAACGCTTTATTTAATCGTCGGATCATATCTGTAAGGAGAGAGCTATCGACAGTTAAGATTCTTTAACCAAAATTTTAAGTGAACCGGTAATGGTTAAAGATTATATTGGTTTATCGAGAGTGTTACAACTTACAACTATAATAGAGAAAGATCATCTATAAGCTGTGTTCATTCTATAATCTTTGGAGTAAGAATACTTCGCCGAGGCATGGGATGCAATCACACGCGTATCATTCCTCTCCGTCTTTGTTCCAAGTGTTCTATTGGTATGTCTCCTCAAGTGCGAGTGTCTTGATCGTAAGCAGAGAGAGAGTTGAGCTTCCATTGCGGCTGAAGATTGATGCAAGATTTGCAAGATAGACAAAGGTTTTTTGTTCACCGTGAGGGTCTTATAAACTCTTCGAAACTGCTCAACCTGGAATCTCGTGTTTTGCTGGATTTTCAGCGGAATTGTCCAACCTTTGATGAGGAGTATCAAGAATTTTGGTGCTGCATTCTTTTAAATTAGCTTCTGAAGAAAGAAATGTTTGCTTAGAAGGAACACTAAGTTGATGGAGATTCACAGGAACCTTCACCTGATGACATGACAACAGATTTCCTAGCTTCTTCTTCAAATCTGGTGCAAGTGCAGGATTTGTTAGGAATATATCTAGCGACCGAATAACTCCTTTTCGCTCAATTTCTCTAAATGCTGACGTCAAACCTCTTACAATTGTATCGCGACAGGTTATGTCATAAGTTTCCACAAGATGAAGTAAGAATTCAAGTAAGCAGTGAGTGATGTGTGGATACTGTGGTATCGACCATACCATCAAGAGAGCAGCAGGTTCAACATTCATAATATTATCGATTCTTTCGTCAAAGAAGAGCCAATCGTAAAACAGAGCCAGCTTTACACTTCGTTCGATGTGATGATTTTGCCTACATAGTTCCAAAAGCCAACCTATAATAGCCCATCTTGGCATGATCTCAGATCGGATTATTTCGTTAGTTGGATGAATAACACAGCAAACGAATCTCACTATGTCGATCAAAAGTGTTTCTTTCTCAGGACCCAAAAGAAACTTCTTCAAGAACCATATCTGATGCCGCTTATGGCTTCCCAATTTCACATTTCCAAGCAAAAACCTTAATTGTGTTTCCATCTCAGGATTGATCCGAAGTAGGAAGTATCTACTTGAAGTCTTCAACTGGTATATCTCAGAGCAATGGCTTGACACCAAATCGTTCCATATCTCTCTGAACTCAGAGACATGAGACAGATCCTGCAACAACAGGATAAGGTCTCGTCCAATCTTCGAACTTAAATGAAGCTGCTCTCTAAACATTTTAACACAGAATTTGATCTCCAGTCTCTTCACATTCTCCAGTTTCGCAACACCTAAAACCCTAAAATGATCCGCTAATAACCGAAGAAAACTATACAGAGCACTAGTCAACACCAAGGGAAAATCTTCAAGCAAACAATCCCACTTCTCAAGAAACAAACTCACCAATTCAGAACAAAGCCAAACATTCTGATCACCATAATCTCCACTACCAATTCGTCGTAACAACGACACAACCAAATCCTCAATCCCCACACTTGAAACATCAATCATCTCCTTAATTACCCAGATAAGCTGAATCTTAGCGGAATCAACAAGCTTAACATACAATTCAACAACGATACCAATAAGTAAACTAGTGAAAAACGCATACCCATCATTGACGAGAGCATGTAAGTGCTTGATGTGGGTTTTAGAGGAATTGGGTTCGCATAAAACTCCATAGACGATGGCTTTGTTGAACTCAAGATACTCTTGTGGCTCTGGGATTTCTAAGGAAAACGGTGGACGTAGTTTCGGCTGGAGAGACTCAAAGGCTTGGCGTAGTGATAGTTCGAGCTGGTTCTCAACTTCGTGTAGAGAGACACGAATCAGTTTCGATGTAACAAAGTGGTTCTCCATTCGAAGAGAGTCGACCCTAAAGGAGAGACTTGAGAGAAGAGACCATCATCGTTGTTCTGTGAGTTTTTGGGGGAAAAATCTTAGGGTTTGGTTTTCAATTTTGACTTGACTATAATGTTGACTTTTTTGTCCGCGCTTATAGATTCTAGACGACAAAGACCTTTGTCGTTTTGATTCTGTATTACCCTTTGGAGTTTGGATAATCCGAATTCAAAACATGGGCGGGGTTCTCAAATACCTAAACTAAATTCCCATGCGGCCGAATTTCATCATTTTCTTGTTGATCTTTCTTAGTGTTCTCGCTATCAACATCTTGCACACCAAACCAAGAGGAAAACAAAAAGAGATGACTTAAGCTTGGTGAAACGGCGTTTAAATTCGAGAATATTAGAAAGAAAGAGGTGTTTGGTTTTGATTTTGGGCGGTTAGAGAAAATTGAAGCAAACTATCAAAAATAGAGGTGATTGAAATGATGTTATTCGAAAAAGATTTTGAAATTCGATTTATAGAAAAACGGAGAAATAAAAACTAGCACAAAAACTCGTAAAAATAAAAACTAGCATTAATTTTTCACCAAAAAATAGAGATGATTGAAATGATGTTATTTTAAAAAAGTTTTGAAATCCGAGTTATAGAAAATCAGAGTAATAAAAACTAGAACAAAAACTCGGAAAAATGATGGGTCTGATTGGTAACCAAAAGCTGTACAAATTTTTTAGCTGTTAGCTTTACCGGAATAGTGCAAAACTGTATGAAAGAGCTGTACAAGAAAGCTGTACAAAAAAGCCGAGAGTAAAACTGTTTGTAACTGTCAAAGCTGTTACCAATCAAACCCGATAGACATCATCTTCACCAACTCCAAGGAGCATGTGATAGAAACAATCTTTTTTTTCTCATCATCTTTTAGACACCTCATTACCCATAGTAGTACTTCGGTTAGAAGCGGACCCACGTTGGTCTTGGGTGGAGCATGTGCCTCATACTTAATCCTATATAGATTATATAAGCCAGCATTATATAACTAAAAATGTAGTTAGCTTAGTAGTATTACACCAAAGTGTACCCCATTTTAACCCAAGTTCAAGCTTTTCCAATGTTTTTTTATTGATTTTTTCTTACATTATATCAATTTAATTGTAACTAATGTAATAATTTTTTTAATAACTATAATATAATTTAGTTAATTAAATTATATTTAGTATTTATATATATATGTTGCCCCATATCGAATTATTTTCTTGATCCGCCATTGGCTTCGGCTACTGTTTACAGTGGTAAGACTCTTTCGAAAATTACATCCTCTCAAAATTGGTAATCATCATTACTTTGGGACCAATACCACCCTAATCCTGAAAATATATCATCCTCTTTCCATGAGTCATCAATAAGACATCCGTATCCCAAAAATTCATTTTTTCACATCATGTAGGCCGTCCCGAAGTTTCGCGAGGCTACAAGTGAGGAAAAAACAGGGCTGCATAATTTTTATTTATTTAATGATTTTGTTATTTAAAAAAGAAAAAATAGTTTAAACTATACCCTCAAGAATCGAACTCGTGAACTGTTGACTGCCCCACAGAGTTATAACCACTAGACCACAAGAACTTTTCCATAAAATTGGCCAAAATTTAATGATATTATTTAGCGGCCGCAAGCATGTGCTTTGCTTGCTTGGCCTTGTGGCCAGCTATGCATGTAGTTCAATAGAGTTAAACACCATAATGTAACTATTTGTTCTAGTATCCTTGTGTTGAAAATATTCCAAAACCAAACCAGAATGATGAACCTGATCCACCTCTTCATGATGCATACAAGTGTATAGACAACTTTGCTTACATCTTACACAAAGATCAATCCATCATTTTTCGGCGATAGCGGTTTTGACCGTGTACTTTATCGGCCGGTAAGACACTGTTATAATGTTAGTCTACATTCAAGATTCAGTTTCGTATAGATTTTAAAGTATCAAAAATACACATTTGGAATAGAAATCGTTCCTGCGATTTTGATATTGTGGATGATGAGCTGGCATAAAAGAAATAAAGACTCTGACTCAGCTGGCGGTTTTCTTTTACATTTTTTTTGTTGTTCTTAGGGTTTGTGCATTCTGCTGAATGAGGTTCTATTTTTGAAACATATTAATTAATTAAATTTTTATAAATATTACGTAAATTAGTTTGTTTGTCAACAAGATTAATTAAATATATTAATAAAAATATAAATAAATTTGAGATTTAAAATTTTTAGTAAACATAAAAAGCAACAGAATTTTGTGGAAAACTTGCAACTCATAAAACAATTAAGGGTGAATTTTGAAAATTTTTAAAAGTGAAGATATTTAATAATTTTATCAAATGTAATTAGGACATAACATTATAAGCTATGAAATAAATTACTAAGTGTGTACTTCTAATAAAAGTTAAATTATTTTTGCAGTTTTTGTTTATAATTTTTTTACTAACCATTTCGATTATTGAAATTACAAATAAGTTCAATATTGTCACAAATACTCAAAATTTATCAGTTACACTGAATCTTCAATCTTCCATTCCTCAAATTTTTCTCGATTCCTCAAATGTTGTAACAATTTTTTATTCAAAGAATTCTTCAATATATATATATATATATATATATATATATATATATATATATATATGTTATCATTTAGATCATATATACATGTAACACTTTGACCAAAAAATAAAATACAAGTAACACTTTTACCTAAATACATAACACATCTGATGTTTAACTTACCGTCGTTTTTTCCGAGGATATATATAAGTTTAGAGAAATTTGTAATTGTTAGTGTTGCTAATAATTAATATCATACACAAATTATTAGTATGATGAAGAATTGAATTGTTTAATAAAGAAAACACTAAGAGGATGTAGAATTTATGACTCTTAAATACTCCTTCCGTTTTAGTTTAGTTGTCGTTTTAGGATTTAAATTTTGTTTCATAATAATTGTCGTTTTAGGTTTTCAATGCATATGTTTTGTAAAAATTCCAGTTTTATCCCTCTTGTTTTAATGTTTTGACCAATAAAAAAATTATAAAATATTTTAGTAAAGGGTAAAACATAGAATTTAATGGTTTTCTTAATTTGTGTGAGAAAACCTTAAACGACAACTAAAACGAAACGGAGGGAGTATTATTGTCAATAGAAGAGACCAAAGGACTCGGAAAGACGAGTTAATTTACATATAATGTCCCATTTTGATGTTAGTTATCGACAAAATATTTGAATAATAACTACATATTGTGACTCTTAACGGTGATGGAGCATCAACCACCTATGAAGGCAACATTCCCACGACCATGTAGCTTTCAGAATTAAATAAGAGAATCTAAGTCCATCCATCGATTTCAATTAATTTGTTTGCCTATTTTTAGAGAAACTGAATAATGTGCGACTCCAACTTTTATATAAAAGCATATCATTGACAGTATTTTATGCAATTTAATTTCTAAAATATTGTCATAAGTCATAACTCATGAGTATTTAAATCTTACCAATATTTATAGTTTGTTCCCATAGAAGTATTGTTTCTCTGACATCTTAATTAATTATATAGGCTAATAAAACATTTATAGTCAAGTCTCACTAATATTTCTACTAAGACATATTGTAATATTATTAATTTTATTTTATTTAGTACATATGTAAGGAGTTAATGGCTTCTATGACATCTTAATTAATTCTATAGGCCAAATATAAAGTCAAGTCTCATAATCCTATTAATATTAAAAAGAAGTATATTTCAAAAAATATTAACATCAAATTTATTAAATATTACATCATATACTGACATAATAAAATAATTTAATTAATTAGATCTATTATCTCTATTACCAAACAAAATTTAAAACAAAATTGAAAATTACAAACGCGAAATTGTTGCATCCAAGATTTTGAGGGCTTGCCTTGGATTCGCGGTTTACTCACGGCAAAACCGTTAGTTTTTTTTGTGTCTTCCTCTTCTAAAATGTGAGCCTCCCATTGTTTTGCTCTTGTTTTTGTGGTTTTTGTTGTAGTAGTTTCGAGTCCACTATATTTTTTGTATTGTTTGTGTTCTTTGTAAAAAAAAAACTAAAAATGGTGTAAACTTAATATTTTACCCAAAAAAAATTATAAGTTCTCCCTGAACTATCTATGTAAGCTAACAAGTCAACAATATAATATATACATTTAGAAATAAGATGTTTACAAAATCAATTTTTAAATTTCACTTAAATTTTTCATAATTGTTTAGTCAAAAGTCAAAACAAATTTAAAAGTGAAAAAATGAAATTTAAATATATATTATCAAATATATACATTTAATATAAAAAACACGTTATGCAATACGAGTATCATCTAGTACTCTACTAAAATGATAACTTTTCTTTATAAAACGTAAAATGATAACTTTTCTTTATAATGGTGCATCTTAGTCAATTTTATATTTCATATAAGCCAAATACATATTAAGTATAAAGTATATATAGTCAAGTCTCAAAAATATTCCATTTAAGACATATGATTAAATGGCGTCCCACCAATTAAATGAACAGCCCAACTTTCGGGTTGCGATCTCCAGATGTCCAAATGTCCATGAACAGCCTCGCCTAACTTGTCTTATGAAATTATAATCACAAATTTTATTATATGATTGTTTTAATGACAAATCATATGTTATAACGTATATGTCGGACACACCATTTCATTGGCGCCTTACGTTTCACCTTCTCCACCTACATGATTTGATATAGGACAACAACACACACCATACAACAACAATGCCTTGATAGAAAACAAAGATTTTAAAATGATTCTTAATCTTTCAAGTAATCATATGCTCCGCCTAATTCATTATATCGAGTTTTATTAGTTTTTTTTGTCAATATTCAGTAACATGCATTACATAAAGTTTAAATTTAGATGGTAATACAACGGAAATACTAAACAAATAGCTAGTTAAGTTGATCAAACATATATGCTAACGCAAAGCATGAAACATTACCTAGTAGAATAATATTCTACATAACTCCTTATACTCTTATAGGTTGTCACTTGTCAAATGTCACTACTAGGCCTGCGAGTTCGGGTTTTCGGGTCGGGTCGGGTCGGTTTGTTCGGGTTTCGGGTTAATTGTGAAATTTTAAATGTTGCCGAAGATAACCGAAATTGATTTCGGTTCGGTCGGTTCGGAAACCGGTTATTTCGGTTTTGTGTATAAAACCCGAAAATAACCGAATTTATTAGGGTTTCTCCTTCTTTGAAGCGGTTGCAGCGGCAGCTCTATTTGCGGTTTCAGCGGCGGAGAAGAACGACGGTTTGACATCCTAGATCTTGAATCTCAAATCCTTACCCAAACGACGGAAAAAAGTTTTCTCAAAATATCTCAGAAATTGTATTATATATAGTGGAAATAATAGTTTGGGTAAGGATTATAGTACTATTTACCTATATTCAATCATCTGCATCCAATTAGAAGTAATAAAATGACAAAATGAATTTGACCAACTCACCCTCTCGCATAAAACATTTATATAAACTCAAATAAAACTATTATTTCCACTATATATAATACAATTTCTGAGATATTTTGAGAAAACTTTTTTCATGTTGAAATAGTTCTTTAATTTACATATGTACTTATATTAATTAGTGCGGTGTAGTTAAAGACGAATATGCCAATTCTTAGTGGGAGAAAAAATCCAAAGTCACTAAAAAAAGAATAATTAAAACGTCAATTTGCATGCCTTCTTCGTTGCCTACTTTAATTTCCCGTTACATTGAGTCTTGAATCCATGATGGCGTGGCGTAATGAGAGCCGTTGATCTGACTCACGACAAGCACCAAACAATCTTGACGGTAGATGTTGTTTTCTGGAAACAGTTTCTTGCATGTTGGTGAGTTGGTGTGAGCCTGAGGCTGCTCACGAGGAAGGAGCGGGAGTGAGAGCCTTCACCAAATGGTCAGTTTTTATTTGGCCATTGAATGACTAAAATACCCTTTGTACAAAAGTCTTAAGATTATAGTATTTTATTTATTATTTGAGTGATTAAGACAAAATTGATGATATCTATGAAGTGTTTTTTAACCTTTCAGGTTGAAAATTTTGACTGCGAAGTGCATGTACTAGAGAATATCTTGAGGAGTTTGGTCCCACTGATGAGGACCGTTTGATATTTTTTTATAAAGCATGATTAACAATGACAAGGAGATATTTTTCTCCTTATAGTTATTCTACAATCTATTCTTAAAAAATTACAAGAGCATGATAAAGATGGGAAGAAATACAGCTGGGTACAAATTAAATGAGTATGAGAATCATGCCTTTCCATTTGGAATCAAACTTTTTGCAAATTCATTTGCAGCTTTATTGAAACTTTGAGGAATCCAGCAAATTTGAAAGTCTTCCAATCGTTTAAACCAGCTTTTATTCCCCCAATATCTAGTTGTGGTCGTCGAAGAATTTGTAAAAAGATCAATAAATTAATTGTGAGTATTTTGCTTTTAAAAGATAAGTTTACAGTTGAATACATATATTTGTCAACTTTGAGTATTGGCTTGAGGTTTAACGAAGAATCTTCACGTATAGAACAATAAACCAATTAATTTTTTTTTTAAAAAAAAACTATATGATTTAATTTTTAAGGAAAATCCGAGAAAAAACTTCTAAGTTGAAATATTTTTTCATCTAAAATCTCCAACTTTTTTCGTTACTATATAAAATTTCCAAATTAAAAAAAATCCCAATAAAAATTCCAAATTTTTCCGTTCCCAAATAAAACTTCCAACTAATTAATTTTCCTTAAAAGAAAACTTCAAGTCGTCAAAATTTAAATATGATCATTGGTTGACTAACGGTAAACGGCCTTTAACGACATGTGTTTCCATCTATATAGTTTTTGAAGTTCACACGTGTTACTTACAATAGGAAAAATAAAAATCTTAATTACGAATCCTAAAATACAATTTTTCTAATTTTTAGGGTTCAATTAAATTTTGAAAACTAAATAAATAAATAAAAAATATGTCGTTAACTGCCGTTTACTATTTCGAACGGAATTATCATTGACCATTAGTAAGTTATTGTGAACGACAGTTATTAGCATTTATATATAAGTAAACAAGTTCATGGTATATGATGCAATATTTAACGGTCAGTTAACGGCCGTTTACTATTTCGAACGGAATTATCATTGACCATTAGTCAGTTATTGTTTAACAACCGTTATTAGCATTTATATATAAGTAAACACGTACATGGTATATGATGCAATATTTAACGGTCATAGACAGCACTATCTAATACTATAATTATTTCTAACGCTCTATGTATATGTTTATCTGTATACAAATATCAAAATCGTGTAAAATATTTATTGGGTGTCTATGCAACTAGCTTAATTGTTTAAAAAATTCAAAAGATGAGTGTCCATACAACTATGTTAGTTGTCTATATTCAAATTTGAGTTAGCTCAAGTTAAGATCGGTTGCATTTATTAACGATCATTTCGTTTTTTTGTCTACGCGGCAATATCAGTTCAACTGAAAGCATTTATTATTTGCAGGTTGTTCCTTCGACTCTCTTAAGAGGCATCAACCTTCACCACGCGCATACCTAAACACAATTCTGGTATTTTCGTTATTAAATGGAATTTCAGACCTATTAATTCATATTATTTTTTTTTAGCTTGTATCTGATAATTTTTACTAACGTTTTTTTACCTAATTTCTTTTTTCAGTAACGTCTCTGCGCTAATTCATCCTTCTTAGAGTTAGCTCTGCTACCATATTTTATGAATTGTTACTTTGTTAGACTTTAGAAGTAAAACTAGACATTGATGATAATAATTGTAAAATTGTATCAGGATAACAATTTTAAATCTTATCAGACTCTATAGTAAAACAGTTTTATGACAAATTTCTTCACGTGGGGATTAGCGAAAAAAACAAATGAAAGCACTACTGATGTTGCATATATTTATGTTATATATGTTCAACGTCGGCAACGGCATAATATTTATAATATACATGAATCAATAATGTAAGTAAACATATAGTTTATTATCATAATTATCGCAGACACTACAAAAGTATATATGTTTGATATAATTCCATATTTACAGGAAGTACATCTCTAACATTTTCCAATTTCTTTTTTTCCCTTACAAATACAAAAACACATCGTAGAATCTGTTTTTTAAAAGATGCATATATACGACTTAGAGAATTATAATATTTGTACCATTGAATCTTTGGAGTTGTGATCTTGTAGACAAAAGAATTGTTTGGCTGTGTTCTAGAATACTTTTTTTACATGGTAAATTTTGGTGGATCCTCATGTGTATTCATCAAAATATATTTTTTTTTTTTTTTTTTTTTTTGATAAACTTGTAAATATCATTAAAAATGAAATGTTGAGGCTTTACAAATAGCTGGGCCTAAAACTATACTATCTTGCCAAAAAAGAAATAAAAAACAAGATAGCATAAGCAAATGAGAAAACGCAAATATCTCATTTATTAACATTATAGAAGAGCAATATATAACTAATATACATGACATTATAGAAATCTTAATTTTCTTAAATAATATTTATGGAAAATTTTCATATATAACTAATGCAATACCATTCACCCAATACGTAAGCTTAATTATATACAAAAACTGTTATAATTGAAGTTATTAATTAACGTTCTCACTAAAAGAAAAAGAAACTCATCATATCGTTGTTACTTGTTACTGCACTTATGAACTTTAATATCTTATTTTAACGTCTTAAGTTAAGTGTCTAACCATTTGACAGATTTATACACACATTTCACATCAAAATCAATTTCATATGCAAATCAAAATACACAATTATTTAGTTGTTGTTTAGCGTCAAGAGCGTGATATTTAAATAGAAATCCCAACGTTCTTTTCTACTTTTTTTTTTTTCTTTTCCCGATATTCTCAACGTCCTACAAATACGCTTATATTATTAATAATCAAATACCAGACAGAAAAAAACAAAGGAAGGGTAGTTTCGGAAACAAACAAATTAAAGTGATTTTTGCTTTATTTTGCTTTCCCTATAAAAAGAAATAAACAGTCACCATAATCTAACCGTCCCTGAAGCCTCTATAAAAAAATCTCCGGCACCATCTCCGCCGCAACAACCACCACAAACTATGGAATCTCCAAATCCAAAATCACCGGAAAAACCCTCAGGGACAGTTCTTCTCGGAAAATACGAACTCGGTCGTCGACTCGGAAGCGGAAGCTTCGCCAAAGTCCATGTAGCTCGTTCCATCTCCACCGGCGAACTCGTAGCTATCAAAATCATCGATAAGAAGAAAACCATAGATTCCGGTATGGAGCCGAGAATCATCCGAGAGATCGAAGCGATGCGCCGCCTCCACAACCACCCAAACGTCCTCAAGATCCACGAAGTCATGGCTACTAAATCTAAGATCTACCTCGTCGTCGAATACGCCGCCGGAGGAGAGCTTTTCTCCAAACTCATCCGATTCGGCCGCCTTAACGAATCGGCGGCGCGTCGTTATTTCCAACAACTCGCCTCCGCGCTCAGTTTCTGCCACCGCGACGGAATCGCTCATCGTGACGTTAAGCCACAAAATCTCCTCCTTGATAAGCAAGGAAACCTCAAGGTCTCCGACTTTGGTTTATCCGCTTTACCGGAGCATCGTAGTAGTGAAGGATTGCTTCACACGGCATGTGGCACACCGGCTTATACTGTTGAAAAGCTTGTAGAATCACAAAGATTTTGAGAGCAAAACAGAGAAAAACGTTTATCTCTTCATATTCCCATATCTCTCTCTCAATAATCATTTTTCTCTCTTTTATCCAGAGAGTATCACATGCACTCAAGCACCTACAGCCACCCTAGGACTCTACAAATACATTGGAACTCAAAAACAAACAACGACAAAGTAAAACACACTCAAACAACTTGATGGGCCTTCATACAAACAAAAGCCCAACGAACAAAACACCCAGCCCACAAAGAAGCTTCTTCTCCTTCTTCGACACACCAACGATGGTTTGTAAACACAGAACACATCACTCAACACTCCCTCTTGCTGTTTTGTGTTTCAAACCAAGTTTTTCTCTGCAGAATTCAAACAACTGACCTCTCAAGGGTTTTGTGAATATGTCAGCCACTTGATCTTCACCTCTACAATATTGCAGTCTGATGTCTCCACATCTTTCAGCCTCTCGAACAATGTGGTACTTGATTTTTATATGTTTTGTTCTTCTATGTTGAACTGGATTCTTCCCGATAGCAATTGCAGACTGGCTGTCACTGTAGATTGGAGTTCCTTCTTGAGAGCTGAATTTCAAATCTTCTAAGAGGCGTTTCAACCACATCACTTGATTGGTAGTAGCGCACAATGCCATATATTCCGCCTCTGCAGTCGATTGAGCAATCGTGTCTTGCTTACAGGATTGCCAAGAGAACACAGCTGATCCAATGTTGAAACAGTACCCAGTTGTGGATTTTAAGTCCTCGACGCATCCTCCGTAATCGCTGTCAGAGTATCCAATTAACCTTGGTTCCTCAACGGTAGAGTAATACATTCCCATATCAACAGTCCCTCTGATGTATCTAAGAACTCTCTTTGCTTCATTAAGGTGCTTGACTCTAGGTTCCTTAAGATACCTTGAAAGATAAGATGCAGCAAATGTCAGATCGGGACGAGTTGCAGTCAAGTACAGTAGGCCTCCAACAAGACTTCGATAAACTTTGCAGTCTGTAAGTTCTCCTTTTTCTTCTTCGTGTTTGCTTTGAGGTATGAGAGGAGTGTTCACAGCTCTGCAGTTTTCCATGTTGAACTTCTTTAACAATTTCTTTGCATAACACTCTTGTGACAGAAAGAATCCTTCCGATTCTTGGATAATCTCCATACCCAAGAAATAGTTCAACAGTCCAAGGTCAGACATTTCAAACTCATTCTTCATCACCATCTTGAATTCTTCAATCATATTCAAGTCGTCACCTGTCACAATAAGATCATCAACGTATATGCATACCACTAGTAATTTTCCTTCGATTTCTTTTGTGAATAGAGCATGATCATTATCACTCCTTTTGAAGTTTTCCCGGTTGAAGAATTCTTCAATGCGGCTATACCACGCCCTCGGAGCCTGTTTTAGACCATAAAGAGCCTTATGCAAACGGAACACACAATCTTCCTTTCCTTCTTCTTCAAAACCAGGTGGTTGTTCTGCATATATTTCTTCTTCTAATGTTCCATTCAAGAAAGCAGATTTAACATCTAGTTGAAACAGTTTCCATTTCCTTTGAGCCGCAACAGCAAGAATTAACCTGATAGTTTCATGTCTTGACACAGGAGCAAAGGTTTCATGATAGTCAACCCCATATTGTTGAGTAAAGCCCTTGGCTACTAACCTTGCTTTGTGTCTCACCACATTTCCTTGAGCATCAGTTTTTAATCTGAATATCCACTTGACTCCTACCACATTCTTGTCAGAAGGTCTTTCGACAAGCTCCCATGTTTGATTTTTCTCAATGGTTTGAATCTCATCTACCATTGCAAGTCTCCATTCCTTGTGTTTTGCGGCTTCCTCAAATACAGCAGGTTCCTCTTCGATGCCAACATAGCAGCTTTCACAAGATCCAGAATATTCAACATTAGCATAAGGGGCATTCAAGAGGATATCTTCAATAGTTCTGGTTTTCTTGTTTTGCAGGTTTGAGTCACTTTCTGGGCTGTCGAGGTTTAAGCTCAATGGACTCGGAAGAGTACGTCTTCTCCCTCTATCTTCATTGTCCTTTAATGATGTCTCTCCAGTTGTTGGGTTTTCTTCTTCATCCTTTGACTCGCTTGATAGGTCATAGGTTTTTGTAACTTCCTTCTTATCCCAATTCCACTTGCTTCCCTCATCAAATATGACGTCTCTTGAGATGTCAATCTTGTTTTCTTCCAGCAGGTACACTCTATATCCTTTTGTTTGAGAGCTGTACCCTACAAATATACCTCTCTTTGACTTGTCATCCCATTTCTTCCTTTTTTCGTCTGGAATGTGGACATAACATATACTCCCAAACACTCTCATGTGTTCCAACGATGGTTTAGTTCCATTCCATGCTTCAATAGGGGTAATGCTTTCTAAGGCTCTTGTTGGGGTTCGATTCTGGACGTACGCAGCAACGTGAACTGCATCAGCCCAAAATTTTAGAGGTAATCCCTTGGCTTTGATCATAGCTCTTGCCATTTCAACTAAGCTTCTATTTCTTCTTTCTGAAACTCCATTTTGTTGTGGAGAATATGCAGCAGTGAGTTGTCTTTCTATTCCATTTTCTTCAAGAAATTCTGTGAACTCTTTTGAAAGATACTCAGATCCTCTGTCGGTTCGAAGCTTCTTGATTTTGCAGTTTGAGTTATTTTCAACAAGACTCTTAAACTTTCTAAATGTTTGAAAGACCTCAGACTTGGCTCTCAGAAAATAAACCCAAACCATTCTTGTTGCATCATCAATAAATGTGAGAATGTACCTGTTTCCATTTATTGACAAGTTCTGCATTGGTCCACATAAGTCGCTGTGAATTAGCTCCAGTTTCACTCTTGCTCTGGTCTCAGATTCCTTCGGAAAGGGATCACGAGAATGCTTGCTTAGAATGCATGATTCACATTTTTCTGCTTCTACTTTGAACTTTGGTAAGCCGACCACCATGTCTTTTGATTGCATAATCTTCAGATTTGAATATCCAGTGTGCCCGAGCCTCTTATGCCAAATTGTTGCATCTTCATTCTTAGCCATCATTGCAGTTTCTTCACTTGCTTGCCACTTTATGTGAAAACTTTTGTTTCTCATCGGAACTTCTCCGATTTTTCTTCTTGTCCTATCATGAATGATGCATTTATTTTCTTTGAAGGTGACTTGGTAACCATTGGAGATCATCTGCGGCACACTTAGGAGATTTTTTCCCAGCTTAGGTACAAGGAAGACATCTCGTATGACTCTTTTCCCTTTCATTGTCATCACTTCAATATCTCCCTTTCCTTTAGTTATGAGTACAGCACCATTCCCAACTTTAATAGGGACATTAACACTTGTGTTTATTCTGATGAAGATCTTCTCGTCTGGAGTCATGTGATTAGTGCACCCGCTGTCAATGAGCCATGAGTTTTCTTCATTCAAGTCTTGTTTTTCTTGTCTTGCAACGAACGTATGATTCTCTTCTCTTTCAAGTACTGTCTCAGCAGCAATCTTCGACTCCCACTCTGGTGAGCCCTCTCTTCTCTCCTTGATAGCTCCTCTGAGCACCAACACAGGTTTTCCGGTTTCTTCACACATCTTCACAACGTTAGGTTCCATGAATCAGCTAGAGCTCTGATACCATGTTGAAAAGCTTGTAGAATCACAAAGATTTTGAGAGCAAAACAGAGAAAAACGTTTATCTCTTCATATTCCCATATCTCTCTCTCAATAATCATTTTTCTCTCTTTTATCCAGAGAGTATCACATGCACTCAAGCACCTACAGCCACCCTAGGACTCTACAAATACATTGGAACTCAAAAACAAACAACGACAAAGTAAAACACACTCAAACAACTTGATGGGCCTTCATACAAACAAAAGCCCAACGAACAAAACACCCAGCCCACAAAGAAGCTTCTTCTCCTTCTTCGACACACCAACGATGGTTTGTAAACACAGAACACATCACTCAACATATACAGCGCCGGAAGTAATTGCTCAGAGAGGTTACGACGGTGCTAAAGCTGATGCTTGGTCGTGTGGTGTGTTTCTCTTTGTTCTTCTTGCTGGTTACGTTCCTTTCGATGATTCCAACATTGTCTCTATGTATAGGAAGATTCACAAAAGAGATTACCGGTTTCCGAGCTGGATCTCGAAACCGGCACGATCTATTATCTATAAGTTGCTTGATCCGAATCCGGAGACGAGGATGAGTATAGAAGCTGTGACTGGAACGGTTTGGTTTAAAAAATCTTTAGAGATTTCGGAATTTCAGACTAGTGTGTTTGACTTGGATCGGTTTCTTGAGAAAGAAGCGAAGTCGAGCAATGCGATTACAGCGTTTGATTTGATCTCGTTGTCATCCGGATTGGATCTTTCGGGGTTGTTTGAGAGGAGGAAGAGGAAAGAGAAGAGGTTTACGGCGAGAGTGTCGGCGGAAAGAGTGGTGGAGAAGGCAGAGACGATAGGGGAAAAGTTAGGGTTTAGAGTGGAGAAGAAAGAAGAGGCGAGGGTGGTAGGATTGGGAAAAGGAAGAACGGCGGTGGTGGTTGAGGTGGTGGAGCTGGCGGAAGGGTTAGTTGTGGCGGAGGTGAAGGTGGCGGAGGGTGAAGAGGAGGAGGAGGAGACTCATTGGTCGGAGCTAATTGTAGAGTTTGAGGAGATTGTGCTCTCATGGCACAATTGACGTCATCTAGAAGTTGCTTCTTTGTTTTTTAATTGTGTATATATCTCAAGATGACTTTAGCTTTGCTCTCTCAAGGTTCAGTTTTGTAAAATTATGAAGACTAGTGGATTCACTTTATGTCAGTTGAGCTTGAGCATCAACCTCTCTTCTTACTTTTGATAAAAGTGACATAAGAATTTTTTTGCCGGCGTAAAATAGTCAAGATATTAATTGGAATCTTGATTGGAATTTTTTTGCTTAGAATTGTACATATAATATCAAACTTCAAACATGACTTTTTCCTAGCTAAAATTGTCAATATATCTAAGAGTTCGATTGGTTTTCCCGCGTGAATTTGTTCCTTTGATATCAAACTTTAAAACATAACTTTTTCCTAGCTAAAATTGCCAATATATCTAAGAGCTTGATTGGTTTCCCGCGTAAATTTGTTTATCTGATATCAAACTTTAAAACATGATTTTTCCTAGCTAAAATTGCCAATATATCTAAGAGCTTAATTGGTTTTCCCGCGTAAATTTGTTCGTTTAATATCAAACTTTAAAACCGTTATGTGTCAATTTATAATGTTCTAAATAAAATAATAATATATTTTTGTTTTGGAGAGTTGAACCATCAAATTTGAACCACCATAATACATGTTGTTGATATAAAACTAACAAAATACATCTCCACTCTCATATTGATATCAAATAGTTACTAAATCAATATATATTAATATTTGAAAAAGTATTGTACTTGTAAAACATATTTATTTATACATACACATAAAATCGATTTGGAGTTACATTTGAGTTAGAAACCCGCAAAAAATCGTTTAGACTCATTGAAGAAACATTACAATATATATAAGGATCAATCTGAAAACTCCACGATTTGGAACACATTTTCTATGTTTCGTCCCATTTTCTTAATAAAATTTACAAAGATGAAACCATTACATTTTGTTGACCAAAAAAGCATTACATATTTGATTTCTGAACTACAATAATATGTTTTTGGTGTTTTTATAAATTTTAAACATTGTGTTTATTTTGATATTTTTTCTATTTAATTGTTATGACACATTGGTGGCATCCAAGCAAAAATATCATACAATTACATCCGCTTCCGGCTGCTATATTAGTCAGTTCAATACCGTTAATAACCGCAACCTTCCGTTTCCGCAAACTCATCCACCTACTCTTATTGTGTGTAAACCAATCGAGCCTTAATTTTTGTACCCGTTCATTTTTTCCCCTCGTGTTTTTTATTTCCATAAAAGAACGTCTTAAACCACTTTATTTGCAAATCGTTTATGACACAAACCGAAGTACAAGAAAGTCGCAGTCTTTTATTGCAAGCAATCGAAGATGGTGAACCAAATGATTATTCTTTAAACTTTCGTTTCTTATTCACTCCACTTTATAAGAAAACAAACTCAGTATTCGAAAAATCAGTAGTTCACAGCTTGCAGTACTTGTTGAACCAGACAGCAATGTTGAGAAAGCTTTCATAATCCGTCTGTGGTCTGCATAAACAATCACAAGACGCAAAAAACATGTTAGAAAATTCAAAACTATGATAAACAATAATGGTAGGCTTTGTGGTGTTTACCTGTCTAGGGGATGATTGTCATTAGGAAAAGCAAGAACTTTAACCTCAACTCCTTTCTCCTTCAACGCCCTCGCATACTATACAAATCAAGAATACCGCGGATTAAACACCATTACCAATGAGTTCGAGTCTGCAAACTTAAACAAGTTGCAGATTCTTGCAACTAAAGAGAATCTTACTTGAAATCCGTTTGATATGGGAACACGGAGATCCTGACTTCCCAAAAGAAACAAAGTGGGTGTTTTCACCTGTAGAAGTAAATACAGAAGAAGAATTATTTAAATGTTTCCAAATGTCCTGAGGAAACGGATAAACAAGGATGGTTTGACCTTTGATATGTGTGCTATAGGAGATATTTGATGAAACCGAGAAAGATCTTCGGATGAGGGGGCTTCTGTATAATGATTCTGGTCCCCATAGGCTTCAAAGAAACACCAATCAGGTATGTCTGTAATCCCAACCATTGATGCTATGTTGCATACGGGATTCCTTGCAGCTGCTGCCACAAATTTATTCGGCGCCTACAGAAAAAGTTTGGTATAAGGATGATGATTTCTAATCCAGTGCCATCAATTCAGAAGTAAGTAACTACAGTACCTGGCCAATCAAGTGAGTGGTCAAAAACCCACCATGAGAACCACCTAGCACAGTTATTTTAGATGGGTCTGCAAGTCCCATTTCAATGGCATAATCTACAGCCGCGAGCACATCTTTCACGTCCTGCGTCAGAGAAGCTTATCAATTAAGCAGAATGCAGGTCAAAAAGAAGAAAAATGAAATTACAGGCCCATATATTAAATACCTGCGATCCAACTTTTCCAGGTAGAGACTGCAAAGCATCTTCTCCAAATCCCAGTGAACCCCTTCAATTCAAATGAGTCACCAATGTCACGTTAGGATCTCTAAAAGGTTGATGAACTAGTGAAATTCAGAGCTGTATGCTCGTAAGTAACCTGTAATTTACAATCAGCTGACTGTATCCAATTGAGGAGAGATAGGCCATATTCCTGGAGAAGCTGCATGGTGAAATAGAATGAGGACCTCCATGAAGGACCGCAATTAACGGATCACATTTCCCACTCTCCTTAGACTTGGAGGACGATACATATATAGCTTCAAAAGGTTTTTTGGCCCCTGTCATGAAAAATAACAGAGTATTCAGTGCCAAAGTCTAGGAAATAGATAGTTTTTTATCAAAATCAAAATTAAGTGTAAAGTACCTTCGGCAAGACCTTCAGAAACATCACTAATCGGTACTTTTAGAAATTTAAACTGCAGAGATGAAAGCTCTGACATAACCTGCCGCAATTAAAACAAATAGGTAAGGAAATAATCTAACATCATTTGAATCAAAACAGTCTAGCAATATATGCTTTTACCTTCTCAGAGCATCTGATCGGGCTTTGGATATTCGACCACTGCCATGAAGGCTTCCCAGCTGAATCGAGAACTTTCTTTCCATAGTTAATTTCAGGAACACTCACCGGACTGCTAGACACTACTCAGAGAAAGAAAATATAATGTTGTTTCAAGTCTGGTGTGTATTTAAGATGATATTGTGACAGGTAATGACTGAGATTTAGAACTAGCTCAGAGATTTTACCAGCAACAATATTATCACCATCTAGCGCAAAAGTGGTCCACGAATAATCTGAATCACTAGGGCTGGCACGTGACACTTCACCGCTGTAATATTTTCAAGATATATTCATCAGTTAGCACAGCAGCAGGAGGAAATTCTGAAACTTTCCATATTAATTCATCAGTCACCTTAGCAAATTTACGCTGAGTATAACTCGACAACTGCGCCAGTAGGTAGACAACATAAGGCTATGTCCATCTGACAGCCACGGATCACTCAGAAGGCCGGTACCATAGAGCCCAGGGAAACAACCGTCGTCAGGACAATTCACAACTTGAATCTGCAATATGAGATATATTTGAATATTATCAAATAACATATAACAGATTTATCAATTTGATTGCTATATCTTATTCCTCTAAAAAACAATATGTTTGTGTAGAAAGACTCTATAAAATGGGTTTCATAGGCTGAAAGAGTTATATATTTTTAATTAACAAAAAATGGTCCACTCAAACAATTTTGAAGCTCTATTGGGATACAAAGAGAGAAAAGGTCCGCATAATCTCACCACGTCAACAATATTTGTTGATTCAGGAAGCTTCCCGTCACTTGGCCAGTCAATCCTGTGAAGTGACTCGGTTGCCCAATGCGCCCCAGAATCAACAGCACTCTTTGCGGATACAAACACAAGAAATTTTCCATCTTTGCTGTGAGGGAAGAAGAAATTGCATGGTGAGTAGAGTAAGTTTTTAACAGGTCATAATTAAAACGAACTTTGCAAATCAGCACCGCTATATATAAGGGAAATGTTTAGCAAAAGTTGTCTAAGAACGCTCAGTTAGAAACAGACTAACAAGGAAAACAAATACTCTTAGTAAATACATAACTTAGAAAGTAAGAAAAAAATTCATAAGATGTAAACCTGAACCGAGGACAAAAACCGCTGCTTATGCTCTTAGTCAAATTATGAATAGGGAATTCATTTGCATCATCTCTGGAACACAAGTAAACACAAACTCAATAAGATATTTTTCGGAAATCAGAAATGATTAAATATGTCTTTTAGTAGTTATAGAAGCCACAAACTCACTTTGGTTCATCCGATATGAACTTCATTGCGTATATGGCACAAGGTCTGTTGTAGCAGTACTTAATACCAAGCTTTCTTTTGTCCCCTAACCAACCGGCAAAAACCAAATATTGAGCTGATTCGTTACTGTTTGGACTCCAAACAACCTGTCCTACACTTATCGATCTAGGAATTCCTTTGATAGGCTCAACCTTTCCACTGTTAACAGAAAAAGAGAAACAACCATCATAAAAAGTACGAGTAATTGTTCTTTTCTTATGGAGAGATTGATGGAAACCTGTCAACATCGATAACAAACAGCGCAGGCTGCCTTTTTCCGGCATATGCTTCTCCCCATTCCTCTTCCCAATCTCCTTCACCTTTCCAGCTTCCAATATCCTTGTCCAAGGAATTTCCTTTCTTGTAATAACCAAGATGATCAAATGTAGGCTTGGGACGAGATGGCTCCTCGGCGACATATGCAACACGAGTCTCATCTGAATTCCAAGATATCCCTTCAAACCTACATCATACATAAGCCTTACTCATTTTTCTACTTCTACAAGAATTTGTCTTTAAAATCAGCCAAAACAAAAGTGCCATACCATCCATCAACATATACAGAGCCATGAACTTTCTGTGGAATATGGAACTCCTTTTCTAGATGAGACGAATTCCATATCTCAAACTTTGTAGGAGATTCATTTTCAGGATTTCGAATTACAAGGAGCTTCAAACCCGATGGAGATGGGACAAAAGCCGATGCACCAGTCATCTCGACGGGAAATGGCGCCCAGTGAAAGTTTACAGATTGGTTACTTTCTTTCGAGATATGACCCGACAACATAAACTTCTTCCTTTTATTAGCCAAAAGGTTTGCTTGACTCATGGCAAACATTGCCTGAGAACCTGCAGTAAAAACATCAAAGTGAAATCATCACATCATTTGGTCAGATGATATCCAACAACAAAAGACTCAAAAATCTTGATCTCAAAAGTCCCAACTTGAATATGCAAAAGTGATTACCAGAATCAGAGTTAAAAATCCAAGCTTTATCCATACTGGGAATATTAATGAACTCTTTAAATAACTTTGACTGTGTGGCATACTCTTCCTCAGTAGTTGAGTCCAAACCAACATGCACTTCTTTAGCCGAATCAGTTCCAGAAGGATCCATTGCTACAAATCTCCGAATCCAAGCTTTGCAACTGAAACAAGTAGCTCATAAATCACTAATGACTACAACACAATTCCATTAATCAGATTCATCATCCATAACATTAAACCAATCCAGTTCTTAATAGATATGATTTCCTTCAAATTCGTTAAAACAGAACAAACGAAAAACCGATCAAAGGATTGAACTTTCGGATTGAAAACTATCAAATAGAAGAAACCCATCAAAGCAACACCATCAATGATTCTCAATTCGTGGTAACACCATCAAAGAAATGAACTTTCGGATTGAAACACAAAGAATAGTGAAGAAGAAGAAAAAGAAGAGCTTACGGCGATTGAGTGAGTGAAAGAGTGATGAAAGTAGGTCGGAAAAAAAGGCGACGAAGATGACGATGAGAAGAGCTCAAGTCAAATCCCAAATTGGTGGAGCAAGTTATTGGATAGTGACTAAAGATTCTCGCCATCTATATTAAACAAAACAAAAAAAAAGTTGAAAACTTTCGATGGTGATATCCATAAATTGGCCATTTTTAATCAAAGTTTTTTTTTATATCTTTTTACTATATTGGTTATGTTAGTATCAAATAATAAACTTTATTGGTTATGTTAGTCTCAAATATGTTGAGCATACATATAAACTTGTATAATCAAAACTCATCTTTTACAGAATTAACAAGCTAGTTTTACATCTATATAAAGTATTTGTATCTCTATTGTACATAATTATCTCTCTTTTTTTTTTTTTCTTTCTTTACACCAAACTTTTTTTGCCTATACCAAAAGGTGTTTGAGACAATGGATCATAAGGCAGGAGGAACTTCAGATCCTTTCATGATTCTGAGTTTTTGACAAGATGAAGAGAACATGTCCCATGGAACATCACCAACCAACATCCAATCTCCATCTTTGTCTTCATAAGTAGGTACAAATCCAGATCCTTTGTAGCCTTGTCTTTCCGAATATTCACCAACTGTGAACTTGAACATGTTCTCGAGTGCTTTGAGAAGCTCTGGATAGTTTTTGTACATCTTGAGATCTATCTTACGGAGATATGGTGCTCCGTCCATACTTACTTTCACATAACTTACGTTTTTGTTGTTGTTCTTACGGTTAGATCTCACTGGAGGCCATCCCACGATTTGTGTTCTGAAGTTAGCAAATCAAGATTCATTATTAGTACACCAATCGATATAAAAGAACTTTGGCTAAAAAAATATTAATATAACTTCAGATCTCAACTTACTTGGCAGGAGGAGGAGGAGCAGATTCTTCTTTTGAGTCGTTGTTCTTCCGCTTGTTGTTGCTTCTGACGCAAGAAACTTGTTGTTGTTGTTGTTCTTCTTGTGCTCCAGGTAATCCCAAACGAAGCTCTGTGTCCTTAAGGTTAAGCCCATTGATGACTTCCATATTCTCTAACTATACTTTAACGAAGAATCTCTCTTTCTTGATTCTTGAACTACTTCTTCTTCTCTTGTTATTGCTCTTCTTGGGATTGTGATAAGATCCTTGAAATGCTTGTGTGTGTTGTAAAATGGTGAGGGAGAGAGAGAGATTTATATAAGGAAAGATGCTTTGAAATTAGGGTTAAAGAGAGAGAGATGGGAATTATGACGTTGTCGGGGAGCATGAGGAGGCAAGTGAGAGGCAAGGGGACAAAGGTGGGACACAAAGATTTTTGGACGCGGCTTCTCTCTTATTTTCAACGGTCCTGATTTGTCTCCGCCAGTTGCGTACGCGAGATCTTAGCCGTTTCTTTCTCTTATGGTCAAATGAGTAAAGAGAAAATCATAAAGAGTAAGAGAACTTCACGACCTCTACCACACGATCACGCTAGGTTTTTGTTTTGCAACTATTCGTTATTTGGTTTGATTCAAGAAATATCTATAATGTATTTGTTTTGTATAATTCGGATTGGATCCTCGTAAATCATGGGAGAAAAAATGAAACTACTCAAACTAGTGTTTGACAATTTGGTATATGGTAGATGTGAGATGTCTAAAATCTAGATGATCTAATATTAATGGTCAAATATGGTTACCAAAGAATTAACAGTTTTTTTAAATAAATATTTAAACAGTTTTTTTCGTGAAACGTAATGTTTTGTTTAATTTACAAGAAACTATTAAAGAATAATATAATAGACAAAAACATTGTATTCAATATAATTTCTTTTCTCGTAGACATATAAATTATAAGTATATAGGTTTGTACAATTATGATGATAAATTGGGGAGGGAGATGCATGTGGATAAGAGTGAAGAGTGTTCGTAATGGAATAATGGATACAGAAATGGTAAGGCCATGTGATATGCTCTCTCAAATAACTTTTTCTGTTTATTTATTTTAGTTATCGCTTAAAATTTTAAATTTAATATTTTTATATTTTATAGAAATATAAATCTATATGAAAAAATATCATATAATATATAATATATTTATTTTTAAAACAAAAGTTGAAAAAATAATATTTAAAACATAATTTAAATAGGCTTTTGAGGACACGGCCCATGTGATATGTCAAGCAAGGTAATACAATTAACCTCCTCTCGAAATTACGCATAACTATGTTCATTTAACTTGCAACTAGATCATGACCCGCACGTATGTGCGGGATTTCATATTTTAAATTTTTTTTTAACAAAAATTAATTCAATATAGATTATTTTGTTGTTTTATGATATATATTTTAGTGTATTAGATCTGGATCCACGTACATGTAGAAATATTTTTATAGAAATTGTTATATAGATTTTAAAAATATAAAATATTTTGTTGTATTAGTGAACTTCGTAATAATATAAATATTATAAAGTTAGATTAATGAACAAAAAATTCAGTTGCGTGCATAATTATATTTTAAGATCCAGACTAATTTAGTTGCAAAAGTTAAATAGTGTTACATTTTTATTTTCTTAACTAATCAAAACAGTTCTAACAGTTTGATTACATATGTTAAATAGGATATGAATTCGGTTTTAGTTTGGGTTATTTCATGTATATTAGCAAGGCGTAACTATTTTGGAACAGGAAACATATCATGTCCGGTATCTGTCATAAATTCTTTGTCCCATAACCTGTCACGTACACGTAAAATAAAAATATTACGGTCCCATATCTGTAATAAATAGAGTATGTGTAACTGAAAACGTATGTACATAAAAAAAAAAAAAAAAAAAAAAAAAAAAAAAAAAAAAAAAAGTATGTACATGGTTATGTGTAAACAAATTTATTGTATTTAGTTTGATTTTTAATATATGTTCCCCTTCTATCTCGTCTCATAATTTCTATTTCCATTTTATTCCATTAAAATTATGATTCAAAGTCTTGTTTGCTTACCTTTAAATACCATACAATATTACAATATATACTGTGAGTTTTGCGGATTAATATGTATGCTGTTAAAGTTATAAATATATTTTAACAAATTTATTAATGTTTCTAGCTAAATTTTGCATATTTTTCTTTTCATTGTTTAATCATAATTAATTTGATTGTTTGGACTAAAATTAAAATTTGAGATATATCTATAAAAGGGATATGCTATTGCTGCATAATTTGTTTTGAATGCAAAAAATATAATTAGTTCACATTATTTCGAAAACTGTGTGCAATATATTATGGATTGTTTAAGGAAGATCCGGTTGAGAAGAAAAAAAGAAAACACAAATATTTCGAAATTAATATGTACAATCTATTGTTTAGATATTTTCGAAACTTGCTCTAAATGAATGCCCAATATCGTTTTTTTTTTTGAAATTGTGAAATAAAATTTTGTTTTATATTTCAAAATTTGTGAAAATATTATAACAAAACTGAGTCTTAAATATTTGTATTTAATTTTTTTACGAAATTTCAAATTCAATCTTAAAGTCTTCCATTGATAAAAAATTTTAAACTATAGTGTTTTTAATTTTGAATTAAAATGGTATTATTTTTCTTTTTATTTTTGATATAGAATAGTTTATTAGGATTGGTTTAAATAAAATTTTAGTTGTATATCAAATCTTAGTTTTTCAATTCTCATTGGTTAGCAATTTTTTAGAAATTTTTTTAAAATTTTCGTCCATAATTAATAAGAGAGAGAAAGTGAGTTTAATTTTTTGGAAACTAATAATTACTTTAAAGAATTTTATTATTTTTATTTAAATATATTATTATGTAATTACTATTGTATATTTAATGAATTTATTTTAAAACTAAAACTAATGGCATTTTTGTAATACTTTACACTTTATAAGGTTATTTATGTTTGAGTGCTTCCCAATTAATAGTATAGATATGCATGCACTTTAATTTTATGTTTATATTCAGTCGACTAAGAAAATTTATTGTCTATCTAGCGACATCAAGAACAAAAACTATAAACATATTCACAATTTATATGAGTTATTTTTCCAATAAGCATTAGCGTTTTTACAACATGTTAATGCTCCCTACGTTTATAAAATTTATAAGATGGTTCAGCTTTTTTTTTTTGTCATTTTAGTTGGTGTTGTTTTTTCTTTTTCAAACAATATTTATGTTTTTAATTAGTACTCATATTATTAAACTCTTCTTAATCAAAAAGTTATTTCTATAATTTCTTAATCTTTGCATATTCACCCAAAGCAATCTATATACTATATATAAAAAAAACATAAAGAGATAACATATAAAATCTAACTACAACATGTATAAACTTGATCATGAAATACATAGATGTTCCAAAAACTGTAGAGCTATGCTAGTCGCTAGAGGCATGAATGTTCTAGACAAAACAAGACGTATGGTCAAATATGGTTATCAAAGAAAGAACACTTTTAAACATATTTTTGGAAATCCATCTCATTGTGGAAAATGATAGCATATTTGTAGATTTTACCTGCTATATAATAGTATAACGGATTTTCTGATCCCAATAGATGGATCTCCTGGTAGGTGATTCATGATAGTGTTATTTATGTTTATGTCAGCATGTTAACTGCTATGCTATGCACGCGAAAACCAGGTTCAACGCAAGTTGATGAATATTTAGTTTCATACATGTTTATTAAATATGGGGTGTAGTTTGTTCTCACAAGCATTTAAACAACATGCATTACATATTGATGGTCAACGATACAATAATCCATACCTAAGCTTTGAGAGTTTCGTGTGGCATGTTAGTTATCTTTACGTGTGAAATCTTTAGGATGTCAATACAGAAAAATCCATCCATATTATTCGTGCATGTATGAAGTATATATGGGAGATAAATATGTGTGAAGATTCTCGCGGGGAGATTTTAGAAGAATGTCAAGACGAGAAGGTCCACATGGAAAACATTTTATGCAATGCTAGTGCCGAGAGGTTCATGGTGCTAAGAACCTTTGAAAAGTGTCACCGCAAAGAAATCCATGCGGAGAGTTTCTTAGTTAATAACAACATTTTCACATGTTATTTCATGATTCGTTTGTTTTTAGAAAAAAAAAATTCACTTCCAACAATAATCTAATTTATAACTTTCGGATAATCATTTTGTAAACAACTTCACATACACTGGTTTCTCTTTATTAGTTAAAGTAATTCACCACACCGCAAAAAAAAAAAAAAATCACCAATCAGACCTGTCAAAATCTTTATTGCAATTTATAAATTACAGAAACAATTGCTTGGATAGTTTTGTTTAGTAATCACATGCTATGTTAATACTTTAGAGCGTGCAAAAGTCATAAGAATGGGACACAATCCACCAGAAGACACTTTTAGTCGTTGAGCAAACAATGAACATGCCAATGCACTCTCTCAACTTTGATGTGAAATGCACTCACTTGGTTCTCATTCCTCTTACGTGTTCTCTCTTCTTTTCTTTTGTTCTTGTCTTGTGTACTTTTAGTAGATAAGAATATAGACTAAAAGAATGATGTTTTTATTTCCCTTATTTTTTGTCAAAAATAAAAGAATGGTTGCAAAAACGTTCTTAAAACATCTAAATTAAGATAAAATATGATACCCGTTTACGCATTCACCATCTTTGGGTAAACATTAAAAAAAATATTTATAAATATTATACTAAAATGAATATTCATAGCTGTCAAAATATATATATATATATATATATTTATCAGGTATACAACTACATAAATGTAGAATACAGTATATAATGTATAAGCGTGTGCATTTAATTTGCAAAAAAACTATGCATGTGACATGTTACAATGTAGGTACAATTTACACTCGTGTGATTTCCTAACAAAATTTGGAACGTATTGAAAAAGGTATGGTCCAAAATCAAATCGTAGAAAGGACAAAAAGCTGAGCCACAAAGATTTTAGTCACAATTCAAATCATCTATCTACTACACACCATAACTTAAAAAATGCACGTGTGTCATCTTTAAACCACTTTTTGTATACTCGATTAGAATATCGCCAACTCTTTTGGGCTGCCCGACGAGCCAATATACCATCTTAAATTTTTTGAGGAAACTTTAAACCCCAAAAGGCTCACAAATGGGGGTGAATGCAAGCGGATCTTCTTGGCCAAGTCTTTCACCTTGTCAAAGACAACCCTTATGTGGAACAAGATCTATGAGTTCCACTAAGGAAGTGTTAAGTCATTATGTGAAGCTTAAGAGTAACTCAAAGACTGCATTCCAGCATGTCCAAATAATAGGTTCACAGAGGTTGCACTCCTGAACATCTTCTACAAGTGTGCTGGGATAAGAATTTAGATATTAACCAAGTGTCGTGGTCTATTATATTGGTTCTCACTTGAGGAGGAATTGCTTGTAGGTCTAGGCCAAAGATTAATTCCTCTCAAGCATAGAATTATCTAAATCACTCCCACTTGGCCAGTCAAAGTGGTACCATGTTTTATTTAGGTCCATTAGAAAACTCAATGAGTGGACTATTTGACGGGTACACTCACCTTGGACGGATTAGTCGGGTGGTAAGAAACTCGGATCACCCTGGATATAAAAAACAAATTTAGATATTACCTTTAGCGAGTTAATGAACAAGATGACTAAAAAACACTGCGCGTTTGGTCGAGGATCTAGCATCATATACCAACAATCACTAAATTATGATAGATCACACATAGTTAGGAAAATGATTCACAAAAAAATGAAAAAGTTGAAGGATGAGGGATTAAGTTATGAAAATGATCAAATGGTTGTCAACGACGTTTTCTGGCTCCTGGGAAAGTTAAGAGACACCATTGTTAACACGTTTTCAACAAAAACGATGTGGGTTCATCTAAGTTGGGCAAAGCTGGTATGACACCAAGTTTCTATATATCCCTAAACATTCTACTCGTGTGGTTGTCTACTTTTGATAGGAATCCAATTATCAAATAACTACTCCGGGTCTTGATGTGGAACAAACATGTCTTCTTTGTGGAAATGGTTTCAAGACTAGGGACCATCTCTTTTTATATGATAAAGGATATATGGACTCTTCTTACCATGAAGCTTCAACTGCCGTCTGCTCCTACCTAATGGAGCCTCATTCTCTAGTTGCTATATTCAGCTTCTCGAGACAAAGCAAATAAATTGGCTATTCTTCAAGGTTGAAAAACTTTTATTATGGTGTGGTTCTCTCAAGCCACACCAAAATTTGCTTTCATTACATGGTTGGGAATGCACAACCGTCTATCTACTGGAGACCGCATGAGGAAATGTAACCAACAAGTTGATTCCTCCTGCGTGTTTTGTCAAGACCCTATTGAAACCAGAAATCACATCTTCTTCAACTGTTGCTACTCAAGTCAAATATGGGGAAAAGGTAGCGAAAGGATTCCTAGGAGATAGCTACACATCGAATTGGAACCAGCTTACTACACTCATTGCCGGAACAGAACTAGAAGCGAATCCACTGTTACTCCTAAGGTACGCACTTCAAACCACCATTCACACAATTTGGAGAGAAAGAAACAACCGTCGGCATGGAGAAAACTCATCAAGAACAGCCCATCATTTAGCTAGAGAGAACCATCGACAAGACCATTCGAAACAGAATCACTCTTCTTCGCAACTCAGGAAATCAGAAATATGAGAACCTTCTCATTTACTGGTTTTCCACTCGAAGCTTGGATTTTTGCTTGTAGAATAGAGAACATCATTATGTCATTTTAGAATCGTTGCACTCGATGTACCAAACGTTTTTTGGGTGAATATAATTTAACATTCATTCAAAAAAAAAAAAAAAAAAACCTTGTATTATGACGTATGGAAATAAAGAAACAGGCAGTCTCATCTTGGTCTTATAATCTTATTCTTCAACCTCGCCACATTTTTAAAAAAATGATCTCTACTCTCTATATCTATATATACATTTTTAAGTACATTTAGCAAATAAATCATGAAGTTGAGAAGTATTTACAATAGAATGTCATTGTCATAAATGTTTATACATTAATTAATACTAGATCCTGACCCGCACATACGTGCGGGGTTTCATATTTTAAAAAAATTTCTAACAAATTTTAATTCAATATAGATTATTTTGTTGTTTATATGATATATATTTTAGTGTATTAGATCTGGATTCACACGTATGTGCAGAGATATCTTTATAGAAATTGTTATATAGATTTTAAAAATATAAAATATTTTGTTGTGTTAGTGAACTTCGTAATAGTATATATATTATAAAGTTAGAGTAATGAACGAAATTCAGTTGCGTTAGTGCATAGTTATATTTTAAGATTCGGACCTACACGTACGTGTGAAATTATATTTAAAAAATAATTAAGATATAATTTAGTTGCAAAAGTTAAATGATGTTACGTTTTTATTTTCTAAACTAATCAAAACATTTCTAACAGTTTCATTACATGTGTTATATATGATATGGATTCGGTTTTAGTTTGGTTATTTCATGTATATTAGCTAGGCATAACTATATTGGAACGGAAAACCTATCCCGTCCTGTATCTGTCATAAATTCTTCGTTCTATAACCCGTCTCGTATATGTGAAATAAATATATGAAGGTCCCATATCCGGCATAAATAGAATATGTGTAACTGAAAACGTACATACAGAATTATGTGTGTAAACAAATTTATTTTATATAGTGCTCATAAGCCGAACTCATACCAGTTGGGTAGTTAGTTTGATTTTTAATTTATGTTTCCATCTCATCTCGTCTCGTAATTTCTATTCTCATTTCATTCCATTAAATTCATATACCAAATTCTTGTTTGCTTACCTTTAAATACCATACAATACATACTGTAAGTTTTGCGGATTAATATATATGTTGTTAAAGTTACAAATATATTTTAAAATTTTATTAATGTTTCTTTCCTTAGCTAAATTATGCATATTATTCTTTTCATTGTTTTTTCATAATTAATTTAATTTTTGGACTAAAAATAAAAATTTGAGATACATCTCTAAAAGGGATATGCTATTGCTGCATAATCTGTTTTGAATGCAAAATATATATTTAGTCATTATTTCGTGCAATATATTAGGGATTTATTTAAGGAAGATCCGCTTGAAAAAAAAAACGTAAAATAATTTGGAAATTAATATGTACAATGTATTGTTTAGATATTTCCGAAACTTGCTCTAAACGAAGGCCATGATGTTAATTATTTTAAATTTATTATTATTTGAGTTTATTTCATAGTAAATATAAATATTTGTTAATATCTAATATCGTTTTTCAGAAATTGTGAAATAAAATTTTGTTTTATATTTCAAAATTTATGAAAATATTATAACAAAACTAAATCTTTAAATATTTGTATTTAATTTTCTTATGAAATTTCAAATTCAATATTAAAATCCTCCATTGATAAATCTTTTAAGCGATAGTGTTTTTAATTTTGAATTAAAATGATACTAATTTTCTTTTTTATTTTTCATATAGAATAGTCTATTAGGATTGGTTTAGATAAAATTTTAGTTAGATATGAAATCTTAATTTTTCAATTCTCATTGGTTAACAATTTTTTAGAAATTAATTTCAAATTTTCGTCCATAATTAATAAGAGAGAGAAATAGTTTATTTTTTTGGAAATTAATAATTATTTTAAAGAATTTAACTAATTTTTATTTAAATATATTAATTTTGTGATTACTATTGTACCCTTAATGAAGTTATTTAAAAACACTAAAAACCAATGGCATCTTTTGTAATATTTTACCCTTCATAAGGTTGTTTAATATCTAGTGATTCCCAATTAATAATATAGATTACAAAATCTTTTCAAAAAAATCTTTTAGAAACTGTGGCTTCCAAATATGGTAACAAATTGATTTTATTTCTAAATTTTCCTAAAACATCTCTACCAAATTTAAACATTAATATATAATTCTTTTTTCACCTTATAGTAATTTATTTTGAATTTATATAAAATACAAATAAGGGAGACTCACAAAAATGCCCCTTTTTCAATACCCCTTTTCAAAAATGCCTCCTTTGCCTGTCCATTTTTAAAAATACCCCTTTTTATGTACAAAATGACTAAATTACCCTTCTTTTAATAAAATATATCACAAATATATAAGGAAATATAACAAAATTAGGTCCACAAAATACAAAATATTTTTTGGCGGGAAAAGTGATTCCGCAATTTTTTTGGCGTTAAATTTTACAAAGTATTTTAAAGGTTTTTTACAGGGTATTTATAAGGTTTTACAATGTATTTTAAAAGGTTTTACAACGTATTTATAAGGTATTTATAAGATATTATAAGATTTTACAAGCAATTTTATAAGGTTTTACAAGTTATAAGGTTTTACAAGTTTTTTATAAGGTTTTACAAGTTATAAATACCTTATAAAACCTTATAAGTACCTTGTAAAACCTTTTAAAATACATTGTAAAACCTTACAAAACACTTGTAAATACTCTGTAAAACCTTTAAAAAACCTTGTAAATTTTTCCCGCCATAAAAATTGCGGAATCACTTTTCCCGCAAAAAAAAGTTTTTGGCGGGAAATTTTTTTGGCGGGAAAATTTTACAAGGTATTTTAAAGGTTTTTTACAAGTGTTTTGGCGGGAAAATTGCGGGATCACTTTTCCCGCCAAAAAATATTTTGTATTTTGTGGACCTAATTTTGTTTCAAATAAGGGTAAAATGGTCATTAAAAATTAAAAGAGGGCAAACTTAAAAATGGACTCTCAAAGGGGGCATTTTTGAAAAGGGGTATTGAAAAAGGGGCATTTTTAACAATTTCTCTACAAGTAATTAATAAAATAATAGATTTTTCTGCATATAATGTGATTCAAATTTTTAAAAACGGACATATATTACTCAATCGATGAAGAAAAAGTATGTGTATAATGTCCCATATTGCTTAAAAGTTTGGACAATGGTTCAGAGTCATACTATAAAAAGAATCAAAATGATTCTGAATACAAAACGGAGTTATATGGTCGGACGGGTTTGAGTCGATATTAATATGTGAACATATACCACGGGTGAAACCTAGAATTAAAAATAAAAATATAATTATATAATCTTAATTAAATATTAAACAAACCAAACAATATTAACAAAAAAAATATAACTTAAAATTTAAATTTTTAGTTTAAAAAAATCGACCCGCAATATACCGCGGGGTAAATTGTTTTGATATAAAATAATATCAAATTATTATAATAGTCCATGATTATAAATACTTACCAATATTAACACTATATCATTTGTACATCTACAAATCTTCATTATTAAATGAAGATTAATTACACATATTTCAACTATATTAATTATAATATAAAATAATTAAATGAGATTTTTTTTATAATATCAATTTAAAAACACAATAAATTATAAATTATTATATAAAATACATAAAATACAATTTTGCCCCGCGGTATACCGCGGGTTAAATCCTAGTATATATATCAAAGCAAGACAATTGAGAGGTTTGGGATCTAAATGGGATTCTCCCCTTTCCTATTGTTAGTCTGGACATTAATGGGTGGGAGTATATTGCTTTGATCCTTCTTGCCAAAGGTTGTTCTCTCACTTTTTGTGGTTGATTTATGGTTTGAGTTTGATTTTGTATTTTTCATATCATTTTGTAAAAACAAGAATTGACGTAAACCTTCCATAAGTTTTGGAATTGCCTTCCTATCTCATGGAGTTAAAGTCAATTCTTAAAGGTTTAGATTTGATTTCTGCTATTGTTTTTAACAATCTGTTTGTGTGGAGTTCAAAATCTCTGCAGTATATCCCGGATTATGATTCTAATGATTTACTCATGAAACTCCAAAGATGTTTCATTTCAAATGATTTGATATACAAAGATTTTACAAGTCTTTTAGTTTTGAATAACACTGGATTTTAATGAAGCATTTTAAATCTTAGTTGAATAACACCAAACTTTAAAATCTATTAAAGTTAGATTTAAAATCATTAGGTTAATAACACTGGATTAGTGTTGGATTTCAATTCTATTAAAATCCATCATTGAATAACACCACCTTAGATATGAGTTTTGCAATGGGCCATAATAATTTTATAAAGGGCCATATGAATTTTGGAGATCTTGGAATTATCGACGTCATCTTAAAGCCGATACATTACTCAACATTTGTTGGATCTGCCTTAGGGGTTTCTCTTTTCTTTTTTTTGGTATGAGGTTTCTCTTTTCTTTTTCTTCTATTTTGTGCAAAGGGGTTTTTCTTTAATTTCATTTTCTTCTTCTTATGTGGCTGTATTTCAAATACAGTACATATTTTGAATCGAATATGTTCTTATAAATAATTTTCATAAGCATCCACACAACACATCCATCACCCTTGGGAAGCAATATGACTATATGAGCATTAGGCTACAAAAATTTGATCACGAGTCCAATATCTCTTTTGAGGGTATTTTCATTCTAATGATCAAACTATCAAAGTACTCCTCCTCTTATAAAATCACAAGTCTTTGTCACATTGAAAATGAAATGACACCAAGATTTTTTTACTTTTAGGGAATATTCCAAGATTTATTTTACTGTATATATATGTATAGTAGAATTTGAATCGTAAAAGGAATACATATGTATATATATATATATATATATCTTTTTCATAAGAAAATAAGAGGAATAAAGCCTATATATAAAATTTAATACTTCCAAATTTAGGCTTAGTGCAATGACTAATTAGGCACACAAAAAAAAGGTCCATGTGATTTTTTTTCTTTATTTATGTTTTATATTTGTTATGTCCACATAAAATGAAAATTGTAGTTATGATTTGCTTTACCATGGTCACAAAATATATGAAATTTTATCATATGAATTATATAATACGTTGAAACATTTTTAAGCAAAGGAAGGTGCCTATCTATGGTCAGCCCCTACCATGGTCCTAGCTAGTACCATGTCTCTGGTTCCACCAACATTAAGAATCATATTATCAGTGCCAGATTCTCTTATTTATGTCTATGGTTTGTAATCTATGTAGGACCTTGTTTATAAGTCTTTGCGTTATAATCCTTTTTACTTCAACTTTACACTAATCATCAAGTAATAGAAATTTAGCCATTAGGATATAGAAATTAGATTTGACTTTGTAAGGAATTATTTAATTGTATAAATATATATAGCTTGAGATCAGATCAAAACCATAAACTTTGATGTAATGCATTAATGCGTTGTCGCTATTCACACATTTAGATCCACTAAACTTAATAGTGGTCCTAAATGGGGACTTTACTTCACTTACAAGAACACTATTGTTGATGTTCTATACTTCTATGTATATTATTGTAACAGGTGATTCTAACTGAATCACTCGCTAAACAATAAATAACCAACTGCTTGCAGTACAACTACGTAATGTGAGAGTAACAGTATATTGATTAAAAAAAAATATCAATATGTTGTAATTACGTCGCTAATCAGCTATTATTAAAAAATTGTTCTGATTAGAATCGGAATCAATTTTAATTTACAAATGCGTTGCTAAATCGGAATCATATATTTATTAAATTGTCATATTCTTGTCTGTTCATAATTATTCTTTATGTTAGATTATTTTTTCTCAGATGAGGAATAATTTTGGTAACAGAAAAATATGTAAACTTTGTGTTCGATTTCGTTATGTGTGATGAAAATCATTTGCTACTCAATTTTGGGGGAAGACATCTCTTTCCTTAGTTCGGTTAATATTTGGTGTTATTTATAGTAATTTTCAAGGTGTTCACTTATATCACAACTATCAATATGTTACAACTTTCAAAGTGTTCACTTATATCACAACTATTAATATGTTATTACAAGCAATAAATTAATTTGGATCTTATACAATCTCCTTCTACTAACATATATATATCATTTTTTAGACCGTTGGTCTAGACCTATGATCAACCTCATTTCGTCAACAATGTGGTCACTATGAAGTATGAACCATAATGGTTGTAATATCCACTAGCTATAGGCCCTCATTACCACCAGAATTAGCGAGGTGTTCGCACAAACGACATATTCTCCACTTTCAGGCTCTAAGGTTTCTCTTGAGATACGCCTTCAAACCACTACTTATAATCTCTGGCGAAAAAGAAACAGAAGGAGACACGAGGAAACCTCCTCTCCTCTCGGCCCATTACATAACCACTATCAATCATATGGTGCGAAACAGAATCTCCTCCATTCATCAGACCAACCCTTCAAAGCATACAAATGCTTTTTGCGTTTGGCTCCGTTCGAGAGCCTAAGCTCATAGTCGAATTCATGCTCGGTTTTTTCCCAAAATAGCTCTGTTTTATGTTTTAAATCTTCAAACACCCTCAACTTAAGGTTGCATATATTGTAACACAGGTCTTCTTTGAATTAAATCTTACATTATTCAAAAAAAAAAATGGTTGTAATATCTTGAAATTAGTTTGAACTTTGGTTCAAAATCTAGTTTTTGGTAGATGTACGAATTAATTGTTTTGTTTGGAATATTTATAAGGTTTTTGTATACCAATCGTGAATTGATTGCTAAATAGAAGATCACGTGGTCAAATGCAATCTGTTGTGGTCACAGGAGAGACCACAAGAGATTTATATATATCAGATAAAACCAACACGTATAACTTCTTGAAAATGGCTTAACATTATAACCCGGACCATCTCATAAATCTCCTTCTACCAATCAGTCACTACTCTGTTTGGACCTGCCTCGTCTTGTCTAGTCTTGCCTTATCAATTATATATTGATTTTTTTTTTGGGTACTAATCTAGCTACGAGGGGTATGATATCTTATCATATCATCTTAGTTATATATATTATATCTCACTTTTAAGAACATGAAAAAGATGGGTTTTTCTGACCACTCCTTCGCTTTGGTAGTTCATAGTCAGTTTCACCGTATTTTAGCCACTAGTACCTCGTGGATACCATGGAATATCTTAGTTCAATATTATTAACAAATTTTTGTTTTTGCTGTTAATGCCATTTTATGTAGTGTTACGTTTTCGTTAAAACTATATGCTAGGTTTTGAAGAATTTGGACTTGCATGGCAATATCAAAATTTTGTATGCTAGCTACTAGCTATAGAAGAATTTGGACTTGGCAATATCAAACTTAAAAACCGTGGCCCGTACGTACCCGTGGTAATTAATCTATATATAATAGCAATCTAATAAATACCATTTGCACATCTGAACGGTTGCGTCTTTTTATCGCAACCTTTCGTTTAAATCGGTTATTTTTTTACGGTTATATTGGTTGCGTCTTTTTATCGCAATTTTCTTTTTAATCGGTTATTTTTTTACGGTTATGTCGTTTCCAATAAATACCATTTGCACATCTGAACGGTTGCGTTTTTTTATTGCAACCTTTCGTTTAAATATTCATGGTTGTTTTTCTTACAGTTATTTTTTGTACGGTCATGTTGTTTTATTGAATTTCTTTTTACGTAAACCAATAAACTACATATAAAATTAGTTTTATTTCATAGTTTACATATGAATATATTTAGTAGTATAACCTCCTTAACTATATCATTCATTTAACATTTACGTGATATCATGGGAAAACAATAATATAGAGGTTTAAATAATTTGGACATACGTGAGTGAAATGAGCCCCACACATTAAAGTTTTAACGGACACGTTCGTCTACGTAATGGACTTATCGAATAGTTGTAAAATCGTAAATCGGTTATTTTTTTACGGTTATATTGGTTGCGTCTTTTTATCGCAATTTTCTTTTTAATCGGTTATTTTTTTACGGTTATGTCGTTTCCAATAAATACCATTTGCACATCTGAACGGTTGCGTTTTTTTATTGCAACCTTTCGTTTAAATATTTATGGTTGTTTTTCTTACAGTTATTTTTTGTACGGTCATGTTGTTTTATTGAATTTCTTTTTACGTAAACCAATAAATTACATATAAAATTGGTTTTATTTCATAGTTTACATATGAATATATTTAGTAGTATAACCTCCTTAACTATATCATTCATTTAACATTTACGTGATATCATGGGAAAACAATAATATAGAGGTTTAAATAATGTGGACATACGTGAGTGAAATGAGCCCCACACATTAAAGTTTTAACGGACACGTTCGTCTACGTAATGGACTTATCGAATAGTTGTAAAATCGTGCCTTTTCAACTCTATATATTGTCTTTCTTTTCGAAATTCCAATTTTTTGTCCTGCTACAACGATTATTTGTTCTACGATGAATTCAAAACAAATTATATGTCAAATGGAATCAAATTCTTTACTGTCTAAATTATTTCTAAACATACACTTTTTTAGTATTGAAGAAAAACTTCTAATTCTTCATTTAAACCAAAGATTTTTGGAATGATTTTGAAATAGCAATCTCAATAAATGCCTTTTGCACATATGATCGGTTGCGTCTTTTTATCACAACCTTTCGTTTAAATACTTACGGTTGTTTTTTCGGTTGTGTTTTTTTTTTATCGCATCTTTTCGTGAAATATTTACGGTTATTTTTTTCGGTTGTGTCTTTTTATCGCATCTTTTCGTTGAAATATTTACGGTTGTGTCTTTTTATGGCATCTTTTCGTTAACATATTTACGGTTTTTCATAGTTATATTTGTTCAATTACATTCGTATCTTTTCAAAAATATTATAACTTTTTGTTTAATATTTTTCAGTTATGATCGCATCTTTTCACCAAAATATTTTCTAATAATAATACCAATCTTAAAAAATATTTTTGAGTGTTTACGTCTTTTTATCATATCTTTTTGTAAAATATATTTTTATTTGTTCTTAAAAAAAATTGTTTTGAAACTTGTTGCTCAATTCATTATGACATTTCGTTTGATATTTTTTTCTTTAAAATTTTTTGAAATCTTTTCCCCCGCGACATCGCGGGGGATCTAAGTCCTAGTCTCTATAGTATTTTTTTTTTTTTTTAGTTATATATATAACTCGTCAACAAAAAGTAAATTATTTAAAAGTTGCATATCATATATTCATATAGATAAAAATTTATAATATTTGGTTTATAAGGAATTTTGGAAACATAGATGCTTTTCCTTTTAAAATTTTTTTCCAAAATAACACAAATCCTAAATTATATGAGATAGTGGTTAAAAATTTAAATAAAATAAAATACAAACTTAACCAACTAAATCTAACAATGTATATATATAACTATATAAGTGTGTGGCCTTTCGATTTTGATATTTTTAGTGTCCTATTTTTTTCTTCACAAAAAAGTTCGATTTAATTAAACACAGAGTTACAAAAGGGAAATAAACCACCATAGCAGTACATAAACTACAACACTATTACAAGGGTTATCAACTTTAGTACCAAAGCTAAAACTTGTTAAGCATAACTTCTTTGACATTAGAAAGTAATTTGAAAGACTAACTTTAAGCATCAAGCTTAAAATCTGCAACCAAAGCACCAGTAGGTATACTACACACACCAAACAGGTCTGCCTAGGAGCCTTCATTAAAACACAAACCAAAACTAACAATTGCAATACCAATTGCAGAAACCGAAAAGTGTGACAAAATTGCAACGAGTGATCGTCTTATCTTTGTTAGGAGATAATTGAAACTCTCCTCGCCTGAAATCTTGAACCTTTTGTTTTTATTTTTGATCTGCTTCCATTCTTGATGAGCTTTTTCTTAAAATAAACAAATAATTTGATTTTTGGATAATATCGTTGACAAAAGTTTTGGATATACGTATACTTCGACAGTCCAACTTCCGCACCTTTACCCTTTTTCCTTTTTGGAGTCTGTCTTATAAAAAATTGTAGGTTAGACATCGTAAGTAAAACTATAAGGTAAAGATTTGTAATTTTGTATATTACGATATCAATTAAATACGATATGCATCTCCACTACCACTAGAACAAATAAATGAGTTTATGGCTAAAAGTCAAGCGGAAGCCTACCATATATAATCCATAATGCATAATGAAAAATAGATCCACGTAGTCATATTATATCCACTCTTTTACATCTATGAAAAATCAATAGTATCCACAAACTACAAAAGTTCACCATATTTACGCTTCATGTTACAGAACTTGATATAGATAAGATTCAAAACATTAATCATATGTGCATGAAGATAATTGATCGTACGCATTAATTAATCAGTTAAGAAGAAAACAAAAAGATTTGATGAGAAAACTAATTCGAGGGACAAGTGCATATGTTGTTGCATCTATTGAAAGGTGTTTATGCAGAGAGGAATTTGTGGTTGGGAAGGTGGACAGCTAATAAGATGATGAGTATGAAAGATGCTCCAAGAGAGGAAAAAGTATCTTCATCTTATTGAATACTATTATATTGGTTTAGAAACGTTTTTGAAAATCTAAAAAGAGAATAATAATAAAAAGAGAGAAAAAATGGTTGAGAATTTGAATGGTGGGAGTGATAGAAACAATGGGGTTATTGGGGGAGTGAGGGATGGTGACAAGGCAAAAACATAGCCTTTGGGGTTTGGTATGTTTATTGCTTCCCCAATTGGATGTGACCTGTCTCACTATCTTCACCGGATTCAATTGAATAGTACTTTGACTAGGGAAGATGTGTTTTCTTGTGGATATAGGTCGGATATCGAGTTATCCATCAATGAATATCCACTGTTAGTGTTTTCAGTCATATTCCATGCATTAAATGTTAATAAAATCCCATCTTTCAAAGATTTCAAAAATTAGTATTGTTTTGGTTATTAGATTGTTCTTGCTATCAAGAATGTAAAAAAGGAACAAAAAAGAAGCAATGTGTCTTTGTTCGACAGTTCACCGATCTAAAAGATAACTAAACTACTTCTTGGTTTTCTTTTTTTAAGCCAGTATTGGGCAAAATTTTATTTTATTTTTCTATGCTCTTAGAAACTGCAAATTACGTAGATAAGTAGAGACAAGTTTACCAGAAATCTCTAACGTAAAAAAAGAAAGAAAAAAATCTCTAACAGTCTAACGTAGTGCAAATAGAATTATTCGTTGGGCTCTCGGAAGTTAATGCTAAAATAGTCCATCATGATTCATGAATGTGGTGCATGTTTTTTTTTCTAATGGTTTGTGCTAATTAATGTTGTTAATGTATCGTACGTGGATCCAAACACACATAAGTGATGTTATTGACATAAAAAGATAAATGATTATTCGTAATATGATCATATTTAACTATCACTACAAAAAACACGCTGGTTAACGTCGGTAAATTAACGTCAATTAGTAAACCGACTTAAAACTTTTAATTATGAAGGAATTTTGCGTCACTTAAGAAACCGACTTAAACTTCATAACATTTTTGTGTCTTTTATCTAAAGCCGATTTCTTCCATTATCAGAATTTTATGAGCTTCCGATACTCTTGATTTCTTCCATTTACGAGTTCTTCATTGAAGCTTCTCGTCGTTGTGGAGCTCCGATTTCTTTGATTTCGATCAATTTGGATTCAAGCTTCGATCTCTGTAACGGATCGCGACGGAACGAGCATCCTAGCTCATCGAATCCGCTATATCAGGTATCGATTTTAACTTGGAACATGACCGGAGATTTGCCGTTAGGTTATCGGAAATCGATTAAGATAAGGAGAATCGTGATATTTAGATCGGAAAATTGAAATGTCAGTGTTTGAAGGCATCGATCCTTTTAGTTGGATCGCAAAAGTTGATAGATTTTTCATACTTGGTCAATATGCGGAATAGGAGAAATTACGATTGGTTTCATTGAGTTTCGAAGTAGATGCTCTCAATTGGTACAGAGGAACTGGCCAGAGATGAATTCATGAATAGACCTGAGTTTAAGAGAATATTGGTTGCTCCATTTGCACACACAATGTCGGTTCAAAACAAGGAGTTGATTTAAGCCAAGACTGTATCGAGTATGTGTTCCATAACTTCAAAAAGTTGAGAGTAGATCTTCAAGAAGTATCGTGGACTTGTTCCAATGAATCAATTACAGTCACAATCTGGCTAAAGTAATGGTTAAAATATGTTATTTTTCATTTATGTTGGAATGCGTATCTAAATGTTTTGTATCTTTTGCAGTTATCGACATATCTTCTGGATTGTCATTCCGTGATATAGCCATGTCACTGGCCAATGGACATGTTCATTACAACTGGTGACAGTGATGACATGTGTTCCATTTGTGGGGATGAGAGAGAGTTGCTACTTTGTGTTGGATGTCCTCAAGCATTTCATACAGGTAGGTGTGGAATACTGCTGGTCTATGCCTGAAGGTACTTGGTACTGTTCGAGCTACGATGATGGCTTGACCTATCTCTAGTAAAAAGGCTACTGCTACTGATCATTCTGGCAACGCTAGGCCTACTATATAGTTATAAGACTGACAAGAGTAGTGAAAGCGCCAGAAAGCGCCAGAAAGCGAAATTGGTGGCTGTGTGTTCTGCAGGTTGGTTGCATACCTATACTTAAGTTTTTTTTTTCTTGTATGGATTTTAACAGTTGTGAAATATGTAAATGCAGGTGCAAGCCACTGCAATAGGCAATTATGAATATTGTGCATGATGTGGAATCTACATGTGGATTAATTGCATTTTTTTGTGAGACACATTAAGGTGCTAGTTTCGATATGTATATTTTGCCCCTGTGGTTTCACTCTCGTTTTATGGTTGATAGGTCCCATGATTTTAGCATTGGAAAATTTGTTGATAGGACTGTTATTCTCTGTGACCAGGTACTCTCTTCTCTTTTGTTAATATCTTCCCATTACCAGTTAAGGCTTTTCTGATAGTCCTCTTTATCTTTTCTTTTGTAATGTGAGAAAGAGTGGGCTCTGTGATTTGAAAGTAAGTAGTGTAAGGCTGGCTCCTTCTGCGTCATGTTAACAGAACTCATTCAGTACTTTATATAACTTCTCTCCTGGATGATGTAGGAAATCCGGCAGGAGAAATGGTTCTATTGTAGCGATTGCAGCAGGATCCACACTTGCAGCTATCTAATCTTCTAGGAGTGTTTTGATCCCATTGTTGCAAAGTATGGCCGTGATCTCACTCCTGTCATGTAATTGAATCACTTGGTGGGTCATTTTTATTTCGTAATGTTCTATTGAGCTAAAGTAACGCACGATATGTTTTGCTCAATGCAGAGATCAGGTTACTATCTGACGGGATAAGTGATAATAGTGGTAACTGGAGTCGAGAGCAGCTCCTTAAATCTTGAGTGTTAAGTAGATAGGTTTCCAACTCCAGTCAAAGTGTTCTCAGTCATTGGCAGATCAAGAATCTTCAACTTTGTCTTTTGCTCCAAGCAACGACACTAAAACTGGAGGAGAAGTTAAATTTAGTGAAAAATCTGATCTCACTGAGAGTGGGAAGAGTAACACATGTAGACCAAGCAGTGATATCAGTGATGAGAGCATATGTAGCAGGTTTAGTAACAACAAGAAGCCTCACAAGAGTTCAAGTGACTTTTATATTCTATGTAAAACAGATTTATTAAATTAATGGAAATTGTTTTTGAGTTTCTTTTGAAATTTGAGTTATATTAATATATATAGAGACTATTAATTAGCATTAAAAAATTTTTTTAGCAAAAAACAAAAAAGAAAAGCAATTAAAAATAATTACACCCGTTGGTTTTACAAGTGACGCAAAAAACGAGCTACGTCGGAACTAAACCGTTGTTAAGATTACTAAAACCGACGCAAACTTATCTGACGTAAAAGTAAGTGTCACTTTTTAAATTGAGTTAATATAGTTAACGTCATGCAATGTTACGACAGTTTTAAAACCGACGTGATTATTTTAAAGTCAGTTTGAAAATGACGTTAAACTCAATAATGACCGACGTCAAATGCCGTTTCTCTTGTAGTGTATATATAATCAACTAAATCTTTTTATTAATAATTATTTGAATACTAATAAACACAAAAATAAATGACTGTACATATCGATAATATTAAATTGACATGATCTTGGATTCTTGATATACTAATACTTAATTACTAATGTAACTTTTAATATTCTCATCAGATTTGAATATCAACTTTTGCTGGATATATAAAGCAAAGTATCCATTATAGTGTTATATTCAAATGATTAGGTATCTTGGAGTATTATATTGTATCTAAGAAATAATAATCATCCTTATTCCCAAAGATTTCCAAAGGATAATAATCATCCCCTAACCACAAAACAATGGGTGGTAATGTATAGTTTACAAAGAGGTCACAAGTAAAATCCATGTGCACTTTTAATATTTTAAGTTTTGAACGGCTCATTATATTCTTATTCTTTTTGGTGTCCAATATAATGGTCAACTAAAATCAATGATATGAAATGTGATTATAATAGCCTAAACTAAGAAAATGTAATATAGCATGCAAATAAATATAAAGTCACAAACCCGCACTTTCCGTCGGACAAATTATACGTTCATGTGTGGTTATACTTGAACCACATGATTGGAAGCAGGCCCGGCCCGTCCATAAGGCAACTAAAGCATATGCTTTAGGCCACATATCATATTGAAAATAATGAGGCCACATTTTAAAAAGTCTCAACAGTCTAGTGGCTTTTCCTCTGTAGCATTTACTGATTCCCTCCCAGATTCGAGCCACCTCGGTTGGTTTTTGTCCTTTTTGTTGTGTTATTAATTTATTTAAAAAAAAAAAAAAAATTCAAAGCCATATTTTTAAAATTATGCTTTAGGCCACTTAAAATCTAGGACCGGCCCTGATTGGAAGGTTCGGAAAACAAGCTTATTTTAAATTAATTATCTACTTTAATAATGATTTAATCGACAACTGAACAAGCATATTTTCTGATAACTGCCCCATCATTTCACGGAAATTCAGGGAAATGTTGAGAGAAGATGGTCCAAATTGAAGTAAAATATATACAAACTTTGAAAGTTTAGGAAATAGGATTAAATGATTAATCATATAATAATGTTGACCAAATACGATTCATGGAATTTTTACCGTCCAATATCACTTGCTGTGTACATGTGATGATGTGATACGTGAACAGTTGACCAATGGAGGCAACGTCTAACAAATTGGTAGACATGTTGCAAGATGTACACATGTTTGTAGAATTTTATTTTTTTATTACTCGGAATCTTAATCCATTTTAGGTTGATATGATATGATATATCAATTATTTACTTAGATTTCCCTCATGTATATCTTACTTGATATTACTAGTCGCTTTTATAAAATAAAAATGTAGTATATAAATCAATATTTGGCGAAAAAACAAAAATTACATCAATTCAGTTGTTGTATTAGACTAATGAATTTTTCAGCAAAAGAAAGAAAGAAGACTAATGAATTTTTATTGTTTAGTTAAATTGTTAGTATGTGCATCTAATTAATTAGAATCATTTTTTTTGGTTTCAGACAACACTTCAATTATTGGTGAAATAAAATTACTTTAGTATCCACATATAACTAATACTAGGATATGACCCGCGGTACACCGCAGATTAATTATTTGATTTTTTATTTTTTTTTATAAACTGATGAATTTGTTGTGATGATATTTTTTGTTGTACATCGCGGGTCACATACGTTGTATATAAAAATAAAAATTTTAAGTTGTATTTGTTTTGTTTACTGTTTAAAATTGTATAATTAAATTTTGATTTATTAATTCTAGGATTTCACCCGTGGTATATTGTCCCGTATTAATATCGACCCAAACCCGTCCCACCATATATTCCTGTCCTGTGGAATTAAACATCATTTTGTTATTTTTTTAATAACACTTTTATTTAAAAGATATATAATTCGAGTCAATTTAAAAGTTTACTTTCAAATAGTTTTCATAATATATATATTTTAAAATTAGTATGTGTTTTTGGACCAACCCGTGAAAACAATTTATAATTGTATCTTAAAATACTAAATAATTGTATTTTGATTTGTTAATTTTAGGATCTCACCCGTGGTATACTGTCCCATTTTAGATAATTGTAGAAATAAAGAAAAGATCTGAATGACTCAATTTTGGGTCAGAATAAAAAAAAATGATCTGATTAAATGTGCAATTTGTTCTTAAAAAAATGTTAATATAGATTACACACATACTTTTTTTCTTCATCGATTGAGTAATATATGTCTGTTTTAAAAAATTTGAATCATAACATATGCAGAAAAAAAAACTAAAATTTATTAACTATATATATTTTATAATAATTCAAAATAATATAAATATAAGATCAAATAAAAGTGAAATGAAAATCATATTTTATGTTTAAATTAGGTAGAGAAGTTTTAGGAAATTAGCTCAAATTTGTTATATTATCATTAAATTATCATATTTGATTTCCTAATCTATAAAAATTGTAAAGAATATACCATAAACAAATAGTTTAGATATAGTAATTAGTTGAGAAAATATATATAATTTAGATTTTATTAGGTATTTTCGTTTTTAAATTTTGCCATAATTTAAGGAAAGATCCGATTGAAGATTTCCGGGTCAAAATCTGAAAAAAACCCGACCCGATTAGAGGAGCAAATTTGTACTTCAAAAATGTTAAGTAGATGATACAAATTTTCTTAACACAAAAATGCTTATAAAGGAATAAAGCTTCTTGTACGTTTTCTCCAAAACATAAATTGTTTTCAGAAGAATTAAAACGTAAATATACTAAGTGGATGGTGGTTTAGTCGTCTTAAGAGTGAAAACTTAAGTCACTAATTCAACTTCAGTTGAAAATGTTGATTTACGTCTTAAACGTGTTATTATAAAGAGAAATTCCTAAAAATGGCCCTAAAACAAGTTTTATTGACAATAATAGCACACACTCCATAAACTTCCAAAAATAGCACTAGTTAACTTACTATTAGTGTTTTTGTTCTAAAATTTTTATCATTGGCTTTTTTTTTTCCAATAATACCACAACTTTTATATAAAAGCTATTCAACAAAATAAATTAGAAATAAATTTAAAATATTATATTTTGGGTTCTCTATTTCCAATTTAGGGTATATATTTCTACCATTTAAAAGAGATTTTGATTCATTTTAATATTATTTTATGGTATTATATTTGGGTTCCCTATTTCCAATTTAGGGTATATATTTTCACCATTTAAAAGAGATTTTTATTTTAATATTAGTTTGTGGTATTATATTTGGGTTCCCTATTTCCAAATTAGGGTATATATTTCCACTATTTAAAACAATATTGATTCAATTTAATATTAGATTAGTGTTTGCTCTCTTTTTTATTTTCTATCTTATATTTTCATTAAGTTTAATTGAAGTTTATGGTGCTATTTGTGGAACTTTTCAAATGAGGTGCTATTTTTGGAAAAAACAACTTTTTTGGGGCTATTTGTGTCAATCTCCCTATTATAAATTCATGTCTAACTCCGGATACCGTAAAAAATTATGGGTCAAAAATTCATAATTTCCAAGTTTATATTAAAAAGTAAAATTTTCATCAATATTGTGAACACAAATATTATAGTTTTTTTTTTTTTTTGGCAATCGTATATTCATATTTTCAAAACCTAAAAAATGTTATTCATAATCTATAGTAAAACAACCTGCCAACGTTTAGCAGAAGGCCACGTCTTGTGAACCCACATTGCAAGAATATGTAGGGATTCCATGCACAGCAGATACACAATAGACCAGTGTATTTTTTTAATAGTTAAAGAATTGCTTATAGAAAAGTCAGACTAATCTCGGATTTAAACCGATTTTTTTTTTAAATAGTCTCTCTCGTCTTCCATTATATTATCAACTCTTCTCTCCTTACCTCTTTCTTGTTCCCCTCTTATCAAACTTCACCCCCATCAAGAGTTATCGAGAGAGAAAACATATTTTGATTTAACACAAATATAGACAAAGCAAGAAAAGATGAACCTTAAGGAGACGGAGCTTTGTCTTGGCCTCCCCGGAGGGGCCGAATCCGTGGAAAGTCCGGCCAAGTCGGGCGTAGGTAACAAGAGAGGCTTCTCTGAGACTGTTGATCTCAAACTCAATCTTCAATCTAACAAACAAGGACCTGTGGATCTCAACGTTAATGGATCTCCTAAGGAGAAGACCTTCCTTAAAGACCCTTCTAAGCCTCCTGCTAAGTAAGTTCTATTAATAGTTGATATAAAAGTTTTTTTTTTTTTTTTTTTTTTTTGATATAAAAGTTCTTAAATACATATTTATGAAAACTTATGGATTTATAAGTAACAAAGTTATTGAGTGAGCGTTGTTATATTGTATGTAGAGCGCAAGTGGTGGGTTGGCCACCGGTGAGGAACTACCGAAAAAATGTTATGGCTAATCAGAAGAGCGGCGAAGCGGAGGAGGCAATGAGTAGTGGTGGAGGAACCGTCGCCTTTGTGAAGGTTTCCATGGATGGAGCTCCTTATCTTCGGAAGGTTGACCTCAAGATGTACAAAAGCTACAAGGATCTCTCTGATGCCTTGGCCAAAATGTTCAGCTCCTTTACCATGGGTAAGCATTTTCAGACATAGTCGTCAATTTTTATTTATTTATTAATTTTTTTTTTGCGTTTACTTAATTACAATTTGTTTCTCATATAAATTTGTAATTTTTTTTATTCATTGTATACACAAAAAAAAGGTTTTGTAAGAGAAAATTCCAAACACAATATAAGATCTTTGGTTTTTTTGCGTTTACATTTTGTAACTTTTTAAAATAAAAAAGTGTATTATTTAAAGAGAATTACTGAATTTTTCTTTTGTAACTTCACATGCATGTAAACGTAAAACGTTAACACATAAACTATTGAAGCCATACTCTTTTTTTTTTTTTTTTTGCATCATGTTCATGCTCTCTTTAGAATAATATGCTAAGTTTTGAGATTTGTTTGATTAAAGGGAGTTATGGAGCACAAGGGATGATAGATTTCATGAACGAGAGTAAAGTGATGGATCTGTTGAACAGCTCTGAGTATGTTCCAAGCTACGAGGACAAAGATGGTGACTGGATGCTCGTTGGTGATGTCCCCTGGCCGTGAGTTTTTTCATTCTTCTAGCTTTAACTAATTAATATGACCAAAACTGTTCACTAACTAAAAAAACTATATTCTCTAGCTTGAAAAAATTATTATTATTGACATTACTTATAAGAAAATACCAAAATGATAATCGAAATTCATATATAAATACGCACAGCCATCTTTTGGTTGGCATGGGACAGAACTCACAGAAGATGTTTATATATAAATATTTACTCTTCAATATGTTAGCTCATTTGTAGCTGGCACATATTCTTTTCACTTTCAATAGATTTCTAAATTTATAGTCACCAACCCAAATCTCGATTTCAGGATGTTTGTCGAGTCATGCAAACGATTGCGCATAATGAAAGGATCCGAAGCAATTGGACTTGGTACGTTTTCTTTTTTGTTCGTTTCTTTAAGTGGCTCTTTTTTTTTTCCAATAATGTTCTTGCTTTTGTTTCACCCAATTGGGTTTCAGCTCCAAGAGCGATGGAGAAGTTCAAGAACAGATCATGAACAAATAAAAAAACAAGGACAATATGCATTGATTTTTTTTTTTTTGGTATTGTTATGATCATATGTGTTTGTAATTTTTAATATTGGAAGTATATAGGAAAATAGAATTGTCTACGAAAACAAATCATAAATTTGTGTTTGACCAGAAGATCCAAACTTGAAATATGTCTGTGTTTTTTTTTTTGAATTATTCTGTGTTTTTGTTTTCACCTCTTAATTAGTAGCAATCAAATTTTAATATGTAATTGTGACAATAATTCTATAGAGTTCTTATTTTTGCTATTTGAAATGCTAAATGCTAACACTATATATAATTTATGGTAGGTAAATTTACGTTAAAATAATTTATCTCCACTTTTCCAATGATAACTACTTTATGATTTTTTTCCTCTTTATTTTCTCATATATTTTCTTTACAGATTAGTATCTATATATTTTAAAGATGTAACTACTTTTTATGTATCTAAAAACATTTCACATAAAAATTTCTTAAGAAAAATAAGAAATCTGTTGGTATATTTTTTTTACTGTAATTATTTCCAATAATTTCTCAGTTTGTAAATAGCTCTACTTTTTGGTTGATCAAGTAAATTTAAAATTTTACAAAAAATTAAATTATTCCAACATTTTACAATTAAATTTTTATTTTATTTTATTAATAAGAAGGGTATTCATATATAATTATTTACTAGTTTAAGGTTTATAAATAATATAATTTTTTCAATTAAAATTAGTATTTATAATGTTATTTTTAGGAATCAATATTTCGTTTACCAATTAATCAAAAAGAAAATTCTAATATGTAAATAAAACCAATAGTAACAAGTTACCATTCAAGATTAGAAAAAAGTAAAATCTACACGAAAAATCAAAAACAAAAAAATCAAAAACCAAAAAACCAATTGAAATACTACAAAACAAATAATTTGATTTTTTTTGCTTCTAAAAGATGTTTATTTCTAAAATATCTTTCTTTCCGCATCGAGGCTACTAAAGAGTCCGGATAATTTATTAGACACTAATATTGTTTTGCCAACATTGCATCATTAAAAAATTCAAGGGAATGAAAGCCTATACCTCTTTCATGTTTAGCTACTCTAAAAATTTATTTTCTGAAATTTCATTTATAAACATTTTTCTTCTAAATTAGACTACTAATCGTAGAAGGATTTTTTAATTAGTGTATGGTAAAAAAAAATTAAAAATCATGGTTTTAAGTTTTCTTTTTCTTTTCTAATTATGTGGGAATAAAATATTAAATTCAGGACCCATGAGAGCCGTAGGGAACAAGAGCATGTGCATGTTCATGTTCATGGGTCTTTCATATCCATCCCCATTATGCTAATGTACCCCGAGCACTAGGAATCATACTTTTTTTTTTTTTGTTAAAAGAAAAGTTATATACAATTCTTTTTTTCCTTTTGGAAAATCCCTCTATTTTTTTTTGTTGTTTCTTAAATACCTTAAGAAAGTTTGTTATTTGAGACACACAAAAAAATTGTTATTAATTTCCCATTAATTAATTGAATAATTCTAGTTACTCCTAAAATGACATGATAGTTTAGATGATTGAAGGAATGATCCAGAATCATTCTCTTCCCAAAATGCTTGGAATAGCATCAAGATATCTAAGCTATTAGATCTTTCTTCAGTTTTGGTATAGCATAAGGTGAGAATCCTTAAATATGCTTTCACAGTTTTACTCTTTGTTTTTGACCGCAACACTACTATTGATGAGAATTTTTGTTTGAGATGCGATGTTGAACAAAATTTCCTTAATATGGTGTTGAGGGGGATCTAGGAACCACTTGCACTTTAATTGTTTCTTCTCAGCTAAAACTTGGACCAGAATTGCGGCAAAATTGTTTCCCTACAACCTTACCTATTGAGTTGGCTTCCATCATCCACTGATTATCAACAACTTCCACAAGTAAGGCCATCTCCATTACACTGCTTCAGGCATGTAATGTATGTGTTTACAAGGTTTGGCGTGAGATTAACCGCATGTCCCACAGCGGCACAACTCTTCCCCAACTTCGGTTTACTACTGAGTTTTCAATGTTGTGAGAAACATAACACAAAGCATAGTCCTTCACAATTCAAAAAGGGTAAATCTTCTCCTATTGCGTTTCTTTGGATTGTTTTGGAGAGATCCTTCCCTTTTTTTTTGTTCAAAAGAGAGATCTTTCCTATACAAATTTTCCACCATTTTCTTTTTTTGAGAGTGATTTATTGAAAGTTCTGCTTCGATGGAAAAAGCACTAGCTGTACAAAACTTCTATGTGCAAGTGGTCTTCAATGACGGACTCCACATTTGTCTTAAATCTTTTGAAGTTACTCTTCTATGTGGAGTCTGTCATGTATGGAGACTAGTATTATTCATTTAGTTAATTGCAAGCTATCCAGGCCGTCGGAGCTTCCCATCAGATAAATTTCAAGCTTTTGTCTTTATTTTCAATTCAATTCTGTCTTTAATTCCGCATCGTATGATCTTCCTTAATTTGAGATTCTATGTTGAATACAGTTTGCTTGACAAAAAAAATCAGAATTTGTTATTTTTCATGGTATCTGTTGATAATTCTTTTTTTTTCCTGATTTTACCGGATTGATTCGTTTTATTCTTTGATATAAACTTATTTTTGATATTTCATTAATGCTTGCACTACAAGAGGAAAGGCTTTTCACGACGGTTTATATTGATGATAACGTCGGTTATTAAATGACACAAAAGTAATAACGTCGGTTTGAGAATCGACTTAACATCGCCCGACGCAAATTATATTGGCTTCAGTTAATCAAATGACGCTAAGTTTTACGTCAATATAATTGCATCGGTTTTTATGAGTTTAGCGACGGTTTTCATTTTTGACGCAAAAGTTAAAAGCCATGCTTTGTATCACTTCTATAACCGACGCATGTCCATTTTTTATCTTTCTACTTTTATATATTTTCTATTTATTCTGTATTTCTCAATAAATAAAATTCAAACTAACCAAAATTCTGAAAGATCATTAATATATATAAAACAATCAATTAATCAAATAAAATCTGTTTTACAATGAATATAACTGAAACATTAAAATCGAACTCGTGTAAAAAATCAACATATGAGTTACATCACTGATAACTAATCTAACATGCCTATCTCTGAAGTAATAATCTCCATTGGAAAGCTGCAACTTTGTCCTTGTTCAAACTTTTTCACCTACAACAACAAAATGAGTATTATGGGAGGTTTAAAAATCAACATAGACGACATTCAAAAAAAATTCCAGAAAGAAGCGAAAGACAATAAGGACACAATACTTAAGAGTCATATATAACATATTTGTTGTCATGGACTCCATTCCATCTCCAACACCTTTATCAACCAATTATTAACTCAATTCTCATGCTAATACCATACTATATATAAAATATAACTGGAAATGTAACGCAACAATATAGAAATGTATCAATTACAATGTCACCTTGCAAATAAGTCGTTTGGATATTATATATGTACCTTGGAAAATGCCACACTAAGCCTCCCAAAGTGCATGACCTATCATCACAAAAATCTTAAAAGAGACAACAATGTTTTACAAGTTCCCGCAAAAACAAAACAAATACTGACAAGACAAAATCATAAGAGAGAAACATACTCGATAATTACTACAACATCTCCACATTGAAAGGTCTTTTGATACACAATACTATTCCCTGCCAAGCAGACTGAGGCTTTGTAAGTATGTGAATGATCTCACAAGAGTTCTCAGTCAAATGCAACTCATCAAAGAAATCATAAGAAAACATTGAATATTGAAAGCATTGAGAAGCAAATAAGTTTCTGAACCACTTCACATCAGCATCCTTGAGACCAAAAAAGGGAGATAATGAATCACTCAATAGAATAACCAATAAGTTCTTGCTTTTAGTTGCCAAGAGTATAAGAAACATACCGTGAAAACAAAGTTGTAACCCTCTTCGATCAAGGAGGAAATCGATTCTTCTCCACATCATTTTCTAATAAGGACGAGATAAGCCTCGCCACCGGAGAAATCAACACCTTCTGTTTCAAGTCTGAAACATTCAAAGCAATCATTACCATCTTTAGTTTTCTTGTTCTTTTACCAATTCTAAAACTCTCAAAGAAGAGATTGATTACTGATCTCGGAGCCGCCCAAGCTTCATTCAAAGTTGTCAAAATCACAGTACCATTTTTAGTTGCAGCTCTATGCAAAACATCTTCTAGCTTAGGTTCCTCAATTTCCTCCTAAGAAACCAAATACAGAATCAGAATGCAGAACACAATCAAATCAAGAAAAACTTGAACACACTAACATCGAGAAGAACTTGTAAACTCAAATGCGACTACTAGCACCCGCAACACGACGAACACGATTTCAGAATGTGGAGCCATTTCAATGCACGAAACACACGAATAACACGATTCCAGAATCTTTCTACGGAATCATCGCCAAATTAATTCCAATTTCATCGAAGAACCAAATCAAATCCCTAAATCGAATACCAAATTATAGAAACAATGTGGAGAACACTCACCGGAGACGGAGAAGAATCATTGAAAGAGGAGAAATGCGAGAGATCGAGGAAGAGCCATATACGATGCTGAGAGAGCCAGCGATTCTGTAGAAGAAGATAACGAAAACCTGTGACGGCTTTTCATCAGAAGAACGACTCGGAGTACATTGACGGAGTACGGCGGTAATACAACGAAAGCTGCGGCGGCGTTAGAAATTTAGAACATCCCTCATTTGACATTCGGGGATTAAAAATATACATAGAAAGATTATTAATAAATGACGCCATTCCAATTAAAATTAAGTCGGTTTATGAAGTGACGTCAAATCCCTTCCGATTACAATTTTTAAAGTCGGTTTAACAACTGACGTTAATAAACCGACGTCTCTCATCCAATTTTTTGTAGTGTTGTAAGAAAGAAATTCTGAGTACTTGTCTCATCACATGTATTAATGGAAAACCCAAGCTCTTAAAAACCTAGACTCAAACATGAATTTGTCGCATCACAACACTTTGAAGGAACAAGATGGTTAAGTTTTAGATAAGCCCTCAATTACACATCTCATGTTCCCTGCATCAAAGTAGAAATTTTTTTTTAATGACTCTTTTAATCCTGATGCCTCTAATGACGAAATATGCCAAAAAGCTTTCTTTAGGTCGTATAATGTTATTAAATATGTCTTTAAAATTTTAAAATATACATTAAAGCATGACATATATAGTATATTCTAGTATACTTGTGATGATAGCACAAGCGGAAATCCCAAAATAACATTAACCAAAAACTAATTTTTATTATATTCTTTTTTAGATTATCAAATCCCCAAATATTGAAATCTTATAATGAGAGTTGATATCTCATGATGATAATTTGATGATGATGATCATGATGATGATGATGATATTATGATGATATGATAGTGCAAGTTGATGATGAATTGATGATGATATCATGGTAAAAATTATGGCATGATGATACTATCAAGATGATGTGGATGATGAGCTAAAAGCAAAGAAATGTTTATTTTAGAAAGAAAAAATTAATGTGACAAATTGTTAACATTTAACCCATGGGTTACTATAGGTTTGTACCAATCACAATGAAGATTTAAAAAAATAGTTATACTCACTATTACTACAAAAAGTAATTTTCAACAAAAATGTTAGGCAGACATCGATCCACTACTTAACGCTTAAAATTTCTAATTAATTTCTAAATGATTTAAAGCGATTTAGATATTTATAGAATAAATTGATATATTATATATAATATGACATAAATTAATGAAATAACATGATTTAGAAACAAAATAACTATTAAATTACGGCTTCTAAGTTCTAACTAATTCGCTCTAAGGAAATCTTCAAAAAGTCGTTTATAAGTGTTTTCTCTCACATAATTTTTTAATTGAACTGCAATGTTACATCTCACAAGGAGAAAAATGTTGGTTTCAAGAAACCATGGTCGATCGAGTGTGTTAATTATGACACGAGAAACTGCATGCATCTTTGGTGAGGGAACCTATGAGATATCCTTTCATTGTGGTATTGGTTTGTGAGAACATTAGGCTTATCGAGCAAAGCAGTGAAGTTTGCTCTACGACTAAAATGTTGGAGTTTTCATTAGGTCGATTAGCCAAAAATTGCATCAGTTTGATGTCGATTAGAAAGACGAAAAATAAAAGATCCCATATTAACCATGCATGATAGCTAAAGATTGTATCACTTTGATGTCGATTACAAAAATAATAACAATATAATGGATCTGCTTTTAACGAGTAAGGTCTTCCACATGAAAGCATTGTGTTAATTTACTTTTGTTTTAGTTTACTTCTTTGGTCATATCGTTTTATGTAGTCATTAATATATGTATCTCTTTCTATTTGGATGACTTTGGATATTATCTTTGATATCTAACATAACAGTAATGAAAGATAGAGATGAGAAAATATTAGGGTTTTTTTTTATAAGTTAAAAACAAACACAAAAGATATATTAAATAAAATTAACCTTTTCTTCTGATTCGGTTTTAAAAAGTAAAAAGTTAATTGGTTTTTTGGCTATGAAAATACTAGAAAAAATATAATCATCATTATTGTGAAAGTCCGCTTAACGCCTAAACACCGTCTAGTCCGACTTTCTTAAATATTAACTTAAAGTAGATTTCCCACTACAAATTTTTATGAAACTTTTACTCTAAAAAATGTGTCAGTCTCATTTGATTTTCCCTCCTAATTCCACCATAAACTTCGACATCCTAGTTAATTTTGTTACTTTAATCATTCACGAGTAACACCCTAACCTTACGAATCATAAATTTAATATTTATTTTGTTAGTGGGTTGAACCTACTTCAATTAAAAAAAAAAAAATTCTGTTAAAAGTATACTAAAAGTTAAACATATATATCATTAATTAATAAAAATGAAAATTTGCTTATATCATTTTACAATTAACAAATTAAGAAAAATGATGGGAAAATTGATATTGCCCCATCGTAGTCACCATACCACCACCGTACATCGGAGCTCCTCCACTTCCACTTCCAGCTCCTCCGCCGCCTCCTCCACCGTCCTTATCGCCTTGTCTACCGGCCGTAGTAGTCTTCTCTCCTTCCACCTCCCTATACTTTTGCAGATAAACCTTTAGAGGCTCCACGTAATCCTCAAACCCTAGCGTAGTCATCGCCCAAAGAAGATCGTCACCGTTGATTGTCTTCCTCTTCTCTCTTTGACACTTGTCAGAAGCTTCACCGGTGATGAAACTTATGAACTCCGATACACACTCTTGAACCGTTTCTTTAGCGTCCTTGGAGATTTTTGCGTTCGCCGGAAGTGCTTTCTTCATGATCCTGCTAACGTTAGCGATCGGTAGAAACCTATCTTGCTCACGTGTTGAAGCATTTCCACCGTCTTTGTGTCCTCCTGAATCGTTGTCCGAATCCGCCATTTTAGATCGAGGAGACAAAAGGTAGAGAAAGAGAGAGAGATGTTTTGGGTCCGTTGGATCAGAGAGGATAATAATCGTATCGTGATGACACGTGGGTAGTTATTGGTCGATTGTTTGTCGATAAGATTGGTACAAGTGGATGTTATTTGGATAGAGAAGAGAAAGACTTGATAATAACCGGTTCTGTTTTTTCGGTTTGCCTTTATGATAAAGACTTGAGTTCTGGTTATATATGTATATATTTTGGTTTATCACAACATATCAGCTTATTGGTTTTCCTTTTTCTATAATGCACACATGTTTAAATAGGGTTGTTTTCCACTATCCAACTCTTGATTGTGGATTGTTTGAGAATGAATTTTCTTAGGGTCTAAATGGTAACCGCGGAATCCGGCTGAATTGGGCTGAATTGCTGAATCTGGCTGAATATATTGGTGGTTTTTTGCTGAATCTAGCTGAATAATTTTAAGTTCAAATGGTAACCGCTGAATCTAGCTGAATTTTTGAAAGTAATAATATAATTAAATTTATAAAAATATATTAAAGAAATATTTGTTGTGGACAATATTAGTTAAATAAATAATTTGAAATTTTAATTTTAATAAGCTTACTAAACATAACTATCATATTAAAAACAATAAGCCATTATAATTATTTATTATTTGTTTAGTTTTTCCTAAAAATAAATTTAAAATACATTATTTTGAAATACATTTTAGAAATTAACTAATAAGATAAGAGTGGATGTAATTAGTTTTTTTGTTAAAAATATTAATATTATTTTTCAAAATTTGATATACTAAGATATAATTAATTGCATATATCATTTTTCTAAATATATAGTTTAAGGCAAATATATATAAACTATGAACTATAAGTGTGGATGTAAACTTACCCAAATATTTTTCTTTGAATTCTTTACTAAATTTACGATGGTTGATGTTTAAGAGAAATTCTAATAGAGAAAATTACAAAACATTTCAAATCCATATAATTCACCCAGTTTTACATTATTTTTGGTAAAGAAAAGAATAAAATTAGATTAATTCATTAAATAAAAGAATGGAGTAGGGCCAGTATAACCAAATAACAAAAATTCCACGGAGATTCCTCACCAATTCTTCAAATATGAATGATGTAACATTTGAGGAATTCCACAGTAATTCCACAACAATTCCACAATTTTATGTTACCATTTACAGCCTTAGAGACCCAAGTTTGAAACAGAGACTTATTCTTTAACATATTTTCTAGTAGATTTCAAAACAACTCCAACAAGTTCCTTTTCTTAACTGAGAAACCTGACAAATTAAAGCATCCAATCTAATTTTGTAGAGCTCGTATCTCAAGCAGACCTAGAATCTTTTGACAAAATGCTCTTTCCCTAAAGGAGAGAGGAAATGAATGTGAGGGATTTCTTTACCTTCTTGGTGAAGATGAATGAGGGAGAGGGTCACATTTTGTTCTCTTTTATGTAGTTTTATGTGTTAAGCAATGGTATCTTGATGGAGTTCTCTCACCCATTGAAAAAGTAAAAATGATGATAAAATAGGAGAGACTTATCATTTGTGAACTTTTTTGAAAACTCTTTTAGATAGTCATTTGACATTTGCCTTCATATGATTGGTTTCATTTTTTATAATTTAAATTTTAAATAAATAGTTTAGATTAATAAAATAGTATATTTGAGATATCCAATAGGGTTCTTGACAATGAAGATGCTCTAATTGTTTGGAAACAACATAGAAGTAAACTTTTACGTTATGTCACATTCATAAAGGGTTTACGCGGATAGGCACTTCTCCTTCGTAAAATGACAATTCTATTCTCAATTTTATGAGATGTGATTTCGATGATGTCGTCGTGATCTCCAATTTCCTCATAATTCTCGGATTGATGTCGTTGTGATCTCCAATTTTGAAAGTTTCAGAAGAAAAAACGAGATTTTAAGCTTCTCAATTTCCAATTGTTAAACAATTACAAAGTTAACAAAAGGGATTTCAAGCATTTGTTTTTTGTTTGTGTTAATTGATCCATATTATATCATCTTCTCCGATTGAATAGACAAATTTGGTTTCATCTTCTTTGATTGTTGTGGCTTCTCCAAGCCATAATGTCCACAATTTTCATGAATTTTCATCGTTCCAAAAGCTTTAAAACATATTATACAGATCTCTTCTTATGAATTGCTTCAACATCTTCAAGTTGACTTCGATTTTGTTAATGCTCACATGTTTCGTGAAGACGATACGAGATTCACAATTTGACGGAAATAAAAGAGGAGAAAGATGACTATGTTGATGTTATAAGACCGATTTTTATAAGCTATAAATATACAACTGTTTGAAGTGTTCATGTACCAGTCATGAAGTAGTACATGGAGTAGTACAAGAAGTGATACATGAAGTGGAGCTGAAGAAACCGATGAAAGTGGAGTTGGAAATGTCAATAGACGAACCAAGAGGGGGTTGCGGAGCTGAAAAGTTGGAGAATTCTGAAAGTTTTGAAGAGTTTTCTTTTAGTAAGAAAAAGAAACATGATAAGCGTTTTGTTTTTCATAAAGAGAAAATAAAACTTGGCAGTTTCCATTTTGATTCATATTGATCTATATAATAGAAATTAGGTTTGTATGGTCAAGACCTATTGTGTATAAATATGGTGTTAAGACTTTGTAGAGATTAGTACAATAGATTAGCATAATAGAGAGCAAGAGATGGCTACAAGTAAAACAGACCACCAACATTTAATATGGTATTTGAATAAAAAGAATGAACATGCAAAGAGTTATTAATCAGCTCAGCTCTAGATTGGAGTAATGGTAGACATTTATACATTTTACTATTAGATAATATAGATTATTGTCGGTATTTTAAATCAACTATCAAATTTTCAGATCATTTTCGATGGATATAAGCAATTATAAAATACAATATTTTCATCAAAATAAAATCTTCAGCAAAATCATGCAGAAGTTCATAATTAACCTAGTTGTATTTTTATTTTTAAATGATGTCTCTTTCTACTCCTTTGGTCACTCTTCTGTTGATGGTGTTGTTGCCGTTTTCCTCAAGGATCAGGGTCTTGTTCGTGACGAGAATCTAGGGTTAGGGTTTTGGTGGGAAGATGAGAGTCTTGCCAAATCGGAGAATTTGGAGGAGTTGTGGAAACCGATTGACTCGATGTCTAAGATCTTGAGAGATCTGAAGGAACTGCGTTTGGATTCAGGGAATAATTATCAAAGAGATCATGAAGACGACGTGAAGAACAACTACGTCAAGATAGAGAATCTTGTTTCACACGAAACCCTAAATCTTCAGTCCAGTTCGGAAACTTTTGGCATTCTTGATGATTGTCTCAAAACAGAAACGGAGATGGTTGTATTCGATGCTCAATTCTTGGAGATTTCTGAAAGTACAGACAAAACTACACCAAAGGGCAAAGGTGGATGATCAAGCGATGGATCTTGATCAGATCATAGATTTTGAGAGTCTGTTCGATGGCGATTACGAGAACACTCAAGAGCATCCAGAGACTGCTGAAACTAGTCTTTTGATGAATTCGGAGATTGAAGATGTCTCCATGGTGATGGAAAAATCCTAATCTGTGCTCTGATTCACAGAGGTTTGGATGAATATGATCTTTCTCTCAATGAGTTACCACACCATTGATGCAGTTTGAAGATAGCGAGGCAACTTATTTTCTTATATGTTTGTATGTATCATAACCAAGATTGGTTCTGTTAACTTTGATAGAGATATTTCTTGTCGATCAGGTTTGACTTCGACAAGTTTTCCATATACTTACATGGAAATTGATCGAACTCAAACTCTGTTTTGGTTTGGCTTAATGATAAGGTTTGAAGTAAAAATCACTGCCAAGAAGTACAAGTCTCTATCAAAGCCTCTTTGCAGTATTGCAGAAGCATTAGATTTGGTAAGTAAAAACCATCGTTCACCTATATGAATGTACTAAACACGAAAAAGGTATCTGAAGACTTCAACTATGGCGTAATGGTTGGGTTACAGAAGATTACATGTATGGCTCATCCGACCCTGTAAGAGAGATGGGACCAAATGAATCGTTGCGTTCCAAAGTCGCAAGAACATAATAGTCGTTTCTTCTCTTGTGTGGCTTCTCCTTAAACCGCACAGCCAACACCCCAAACCGCACAACAACTCCAACAGCAATCTTTGAGAGATCGTCTTTCTGAAAATACGGCTTCTCGTCCTCCGACAATGGTGAGTGGACATAATGGTAATCCGGCATTTTCAAAAACGAGAGGTATGCGTATCTGAGTGGTCCTGACCTGATAAAAGCTCCGTTCCACAAGACTTTTTTAACAGTCCCTTGCAAGATATCTCCTCTTGCAGGCAAGAAAGTGCGGCATGTGAAGGACACTGGGAATGTAAGGATATGTGCTTGATGATTGTCTTCGTTCTCGTCATGATTGTTGTTCTTGTTGTTACCGATGCTTTTCAAAGCGGTAATACCGAGATAGAATCCGTGTTCCCTGCATGCTTTCTCGTGTATTAGATCTTTGAGTAGTCTGCATAGAATCTGATGGTGGGGCGCTTGGCCATTCAAGTGATTGGCACATATAGTCACGTCCCGAGCCATTTCTACTTCTGAAAACATCTGGTTTATCTGTCACCTGAAAAAAAAACACAAAAAATTCTAAGTTTAAGGATGAATCATAAAAACCACAACCCAAAATGAGTCCTAAAAATGTAAATGTTAACCATCAAGCCTCAATAAAGATTATATAAACCAGTAAAAACATAGGTCATAGAGAAAACATAACGTTTAACTCAACCGCAGATAACAATTTGTATGATGGCTAAATAGATTAAACTTATACCAATACATGCATAAGAAGAACTTGGTTACTGATTAGCTCACTCAATTCTACATTAGAGAAAATAAATAAACCAAGAGACGAAATTAAGAACAAAGTGTACTCAAAATTGAAACTGCCAATTTACATTACACAAAAAAAACAAAGACTGAAACTGCAGCAACAAGACTAGAGAGGTCAATAATTTCTGAGAAATTCATACACTCTTAAGTGATCTTAACAAAGATACAAGATGATTCCTTTTTCCCTTCCCAAATAAACCACAAGTACCTTCAAGAGAAATAGGCATTGATCTATGATTCCGACACTAACTAGCTACAGAAACATATGTAACTGTCTGATCTCCAAAAAAGAAGTCTCTTTTTGATATTCAATGCCATTATAGACAAACAACCATTTGAAGAAAAAACACTACAACAGTAAATGGTCCATGTTACTACTCCGCCATTAGAACCTCATTTACAGCGAAACCCAACATCGTAAAAATCTCAAGTCTTAATTTTTTTCCCTCTCTGTTTTCAAATACATGATAAACCCAAATCAAAATCGATACCCTTTATCACCAAAATTTTCCACCTTTTCATCATAAAATTAGACATCAATTAATCATCAAAGTGTTTACAAGTTCCAATTTCATCACCCTGAAGGAAAAAAAAGGAAACTTTGCACGCGTAACGAAATCTTCAACAACAACAACAAAAAAGGAGAATTTTTGCAAAATTTAGAAGCAAACGAAAAATCTAACCTTGAGAAGAAAATTCGATATCTCATAGAGCCCGAAGAATCGTACGGGTAAAGAGAAGGCACACGCAAAACATTTCTATTTTCTACTCTGCACTGCATAACTGGTTTTGACTGAAAAAGATGGATCCGGTCATAAGGCGCATGTTACTGACATCTCTTTATTTATGATAAGATGCGCATTTAAGGCACATTTTAGCTATACTCAGTTATGTTTTTCTATAATGCGCCCTATGTGTTGTTTTTGGCCTGGTTACAATAAACCATGTATCCAAACAACCCTCTAATCATCTCGAACATCTTTCCCCGCCATGGATAACACAGTCAGGAGCTTCGTATCGTAGCTGAAGGAATCAAAGGTCAAAACTTTTTGTTGTATCTTCTCGGAATCGTATTTCTGTGAGTACCCAATTCAGAGTATTTTGTGTCGGAAATGGCGATTAATTCAAGTCGCCATTTTTGCCCGACAACGACAACGGCGAAGTTTTCCTATTCGTTGGGAAGCTCTTTCTGCAAGTTCCATGGAACAACTTCGTCAATTTCACTCAAGTCCTATAGATTCGGTTTCTCTCCTATGAAAAAGGTTAAACGGTTATCGTGTGAAGGTAGTAGTAGTAGTAGTAGTAGTAGCAGCAGTAGGAGTGAGAATTGGAATAGAAACCAGAGGCAGAATCAATTTAGACCTTCAAAGGTAGTGTTGAATCGTCGAAAAGAAGAGAGGTTTTCGGATTTTGGAGTTTTGAGTGGTGAGAACAGTAGTCGAAGTAGTGATGTTGGTGGTGGGAGTACAATGGAGAAGATTGTTGAGAAGTTGAAAAAGTATGGATTTGTGGACGATGATCAGTTTCAGGATAAGGAAATTGAACAAGAGAGAAGGATTGAGGAAAGGGAGGTGGAGGATAGATTCTATGTTAAAGAAGGAAGAGGTGGATTCTCAGAGGAATCACCATTTGGTGTATTTGGAGGGAATGATGAAGTGAAGTTTCCTTGGGAGAAGGTGAGTTCTATGGAGAAGAAGGAGTTGGTAAATGGAGAGTGGACAGCGAAGAAGGAGAGTAGATACTCGTTGGCGGAGAGGACTCTTTCGGAATCTGAGCTGAATCGGTTGAGGAATGTGATGTTTCGAACAAAGAGCAAGATGAGAGTTAGTGGTGCTGGTGTTACTCAGGCTGTGGTAGATACAATTCAGGAGAAGTGGAAGGGGTCAGAGATTGTGAGACTTAAGATTGAAGGAGCAAGTGCGCTCAACATGAGAAGGATGCATGAGATACTAGAGGTTTTACTTCTTATGAGTCCCCAAGCAGTGTTTTTATTAAAGTTCTTATTCAAAATGAAAGCCGTAACTGAAATTTGTGTTTACAAAGGCCTCTTTGGAGTTTTGAAAGTGATTAGTAAAAGAAATTGAAAAGTATTCTTTTGTTTCTAATGTCCTTTATTTTTCATGGTCAAGTGTAATACTAGTTATATCTTCACTGTGGCAGAGAAAAACTGGTGGTTTGGTTATTTGGAGGTCAGGGACTACCATCGCCTTGTACAATTACAAAGGTGGCAGCAACAGGAATGGGTCAGGGCACATGAACAAGCAAATATACCGAAGAGCAGAGACATTGCCGTCTTCCTTACCTACAAGTACAAGTACAGTGGATCAAAGTGTTCAACTAGTGCATCTTCCTCAGCTAGAGAAGGAGCCAACCGTTGTGGGAAATAAAGACAGGACATCTCCACAAGAAGTAGAATATGAAGATGAAATAAATGAACTGTTAGAGGGTCTTGGTCCTCGGTACACGGACTGGCAGGGAGGTTATCCGTTACCTGTTGATGCTGATTTGCTTCCAGGGATCGTTCCTGGTTACGAACCCCCTTTTAGGGTACTTCCTTATGGAGTGAGATCAACTCTGGGAACAAAGGAGGCAACATCTTTAAGAAGACTTGCCACAGTTCTTCCTCCACACTTTGCTTTAGGTATTGGATTTTCTTTATGACTTTTTTGTAGAGCCTAATAAGGTCTTTGGATAGTGAGATTTTCTTTTGATGTACAGGTCGAAGTAGACAGCTGCAAGGGTTGGCAACAGCCATGGTTAAGTTATGGCAAAGGAGTTTGATTGCCAAGGTTGCCCTTAAACGTGGTGTGCAACTGACTACCAGTGAGAGAATGGCTGAGGACATCAAGGTAATAAGGATTTACATCCGAATAACATTTAACTGTTTTTATATAAATGTAGATATCATTATAACAAATTAGAAGGTGTCTATAAATGATCCTAAATGTTTGATGTCATGATCTTGGTAAGTGACTGCAGAGATTGACAGGAGGTATGCTGCTCTCGAGGAACAAAGATTTCTTGGTTTTCTACAGAGGAAAGAGTTTTTTGTCACTAGAAGTAGCTGAAGCATTAATGGAGAGGGAGAGGCTTGTAAGGACTTTGCAAGACGAAGAGGAACAAGCACGTCTAAGAGCATCATCGGCTCTGGTTGTCCCAAGTATAAAAGCTAATCAAAACCTTGCAAGGACTTTGCAAGACAAAGAGGAACATGCACGTCCATCGGCTCTGGTTGTCCCATGTACTAAAGCTAATCAAATCCTTGTTTCTGCTGGTAGTCTTGGAGAAACTCTTGATGCAACTGGTAAGTGGGGAAAAAATCTGGATAACGATGATCATGTGGAGGAAATGAAACAAGAGGTTGAGAAAGTGAGATCTGCAAAACTTGTCAGGAAGTTGGAAAGGAAACTTGCTTTTGTGAGTTCCTGACTTGACCCTGTACTTCCTACCTGTCAAATTATATTCACATATCGAATTAAGAGATTGCTCCTGGAACTAAGCGGATTAATTACTTTTCAATTAACTTTTATAGGCTGAGAAAAAGCTGCTGAAAGCTGAACGGGCTTTAGCTAAGGTGGAGGAATCTCTGAAGCCAGCAGAGCAGAGAACAGACCTTGAGGGCATAACTGAGGAAGAGAGATTTATGTTCCAAAAGCTCGGATTGAAGATGAAAGCTTTCTTACTTCTTGGTAAACCATCTTTTTACCAATGTGTAGGCTGATGTAGGTACGTTTGACCTGTGTTCTCTGGATATGGACTCGTCTGAGAAACTTGAATTGATTGCTTCAGGTCGAAGAGGGGTATTTGATGGTACTGTAGAGAACATGCACCTGCACTGGAAATATCGGGAGCTGATCAAGATTCTTGTAAAGGCTAAAAGTTTAGAGGGTGCGAAGAAAGTGGCAATGGCCCTTGAAGCCGAGAGTGGAGGTATCCTGGTTTCTGTTGACAAAATTTCCAAAGGCTATGCCGTAATCGTGTATAGAGGAAAAGACTATAAGCGTCCTACCACGTTGAGGCCTAAAAACCTCTTGACAAAGAGGAAAGCTTTGGCACGTTCTCTTGAGCTCCAAAAACGCGAGGTTCGTGATCAAAATATGCAACAACGTTTGTTGATCTCAACATCTGCAAACTTATCATTGATTTCTACTTTTTATGGCCAACATCTGAGTCTAATCAAGTTATAAAGCTCAACGGCTAACACTTATTTTGCTTTCTTATTTTGATACTTTGCATTCAACAGGCTCTTATTAAACACATTGAGGCGGTACAGACTAGATCAGAGCAGCTGAGAGCTGAAATTGTATGGTTCCATTTATCTGTATCATTTACTGATCAAACAACGAACACATTCTCTTGTTCTTCAATGTTTGCTAACTCGAGGCCCTGAATTCACTCTGTCAGGAACAAGTGGAACTTGTAAAAGATAAGGGAGATGAAGCGTTATACGACAAGCTTGACATGGCTTATTCTTCTGATAAGGAGACCGAAGAAACAGATGTATGATGTTTCTGCCTTATAATCTCTCTTTATATTCTTGAATTGTCACCATCATGAATTTTGTGTTTGAGGTCTCTCATATTCGCTTGTTCTCTTTTGGCTGTTGTAGGGAGAGGAAGATGACATGTATTTAGATACATACGAAGACGAGGGAGAAGATGGTGAAGAAGGTGAGATTCAGGCCAAGGGTTCAGTATCTGAAACAGATATTGGATTTGGTTCAGATGATGAACTCTGGGATTCAGATGAATCAGACACAGAGTTTGGTGATGATTCTGCATCCTCCACAACACCAAAAACAACCTTTGTAGAACTGCAGAACGAGGAACTTCATGTGCAACCATAAGTGGTATTAAAGAACGGCTGGTGTGCACTGTGCAGTGAATTGATGCAGGGGATAAGTTTTGACATATTGTTCTTGGTTGATCAATGCAATGAGAGATACTAAGTGTATCACATGTAAAGACTTTAAGCTTTTAGAAGCCATGTAGATTCATATAGTTTATAAAATACATATCTCACTATCCTGTGTAACAAGATAGAACTCAAATAACTTAAGACTCCATAGTTTAAAACTACTACTCTACATGGTTCACCGTCAAAACCACATGCCCTTCTCATAGGAGTTGCAAGAAGAATACATTTCCCTTAGTTATATGTATATGTTTCTCTTTTCTGTCAAGGGAAGATATAATAAGAATACGACAAGGCTTTTCACCTACGAGCCAGTCTCTGGCCAGCTCCAGCCAGTAAAGTCTTACCAATGATCCCAGTGTGAAGGCCACAAGCCAATGCGACACCTCCTACAACAACCCATTTCCAGTCCATTCTCAAATGGTCCCGTTGTCTCCTTGCATAGTCCATTGCTCTGCTTCTGTCTTCATCTCTTGAAGATGATTCTGCAGAATCCATGTTCAGTTTTGTAGTGATTCTTGCCATTTGGGCGATCCGGGATAGAGATGAGTCTGATTTTCTGGCGGATTGGTATGCTCGTAAACCGGAGTTTAGCTTCTTGACAGCTCCCCACATGCCATGACGGACACCTAACTTTGCTACGTCTTTTGGGATTCCCATGTCTTCGTAGTGGACTAAGGATACTTCACAAGCTGTTAGTCCATCGCCTTTTCGGGATTCGACTGCATTTGTTTTATATTTGATTTCAAATCAAATTCTATGACAGCTTTTAAAGAAGAAGAAAAGACTTGCAAATCAAAAGGCTTACCTGCTCTGATAACCCAACTTGAGAAATAAAGCTCAACACGCCTCGGCTTATCACGCTTTGGTAGAGCTGGATAAGGAACTCCCTGCAATATTGAACAGGTGTTAGGTATAGTTCTGCTTTGAGATTTTGTTTAGAGCTCTAACAAAGAATAACCTTATGCATTTTACGGATAAGGAGCTTATCTTCAGAACTAAGGGGCTTATCTTCTTTGATCTATCCATCAGATAAGCGCCTTAGTTCTGAGCTTTGAGCTTTGTTTCAGCATAAAAACTTAATGTGAGGTTTAGGCGAAACAGAATGTTGGATTTTTTTTTTTTGACCAATGTTTTCAACTGATAAAGTGATGACAATGAAACTTAATAGAGCTGGAAACTAATAAACAATGGTCCCATCTCCGGAATTATCTCCAGGCATTTAGAATTCTCAAAGGTAAACTTTGGTGTTCTTTTCCCCTACAGATAAATGCTACACGTTTTCATCCGTGGAAGGTAAAAACAAGTTATTGTAGTATGACATTACCTTTGTCACACAGTAATACTTCTTTCCAGACTCCCATATTCTCCGGCCAATGATATACTCTCGGTCGCTGCAGAAAAATGGAAACTGCAAGCAAAAGAATTTAGTAATGACAACAGTTTTTAATGTGGGAGTTATCTATTAAGATGACCGAAGTATCAAAAGTCCAGAGACCTTTTTTCTCCACTGAACAATCATTGTTCCTGTCTGAGTGTCCTCCTCCAAGGTTTTGAAGTTGGCAAGCATAAAATCCCATTTAGGTCGAAACTCATCATCCCAGAAGAAATCCCTAACAATATCTGGAGTTGCATCCTCAAACACAGTTCGACTGCGATAAATAACAGGACCTGTCTGATAAACAATACAACCTTTCAGACTAAAAACACAATTTGATCAAATGTTTCTATCATCTAGTATTTAAGAATTCCCCAGTTCTATATAGCAAGAAAACAGTTTCAAGTAAAATGCCATAAAAATGTCACACAAATGAGTAAATGCAACAACGCATCACATCATGCCCAAAAGGAACCAAAGCTAAACAAGGAAACACAAATGAATACTACTAGAAACCTCAATAGATAGATCATTAAACATAGACCGTCCATAGCTATCCCAAATAAACATATCTCCCTCATAATACCAATAATCTAAAAGCAAGCCTCTAAGTCAGATGTCATTCAAATTTCTCGGCTTACTACTCAATGACTCGACTTGTTCCTTGAGCTACATCATTCAGGCGTACCATAAGAAAACAAATACAAAGCAAGAGTATAAAACTTAGATTACCTCAGGCTCATGACGCCAAGCCTGATAGCTCATATTTGGAGTAGTCTTATCCATCATAGATTGCCATTCCATAGCTGCATTTCCAACTTCAAGCAACTGAAGCAAATGCTCTAAATCATTCTCTGTCACAATATCCTCTGTCACCCTCATGTTATCGCTACCTCTGCGAATATAACCAAATTATCCTCAGATAATTCTAATCAATTAAAAGAAAAAAATCATTTCTTTTGCCAATGTCATTGCTATTCTAAAAGATAATGCAAACCAAGTACCTTATCAAGCTTAAATTAAAAGTAAACGTTACGTTTTAAGAGAGATAACTAAAATTCTACATCTTTCAATAACTAACCTTGAGACTAATCCTGATTCATCACTCTCTTCCACAGGAGCTGAACCGGTCGCCGATTTATTAGCTCTGGTATCATTCCTTGACCAGATGGTGCGACAAACGGAGAAAGCAGAGAGAGCTGTGAAAGCAAGCCAAAGCCTACGAGCACCAAATCCAGGTGGTGCAGTCCATAGAAACCGAAGCTTAGACCGAAACCCTAAATAAATCAAACCGGTCCATCTTGGACGCCAAGACCATCCGATTAATAACCCGATCATGACGGCGAGCCAAATCGGAACTGCACATAGTAAGATGTCGACAAATGTCTCTGTAAAAGAGGGATTCTTCAAGAAATTCAATAGATCAAAATACGTCTCATCCATAGCGATTCTAACGTCTCCGATTTGGATACGAGAAAAATGTCAGATTCCCGAAGGAAAATGGGATTCTGAGATCGTCAAAAATTTAAACGACATGAATCAGGAGAATCGAAGACGAAGACGAAGACGAAGAAGAAGAAGAAGAAGAAGAAGAAGAAGAAGGGATAATAATAATTTGTTTTTATTTTTTTTTATTTAATTGAGTTTGGTGATTAATTGATTAATTCAGCAAAAAAAAAAATCTGATATTATTTGCTGTGCTTGAAACGACGTTGGCGGGTGAAAGGAAATGATAAGGAAACAAGCACGGTGGCGATGACGTGGCGCTTTCGTTGACTGACAATTCATATCACACGCGTCAGATCTAAGCGCGTCGTGTTCACTACATAGAGGAATATACTCAAGAATCAATTATTGTGTTAGCATTAGAAGCACGTTTACTCAAATTTATTCGTTTATTAATTTGCAACAATTGTAGGAGATAAGAGCCTAATAATTTATCGAATAAGGTTAAACTTGGTTGATTTTCGAATATATAAAGGAATTTTCACTGAGCATATCCAAATGAGGAGGTGAGATACACGCGAGGGTAAGGGAGCGTGGAGAACAAAAGGTTGGAAAAGAAGTGGATAAGGGAGAGATAAGTTTGCTGAGAGATTCACGTGTTGTCATCGTTAAGACTGTAAAAGCCCATTAAGGCCCATTTAGAATGGAGCGTGCGATAAATCTCACACGTGCTAAAAACGCTTTAACCGAAAATTTCGAAATTTCCATTTGGGTCAAGTTCAACGGTTCGAAAACGGTAACAATGGTTACGCCAACGTTGAGGCTAGTATTCGTCAAGGGTCCAAGAGAAGGCGATGCTCTAGAGTACAAACTTGGGTCTACGATTCGTGTTGGTCGGATCGTTCGTGGTAATGAAATCGCCATTAAAGACGCTGGAATCTCCACTAAGCATCTCTGGATCGGATCGGTTTCTGGGAATTGGGTGATTCAAGATCTTGGATCTTCCAACGGTACTTTATTGAACTCGAATGCTCTTGATCCGGAGACGCCGGTGGATCTCGGAGATGGCGATGTTATCGAATTTGGTGAGTATACATCTATTGTGGTGAATTTTGTGATTGATGATGCTCAGGAGGAGAAGCCTCCGAGGAACAATAGGCGTCAGGCTAATGCGAGGAAGCGAATTAGGGTTTTTGAAAGTAGCAATTTGGATGTGAGAATTGTGAATAAGCCTAGTTCTAGGGTTAGGAAAGTTAGGAAAATCGAGGATTCTGAGAAATTAGGGGTTACTGATGGAATAAAGGAAGAGGAACTTCTGGTAGAGAAAAAGGGAAACTTTAGGAATGTTGAAAGTATCCAGAGTTTATGTGTAAACTCTGTTAAAGTGGAAATTGAGGATTCAACAATGGCAGAGGAAAATTCAGGGGGGGGAGTGAAGAAGATTGAAAGTGTTGGAAAATCTTGTTTGGGAGTGGATCATGTAGAGGAGGAAGCTTTAAAGGAGAAGAGGATTACAAGGACTACCAGAAGCAAGAAGATTGAAATTGTTGGAGATTCTTATTTGGAATTGGAGATGGTTTTAAACCGAGCTAGAAAGAACAAAGGGAAGAACAAGAAAGCAGAGCAGAAGCCACTGAAGAGCTTTGAAGATGGTGAGGTTACTGATGTAGGAGAGCAGGATTTAAGCTGTCCTGTTGAAGAAGATATGAAGAATGAACTTGATACAGATCTAAGAAAGATGACATTAGGAGCATTGTTCATTTTTCTGGAAGGTCATCTGTCAAAAGAGATAAATCGCGAGACAGAAAGTATGATTGAGCCCATGCGAAGTAAAACTCAGAGAGTTCGTGAGTATATCGCGGAGCAGAGAAGAGTTCAAGCTAAAGCGTGTGTGTGTTGAATTGAAAAAGTGTGCAACTGATATGGTGGACACCTATGTTTGGTATAGCTTCACTTCATGAAATAAGAAGCACATACTGATAGGTACAAGTTTTCTTATGATGTGGATCTTAATGCTGTGGGCTTGGCTGTGTTGCTTAGAGTTTTGACTGCAATGATTTACTTGCGTTTTCTTTGCGTGTGAGACAAAGTAAACATTGAAGTGCTGATGTTTGAGTAGGTTCATAAGTATCAGACTTTTTCCCATTTTATAGTAGGTTTCAAGGACATCATCCTAGACATTTATATCAGTTTTGAAGTATATAAGTCATATTCCATTGGCGATTTTGTCTTAGAATACTGATGTTGAATGCTTGACCATGTATTTTACCAGATGCCAAGAAAGCTGACGTCTTTGCTCTAGTCTTTGTTTTCTTTTCATGTGTTCAAAGATAAATGCAAGTTCTTCAGAAGTGCCATGAAAAAAGAAAATCGTAAAGCAGGTCTAGATATCTGAATATTTCACTATAGCTTTAAATTTCTGGGAGATGAGGAAAGATATATTGATAGCTCCATTTTGTTCTTGTTTCTAACCCGAGCCTGTGCTGCTTTTGTTGTCACGAGAATGCTCATATTTTACATCAAGCAATTGTACACACTCTTCTCCTGACATAAGTATTCTTGTAACCGTGGAGTGACTTATGTCACTGATATTATGAAGTCGATGCGATTCTTGTAACCGTGGAGTACTATTTGGCCATCTCTCCTTGTGATATTAACTTGTAAACTTTTATTGTTGATCTTAACTTGAATAGGGTATGCTATGTAAAGCACTGAAGGCACCTTTACCGGTTTGAAGGTGAATGATTGTGTTTGCCCTTTGGGGTCCCTGAAAAGACCAAAGGTAAGAATCTCATTAACTAAGGTTAGTTAGTTAGCTCTTTCACATGCTTCATCTTATTGTTTCATCAACATATTTGTAAGTAAGAGATAAGGTTTCTGCTTTTACATTTAAGGCTCTCTTTTTTTTTCAAGTTCACATGTTAAACCAACTCTTTCCTTTTTTCATCCCTATATGAATAGCCCATGTTACTATTAGCCTCTAAAAGACCACAGTTCCACCAAAAACCTAACGATTTAATAAGCAAGAGTGTACTCATCTTCTTTCTCTTATGGCTCGGAACAAGATCGAATTCCCTCTTGATGCTGAGGCCTACGAGATCATCTGCAAGATAGGCGTTGGTGTTAGTGCTTCGGTCTACAAGGCCATATGCATTCCCATGAACTCAATGGTAGTTGCCATCAAAGCCATTAATCTTGATCAGTCTCGAGCTGATTTGGACAGTCTTCGCCGTGAAACCAAGACGATGTCTCTGCTTTCTCATCCGAATATCCTCAATGCTTATTGTTCATTCACCGTTGATCGATGTCTTTGGGTGGTTATGCCTTTCATGTCTTGTGGCTCTCTTCATTCCATTGTCTCTTCTTCTTTCCCCAATGGTTTACCGGAAAACTGCATTTCCGTCTTCCTCAAGGAAACTCTAAGTGCAATCTCGTATCTTCACGATCAGGGTCATTTGCACCGGGACATCAAGGCCGGTAACATTCTAGTAGATTCTGATGGATCCGTGAAGCTCGCTGATTTCGGAGTATCCGCATCGATCTATGAACCCGTGACATCCTCCTCTGGAACAACATCTTCGTCTTTAAGGTTAACTGATATAGCGGGAACACCGTATTGGATGGCTCCTGAAGTGGTTCACTCTCACACAGGGTACGGTTTCAAAGCAGACATTTGGTCATTCGGGATAACGGCTTTGGAGTTAGCACACGGGAGACCTCCGTTATCTCACTTACCGCCGTTGAAGAGTCTGCTCATGAAGATCACCAAAAGGTTTCATTTTGCTGATTACGAGATCAATACAAGCGGAAGCAGCAAAAAGGGTAACAAGAAGTTCTCAAAAGCTTTTAGAGAAATGGTTGGTTTGTGTCTAGAGCAAGATCCTGCTAAAAGACCATCTGCAGAGAAGTTGTTGAAGCATCCTTTTTTCAAGAACTGTAAAGGAGTCGACTTTGTGGTCAAAAACGTGTTGCATAGCTTGTCAAACGCAGAGCAGATGTTTATGGAGAGCCAGATTTTGATCAAGAGTGTTGGAGATGATGAAGAAGACGAAGAAGAAGATGAAAAGATAGCAAAGAACAGGAGAATCAGTGGGTGGAATTTCCGTGAAGACGATCTCCAACTTAGTCCAGTGTTCCCAGCTACTGATTCAGATACTTCTGAGTCCAGTCCACGTGAAGAAGATCACATCCAAGACAAACAGGAAGACGATAACGTCACAATAACCGGGTCGGAACTCGGTTTAGGTTTGTCAAACGAGGAAGCTAAGAACCAAGAAGGTGAGGTTGTAGGGTTTGATAGAGATTTGGTGTTAGAGAAACTGAAAGTGTTGAAGAAAAGTTTAGAGCATCAAAGAGCGAGAGTGTCGATTATAATCGAAGCATTGAGTGGAGACAAGGAAGAGAAGAGCAGAGAAGAAGAGCTTCTAGAGATGGTGGAGAAGTTGAAGATTGAATTGGAAGCTGAGAAGCTAAAGACCTTGCGTGCTGATAAAGATAGTGTTTTGGGTTAACTATTCTAAACTTGTTAAAATTTTGTCTTTCTATAATCATTTAGTGGCATGAAACATTATGATTTTACGAAAACAAATATTTACTGGTTCTAGTTCTTAGAATCAACTGTACTTTAATAGTGTACTAATGTAATAGTATGTTGCATTGTAAAACATTTCATCCTCAAACAAAAAGGGGAAAAAGGTTTTTATATATATATATATATAATTAACTAAGATGTTAGTTCTTAAACTGTTACCTTTACAATAATTTTTAAAGATTCTGGAATATATTTGACCTTTATCTAAAATTCGTTGATTACTTGTTTACTTGATTCATAAAATTTTAACATATTAATAAAATTCATATATCATTAGCGTCTTTTTTTTTGGTCTCAAAATCATTATTGAAGTAACACAAAAATATTATTAAACTTTGAAATCAACCCAAATAAGCAATTTGGGGATTTGATCATGGGCTAAAATAAATGAATATGTTGGGCTGAAAATACTAATTCCAAAATAGTTCATCTTGGTTCTACAAGCCTTACTTAGCAGACCCACTCGGTTCTAGTCACATATATTTGGGTTTGCATGTCATATTCCCTGATCCCTGTCTTTGAAAACCCCCAAAAAAAATTGAATTGTTAACTTAAAACTTAGATATGTTGTATTAGCTAAAAGCATAAAACTTAGATATGGAAATATATAATAACAAATATTCAAAATGTATATATATATATATATATATACATATATTTACACATAAAAGTTTGCATGATAAACTAAAATTTATTTTGATAATTATATTTATAACATATGCATATTATTTCTAAGAAATATGAAACATGTAAGAGTGATTAATATTTGTGGAACCACGTTGTACTGTATTTCATTTTAATTAAATTTAAATTGCAATATATATAAAATAATTTTGAGGAGATGGTTGCCCGGTGTTTACGGGAGGAAAAGCATGTACACGTGGGAGATGTTGAATCAGTCAAAGCTTCTTCAGTTTCCTCTTTTGTCTTTTTCTTGTTTCAGTCTTTTTTTGCGCCTTTCCCATATTTCAATCCTTGGAAATAGTATAACAACAATCTTTCCTTTTGTTACTCTAACCTTTTTTTCCAAATATAATTTGTTTTTACAATCTCGGTATTTTCAACCCAACATAGTTTGGGCGAAAATCTGATTTTATAATTGTTGATTTTGACATATTTTAAATTAGTTTTTTTTTTTTTTTTAAATTAGTTGCATAGCGAGTAAATGAAAATTTATTTGATGGAATAACTAGTAAACCGAACAACTAAAAATATATTTAGAAATTACATATACAAAGGAACAAATCTGATTTTTTATTTGTTGATTTTGACATATTTTAAATTAGTTTTTTTTTTTTTTTTAATTAGTTGCATAGCGAGTAAATGAAAATTTATTTGATGGAATAACTAGTAAACCGAACAACTAAAAATATATTTAGAAATTACATATACAAAGGAACAAAAAATTTGCATGACTTTTCCTATAATTCCTTTTTCAAACTCATAAATCATAATCTAAAATAGTTTATTTAGATTGACGGCCAAAATAGTTAATAAGTATGATTTTTTTAAAAATTTGGGACTCAAATTCATGATCCGACTATCTTTTAATCCAAAATTTAATGTATTGTCACTCGGTTGATTTAGTGATGTTAAAACATAAATTAGACTAGAAGTTTTCTAAAAACTTCTTAATAGTTTCTAGAAACTGATTTTTTTTAAGTAAGAAGCTGGATTTAGAAGATTAATATCCAGCTAATTAAAGCTCTTTTAAAGACAAAATTTAATTGCATGTTAGGAAAACGTTAATTAAATACTCCCTCCGTTCTTTTATAAGTGATATTTTAGGAGAATGCACATAGATTAAGAAATCATTTAATTTTTGTTTATTTCTAAACAAAACATCATTTATTATCTAATCAACCAATAAAAAAATAATCTACAGAATATAAATCGTCAAAACCAATAAAAAGTAATTAATTTTGCATTGAAAATTGAAAACATTATTTATTTAAGAAAAAAAATAGAAGCTTAAAACATCACTTATAAAATAACGGAGGGAGTATGTTTTATTAAAGTTAAAAGAAAACATACAGAATGGGATGTGACTAGGGTTAACTATAGACCTTTATTTGGAGTTTTAATATATACTAATATTTTAAAGTTACTTTTATATTTGAAACAAGTAAATATATTAGTGATGCAATAACGAAGTGGGCAATGATGTAATACTTGATGGAAATATTTTGTCTAGTTCAATCACGCGAATCAGCTTATTAAGTAGACATTTTTAAGATTCCAACCAATTGTAAGCTAACTGATATTTTCGGTAACAAATGATTCTTTTGTGGATAGGAAGTCTCATCAAAAAATAAAGAAGAAGAGGATTTTAGGATGAGTCCGTCTTTAACTTTATGCCAAAGAATTCTTCTTTTTTGGGTGGCGGGGGGATGATTAGGTGTTCAACATTTTTGATTTATTGCATAGTTAATAAACAATTATTTAAACTCGATATAATGTACGTTAATATAAACACATATCTAAAAATATACGAAAATAATTAATATCGATTAATTGTGTCATTGTGTGGCAAGTAGATGATACAAAACATTTACTATTAATTTCAAAATAATATGTTACTAAATTATTATTTGTATTTTGTGAAGGAAAAAAAATATTATAATAAAGTTTCATCAGCAGGAGAAAAAATTGTATTAGTGATAGGTATAATAGAAATTATAATATTTTTAAGATGTGTGACAAATTGTAAAACAACATTTGTAATAATACAGGATATTGTAGGTATAATTTTACTAAAAATGGTTAGTAGGTGCAAAAATAAAGTAATTAATAGTATTTTTTTTTTTTTTTTTTTTGATATACCCGATCGGCTGATCCGGTCAGCCCTGGGGGAACGCACCGAAGTGCTACCATGTGGACTCACTACCACCCCGAAGGATGGGCTACCACACTGCCTAACCCAAGTTTGGAATGCTTTCCGACTAATGCCCGGGGGTAGCTGGATCGTCTGTTACCAGACTACCAGGTAAACTGTCTGGGCCGAAGCCCAAGCCCAGACTTCCCACAAAGTGTTGATAACAGCGAGGGAGGAAGATCGAACCTGGGTTCGGGGATTTCACCCTCAACTCCAGACTCGCCCTACCACTAGCCCACCACCTTGCGGGCGTAATTAATAGTATTAATTTCGTTTGTTTATTAGGTGGTCCAAATTTCATTAATTAGGTTTAGTGGATGCCTATGGTACACCACAGTTAGTGAGAACGAGTTGGTGTTGTGACTTGTGATTCTGTTTCTGCATTTGTTTTTTGGATTTTAGTACTCTGCTTTTAGGTTAAGAACGGGACCATGTCCTCCTCTCCTCTTTTCTCATAACTAAAGGCGAAAAATAAAATTAATTCGTTGCATAAAGCATAATATACATTACTTCATACGTTTAAATGTTTTCTCGAGACTTGCTGCATGAAAATGTTTGGCTACGAGTTTAGCAAAAAAATGTTTGGCCTAAGAAATGTTTTTTTTTTTTTTGATAAGCAGCCTACGAAATGTTTTTGAGAATTGGTTCAGAAAAAGCTTATGGTGCTGTTGCATATATATATAGGCATTAACCTTAAGAAAAAAACAGTCTTTGTCTCATCTCTTAAGTTTAAAGTCGTTAATGTTACTTTTAGCTTACAGAGTCAATAATGAAGTGCTAAATCACTAGAAAGTTATATCGACATTTATTTTATTTTTGATAAAGAAAATTATATCGACATTGGGTCGATAAAAAAGGGTTTTCACTTGTTCATGGATTAATTGGTCCGATTAAGTAACTAATGCTGTCTTTAAGCTTTGCGATGATGTGACACCAGATGCTATTAATTACACGATATTATAATTGTATTATACTAATAGAATAATTATATACGTCCCATTGGCTTTGACGATTGACACGTGAATTCATGTGAAGATGGTCCTTCATGTTTCGCCATTTCTAGGATCCCCCACTCGATTTGACGTGATTCATATTGGTATCTACAAAGGAACTATACATTTTTAGTAGTTTAATAATCAAAATTGTTAGAGCATATGCAAGGGTGCATCTTTGAAAATTGATCTTAAGGGTAAAATAATATTAAAATATTATAAGAGCTTTAATTAAGATCTTTTGTAAAGTAAGTGATTATTGGTAAAACATGATTAGATCTTATGAATTAATAATTTAATAATCAAAAACTTTAAATGTTTTTTAAAAATTACAAAAATTATTTTAAAAATTGAAAACATTAAAAACTAAACTAAAATTTTGAAAATTTATATGTTAACAAGTAAAGTTTACTTGCATCACAATACTAAAGAAGAAATGAATACAATTCTAAAGGAAAAAAAGAATTCAATACTAAAGGAGAAATGAATTCAATTCCCACATCAATTACATCCTTTCTCCATTAGCTTGATCAAATTCTTCTTGATCACTACTCAATCATGTGCTATTGTCAATCATACCTTAAAATTGTCCAACAGAAGATGTGGAAGAATCCTCTCTAAATGAGTAGTTTCTTAAATGCAAAGATGGATACACTCCAAAGAAAAAGGAATGAAACAAGAGAAAAGGCAAACCTCTTTGGGTAGCTTGCAAGATTGAATTTGGACTTGGAGAATGAAACATAGAGATCATTGGCGTTATGAGACACAAACAATGCTTCAACATCTCTGTGCAAATAACAGAGCTACAAATCAAATTCAAGCAAATAACAGAGATGGAATGTGTTTATCTGCATACCGGAGATTTCAGGGCTAGATGTTGAATACACTATTAATGGGATCAAAGTCACATATAACCTCCAGCTCCAATAACTAACACCAAAGACTTCAAAAGATTTGACTGCCCTAAAATCATACACACACAAACTTAGAACAAAAAGGAAGAATCAATTTGGGGAAGACACTAGCAGATGAAACAATCAATTCAGATTTCATACAAATGAAGTCAAATTTCTTATACATGAGTAAATTACACAAATGTAATCAAAGGGAAAAAAAAAAACCAAAAATAAAGTTTTCATCTTTCAGCTCCATGATCATTAACTAAGAATTATCCATCCTATTGGCTAAAAATTTCAAATTGAAATCAATTCAATGAGAAACGAGAAGGTGAAAAGAGTTGCAATTTGAGCAAAGTACCTTCAACAACAAACGAAGGAAGTAACAGTTGGCGACTATAACGAATCTGATCCGGAGAAAACCCGTGCTCAAGCTCCGGCACCGTTAGATACGACGCCGCATCGTTCAACCGCCGATTTCGAAGTTACCTTGATAATACTCTTGAGATGCTTAACGAATTCAGAATCAGGTGTAGATTCATCTTAGGAGGAGGAAGAAGAAGAAGATCGATTCAGAATTAGGGTAAAAGACGAAATCGTAGGAGGAGGAAGAAGAAGATCGATTCGTAATCAACCATGAGCTCCTTCAATGGAAACAACAGCAACATCGATAATCTCCTTTTTTCATTTACAAAATTCGCAGCCAATCCTGTTGTGTCACGTGGAGCCGCAACTGGGCTTAAAACTGTTCTTGGGCAAGAGCAGTTCTCAGGATCCAAATCTACTATTCCAATATATTTCTATTTTTTAAAGCTTAAGAACACAGTTGTGTTGTAGCGTTAATGATGGTCTTAGATTGTCACTATTTGGTGAAAATCCAGTTTAACAAATTGTCTAGTGACATAAGGCGGCAGTATTAGTTTTAAAAAGTAAAAGACAACAATAAAATATAACAATACTTTTTTTGTTCAATAGCATATAACATACGGATTTGATTCGTGTGGAAGCACAATGATAATAATAATAATAATATAAACTAGTATTAAAAAAAGAAGAAGATAATCATAACTTAAATCACTAGATTACAAGTCATAGTCTAATAATACATTTATAAGTGAAATAGATTTTAGATGAAATGGGTTTGTCGTGTAGAAGTTATTGTTGCGGCAAAATATGCTTTTTAGTATGTGAATACTACTTTTGCACACACAAAAAAAAAACAGTATGTGAATACTACTATATCACAATTAGTTGATATGAGAAAAAATTGGTGTAGTGATCGTGATGTGTTTCGAATATTCTGTATTGATTAATTCAATGTTTTGACTACGAGACTTAGTTAAAAACAGAAAATATTTGAAGAAAAAGAATAATAATTAATAATAATAAGTATAGTTCTTAAGAAATGTTTTTGGGTGTTTTTTCTGGTCAAATAGAGTATGAATAAGGTTTTCTCAGATTTTTTAAATGAATAATCATTATTATTTTTAGATGAAATTGCAGCTTCTTTTGTAATCGAATGTTTCTCTAAAAATATAGTCCAAATTAATTTCACTTTACTTCTATATATAAGTAATATGCAATATAAAATGTATTTATCTTTCCTTAGTTTTTTTCAACAGCTTTTATTTTTGGTCGGACTAAACTAAACTAAACTAGATATGGACTTGTGCGTTGCACGGATTGCTGGTCGAAATTTTTATTTTTTATTTTTTGGTAAGCTTAACTAAAATTATATAAACATATATGTTTTAATTTTAGAAAATGGCATGATATATTTCCAATAAATGATAAATAATTTTTACATGATTTATGTTAATTTTTAAGTCACCCTATCACCACCTCCGTAACCATCAACCACCACCATCGTCACCTCTATTAACAATCACATGCTACTCCTATTTCTTTTAGTATGACATGCTACTTTATTAAATGACATTTTTTTTCCTCCGATTCTCATTAGATGTCTCTCTTTCGTCGTCAAATTTCCAGTTCTGATTTTTTTTTTCTGATTTCGTGTTATTAATATTTATTACATGTTTTTTTTTCTTTTAGTTACATGTACGTTTTGTCTTTTGTTTGAGGGACATTTCATCTCTAAAAAACATTAGTTTTCAAATTTATTTATTTTTACTTACAAAGGTTAATTACTAATATTATCCTCAAAATAATTTATGACAAGAAAAAAAGAGGAAAAGCTTTACCAATAGAATGAAGTTAAAGCAATGGTGATGTTTATGAAGAAATTAGTTTGCTGGGTGAGAAAATATGAGATGATATATTTGTTTATATAGAGGTGAGTATTTATAATCTTTTTTCTTATAGGATTAATCATGGATTATATAATTTCTTTAATCCTTTTTCTAGCTATTTTGAAATCCTTTTTCTTGTACTGTTAGCATAATTTTATGATTTCGATTTTTATGAAAAATTAATATACATATAATTTCCTTATATATACATATAGTTTCCTTATAAGAATATTTTTCTATTTTTGAAATTAAACTGTTTAAATTTATAATTTTGTTATAATTATATTTTTACAATTTTTAATTTGTTAAAACCAAATTTTTGTGTGCCACATGGTAAATATCTTATGGAAATATATGTATAATTTCCTTATAATTATTTTTTTTACAATTAAAACTGCTAAATTTATATTTTTCTTATAATTATATTTTTCTTTTTTTAATTATTTAAAAAGAAAATATTTATTTGATACATGGCAAAATCTTAAATCAATAAGTTTGACACGTGGCACGATCACGTGAGTTACTAACTTTGAAAATCGTAGTTTATATAATATTATAATAAGATGTTCAGAAATCCAAACTGAAAGAGTGAAAGTACAAATTTTACATAGCTAATATCTTTTCTTAGTTATTACTTATTTCATTTATTATTAATTTTATTCTAAAGAATAACTTAAAATTTATTATTGTTCAAACTAGTACGTAAGATGGTTAGAGTTTGACCCATTTACTCATTTGGTTTAACAACTGGTATGTTTACAAAAACATTTTTATAATATTTACCAGATATAGTTTCATATTTTTAAATCATAATCATGTGTACTTATAAATGAGTGGCGTAAACGATGAAAAAAATAATGGATTAAACCTAATACATATGTATTTCCTTAGTTTCAATATATAGGAATTAGATATATTTTTAACATATAGGAATTAGATATATTTCCTGGAGTACTAACAGGATGACAGTTTGCCCCGGTAGTTCAACTAATGAATGTTATATCAATGATGAATTGTCTTTTATGGAATTGCCGGGGGGCGAATAAACCCAATTTTCGAAGATCGATTCGATATATTTTGAAGAAACATAAGACGGATATTCTAGCTATTTTCGAGACCCATGCGGGAGGAGATAGAGCGATGAGGATATGTCAGGGGTTGGGATTTGATAATTCTTTTCGTGTTGACGCGGTCGGTCAAAGTGGTGGACTGTGGTTGTTATGGAGGACGGAGATAGGCGATGTGACTATTATTGATTCAACGGATCAGTATATTCACGCGAGAGTGGTGACTGGAGAAGAAGTGATGCACTTAATAGCTGTTTATTGCCGTGACGGTGTGGTGGGGATGGAAGTGGAGGTGTGGTAATATATTTGGTACAAACAACAAGTGTCGGGATAGGGTGTGCTATGTGAAAGACTTCGCCCGAGAGGTTACGGCTGCTAACTTGAGTATTAATGAAGGTGGTCGTGCTGGACCAGTGCGGGTGGTAAGACAGATAGCTTGGACTCCCCCAGGGGAGGGTTGGATGAAGCTAAACACGGATGGGGCTTCTCATGGGAACCCAGGACTAGCAACCGCAGGTGGAGTTCTCCGGGATATAGATGGAAATTGGTGTGGCGGCTTTGCGGTAAACATTGGGTTGTGTTCAGCGCCTCTAGCTGAGTTATGGGGAGTCTACTATGGCTTATTTATAGCTTGGGATAGAGGAGCTAGACGGGTTGAGCTGGAGGTGGATTCGGAGATAGTTGTTGGATTTCTCAAGACAGGGATTAATGATACTCATCCGCTGTCATTCCTAGTACGTTTGTGCTACGGCTTCATCACGAAGGACTGGATTGTCCGTATTTCGCATGTGTATAGGGAGGCTAATCGTCTTGCAGATGGATTAGCTAACTATGCGTTCTCTTTACCGTTGGGATTCCATTTGTTGGAAGCTCCACCGGAGTGTGTTAGTTCGATTCTGTTTGAGGATTCTATAGGACTATCGCATCCGCGAAATGTCCGTTTGTAGATTGTATTTTCTTTTTTAATAATATGGGAGGCTTGCCTCCCTTTGCTTACCAAAAAAAAAAAAAGATATATTTTTAAATGTCTTACAAGTTTCTATGCAAATTTTAAAATTATAGTTGAAATTTTGTGACTACTTATATTATGTAATACTTTCTCTGTTTCTAAATGATGATGGTTTCACATATATTAAAAAATTGATGTTTAATTATAAATGTGTACCATATTTTGTACTAAATAATTTTTTGTAATTCTAAACCAATAATAATTCAATAAATTCTTTGATCAATATTTCTTGAATTTTACAGTTCATCATCACTAATAAGCAAAATCATTAAAAAGCTATCTTTTATGATTTAGTTTGACTAATTTTTGTAAACCAAATATTTAATGATATTTTCTTTTAAAAATAAAATTTTAATATGCATGCTTTTCACTTATATATCTTATATATCAAAACAGAGGGAATATTAATTGTGAGAAGGTTACATGTATATCAAGTTTTTTTTTTTTTTGTCCTCCGAAATTAATTAGAGCTCAAAAGAGCCATTCCTGTGGAATGTTGTTTACATATGTGATATGAAACGGTTCTGTACGAATTTTTTGTGCCAGATTATCCGTTTTTACATTAGCATTACGAGAAATTAAAGATAAAGAGAAATATGAGAATTCTTCCTTGTCGCTCTGGAATTCCTCCAAGTACACTGAAAACGCCGGCCATTCGGTTGGAGAAGACACCATCTTCACCAGATCAGAACAGTCTGTAAGGAACGCTACCTCTCAATTATCTGCACCAATCATACACTTCATCGCCCAGAGAAGAGCCTCGAATTCTGTATGTAATATGTATATCAAGTTCTATTTTGAAAAAAACAAACATTAGAAAATCATAAAAGTGCATTAACATCAATAAATGATCGTTTGGTAATAGTAATTTTTTTGGTTAAGACTTTAATACTCCTAAGTCCTAATAACTTACGACTTAAAACTTCATGATTGTAACTAAACTTAACTTCCTTAAGTCGTCCTCGCCAAGTCCAACAACATCAACCATTTTTTTTGTTCATTCATGATTTTGTTTTTAGCTTCTCTCATGTCATGTACCATTAAATAACTTATTCATATATATATATAGAGTATATGCTTAGTCAACAAAAATTCTTAATACCCACTTTCATTTCTTTGGTTTATAAAGTCACATTAAAAAATTTCCAATAGCATCATGACCCGAAGATTAAAGAACCACCACTATGGACCTATGGTAATAACCTTGATTAGAAATGCTCATGAATCAGAACTAATATAATATCGAAACGCACAAATAGGCAATGCTCTCGTTGTTCCTTCATCGTTGAACCAGCATTAAATATATATATACTTATGATTTTTGTGCCAATCAAAACGTAAAGTATCTAAAGATCACAAAAGGAAAACACATACAAATATTGTAGTCAAATACTACTAAACAAAAACAAAAAGACAAACATACTAATTTACAGTACAATTTTTATTCATTTCAATAATTTCGTGGAGTAGTAATGATACTGAAAATCCGAAAGTCCCTTAGTTTCGTCTTTTGTACCTTCCAAGCTCTATATTTTCCATTAAGAACAAGCAAAGCTTTGATACTTATTTATTTTTCCAACAAGAGCAAAGCTTTGTAATAGACTACCTCAAATCACTTATATTCATCTATATATTTATTTATATAGAACATTTAGAAATGGCTCGCTGAGTCAGTATGGTGGTCGTGCGTGGACCCATGTATATGGCTCATGCCCTAACTGACCTGCCCCATTGGGAATCAGATGCGGCGGTATGTTGTAGCCTGGCCCGGCCATCCCCGATAGATCAGGCAGGCTACTACCGATTCCGGGCGGCGAGTCACCGCCTCCGTGAATCTGTCTTGAGCCGCCACCGTCTTCCTCCTCTTCCATAGGCAATCTCTCATAAGTAGCGTTAGAGAAAGTAGCAGCAATCACCATGACCGACCCTATGGCCAAGAGCGGTCCTACGACGCTTCCTCCAACGACCTGACCTTGGACCCCGGCTAAGTAAACCGTTAAACCGGTTGAACCGGGTGGGGAAGGTCCAGGGAGGAAAGCACCGGTTAAAGATAAGATCTCAAACCTGCCTTGGAGGGAGACGACGCCTCCTGGTGCCGCGGCTTGACGGAGGGTGACGTTAGCGACGGAGCCTGTGCCGCTGAGAACGCAAACGCCGCGTTGTCTGCGTCTAGAGAAGTGAGCGATTGTCTCAGCTACATCGCTGCCGTCAGAGATCTCCAAGACATGGCTACGGAGTGCGTTGGGGCTGTCTCTTGTTACAAAGATTGGAGCTTTGGGTTTGTTTTTGGATCCTGGTGGTCTACCTCTTGGTCTACGGTTGACCACCTCGACCGCTCCTTCTCTTGGATCGTCGTCTTCGTCTTGGTCGTTATCTTGGCTCTGATTCATGGCTATTCCAAGATCTCCTTTGGAAAGAAGACTTTGGTGGTGATGGTTTTGGTGATGGCCTGAGGAGGCCGAATGGTCCACCATGCCGGCTAAACCACTCTGGTTCGTCCACCAAGGGTTTGCCATGATTGACCAAAAACTGAAAATTCACTAAAAAGAAAGATCAATAAATTGTTACCCTGATGATTTGCTTGAAAGGCCTCTAGGGTTCCAACTTTACAAGGTCAAGCTCTTTCTTGAAAATTTTCTTTTCATTTTGATTTCTCTAGTTTCATATGAAATTTAGGAGTTGTTGATGATAAAAGTAAAGAAGAAAAGGCTAAGGTAGGAGAATTAGATGCAATTGTGGAATGGAACTAGAATCAAAGCAAAGCTATTGAGACTTTGATTTTCTTTCCAAGAATCAATCGCAGAGAGAGAAAGTGGGCAATAATTAATTTTCACAAGTTAGTATTATTTTATATAGGGTTTGATGGTTTATATAGAATCCAAGAACGCAATATGTACTATGTGTGCAATCTCTTTATATAAATATACTGGACCCATTTATGAGTCTATTCTAAACCAACAGTGGAATTGAATACCGATTATGCTAAAGTCCTAATTAAGCACCAGAAATACCATTAGATATTTAATGAACTCGTCATACCAGAAATCATATTACTGAGGTTTCCTAGACAAGTCTTGGGTTTCACATGGTGTAATATTTTTAGGAAAGATCGGTCACGTTTATGGGGAAAGAAATTTCAGAAAAGACATTGTTGTTTCTCTGATACAGCTTGTAAAACCCAAGAGACAGCATAAACAATTGTACATGAACACAAAAATTGAAATGGGCCGGGGAACAAGACCAAAGTGTTGTTCTTTTTTTTTTTGAATCTTTGGAAATAGATAAGTGTTGGAATGTTGTGGCATGGGGAACTAAAAAAAATTTAAAATAGGATCAACATTTTCCTCTTAAACTAGAGGAGTAATATCATATGTTTTGCAGTTATACATACAATAAATGTAGTTATCTTTTAATAAATCAAGACATAAAATAATAAAATAAAATGTAATTAATAGATTAGCATTGGAAATTAGGGTTAAGTGGGGCATAGTGCGCGTGAGCATTGGGGTGGTGGGGAGCACGTCATTATCCCTTGCCCCGACGTCTCCACTCTCGACAACTCTTAATTACCCTATTTCTATAATAAGATATTGATACGTTTGATTAATTAATCCAAGTATCTAACTTCTAATCTAATTAAAAAAAAAAAACTTCTAATCTAATGAGTACTTTGTACACCTAAATATTTTGAGTTTTTACATAATTATTAAGTCAATCATCAATAGCTTTAGTTTGTTTTTTTTTTTTTTTATAAATTTTGTTACTTACAACCTATTTATTAGAAACAAAATTTTTAAAACAAACCAATATTTTAAGCCACAATTTACCGTTACAATCTCAATTAATCATCCCTTAAACCACAATTGATACCATATAGAAAATTCTTGAACCATGTTCTAAATCCATAAGGTTTTTCTTAGTACGTAGTCAAGGCTGAATATACAAGGTTAGTAACTTAATCTTTGTCTAACCGCCTTTTAGATGTATGTTATCTCGAAAACTCTTTGACACTCTAGTCAGAACTGAGTTAATGTGAGTTGCCAGAAATTGGGAAAACAACGAGGATGATTTAGTTTTATGTTTGTTTGAACAAGGACATGGTGCAAATGCACTCCTCGCACATACCTATATACGGTCATATATGTAGGTTCAATATGCGAATTGATGTTCTTGAGTTCCTTGTTAATCGTGTTTATCAATCATACCTTGCCCTACTAGATGCAGTCTGCTTATGGCCGATATGACCCGTGTGATAACTCTGTTATGGCCCAATAGCTTCTGAGAGGTGTCACTTCTGCTAAGAGAGCATCCTTAGCATAACCATGGTGGGGGTGCTCCAATGTATGTGTACATTTAATTTTAAGTCAGCTCCTTGTAGATATTTAATTAACTACGAAGATAATTTGTGAGCTAGAGCAACCAGAGCTCGAATGAAGAGTTTATTCAAGAAAGCAAGTCATTTCCCGCAGCATCATGAGTCTTTTTCTTTGAGTAAGGGTGGTAGGACATGTCGTATACTAGTCTTTCAAAAGGCTGAAAGTATTTCGTCGGCTTTTCTTCGAAACGATTTCGATTGCACGTTGTATATATGTCACGATTATGTTGATGAATCACTCCCAACAGTATATTACATAACCATGTAGCATACTATTTTTTGAATGATCTATATATCTAACTTCTTAAAATAATTACAGATATTTTTCGTGTGATCCAAACACTTTTGTTTATAATCTAGCACCCTGTAGCATAACATCTGTTGATGTAGCTTAACATCTGTTGATCCAAACACTTTTGTTTATAAATCTTATCACATCCATATATAATAACATGGTATTTTAACATATACTAAAAGAATAGAAGAAGTTGAAAGATTACTGGCGATTTAATAAGTTAACAAAATTTTTTTTGTATTTTTTTCTATATTTTGTGCCAAAACCCAAATGTTATCCTCTAGACTCTAGTAGCTAATATTAAAACTCATGGTTATTATTTATCTAAACAGTAGTTTCAAGAAATTTACTATTTAACATAGCAACCTATTATTCACTCTTAAATTCAATATTTAAGACTTTAGTCTACATAATTGTTAAGATGATTAGACCTAGAAACCGAACCAAAAATGAACTTGTCGATTATTGTCAACTTGTTACCTAAAGTGGAAAAATCAAACTCTTCTTCATAGTGTGTCATGTCAACTTATGGATGTTACGAGTCGTTAAAAATTTCTCTTTTATTTTCCTCATGTTGTTACGTATTAGGATCTTTTAGCAAATGTCAATATACACTACGGTATTTGCGCCTGGAAATCTTGAAAATTGGTTTCAGACGCCAAGTTATCTTGTTTTTGGCTTTGAATGGTAACCCATTTTAAAGCTGTACAGCTTTGTACAGCTTTGACAGTTACCAATCACAAAAGCTTTATGAAAAGCGGTACAATATAAACAGTTTTTTTTTGGACAAAAACAAAAACAAATTAAAACGGTTACGGTTAAATACTGTTATGGTTAAATACGGTTACGATTAAATACGGTTATAACGGTTACGGTTAAATACGGTTATAACGGTTACGGTTAAATACGGTTATAACGGTTACGGTTAAATACGGTTACGGTTACAGTTACAACGGTTACGGATAATTACGGTTATAGTTATTTGATGACTACAATACGGTTAATATCGGAGGCGAAATCTTACGAGTTACCTAACTTATTATAATACTTTTCATAAAATCAAAAAGTATGTTACAAATAACATATTTGTTTGAGAAAAAGACTATTTTTTATAACGTAGATTTTTTCATACGCGGTATCATTTACTTTTTTGAAAATCTTAATCTCAACATTCGATAATTGTTTTTGCATTATATAGAGTTACAATTATATTTTTAAAGTTTTAACTATGCGGTTAACCATATGGTTAAATAATGGTTTTCATATGTTTACCGTTAATTAACGGTTACGGTTAATATATTTTTTAACTGTAACTAATTATTTTTTACGGTTAACGGTTACGGTTTTTAACCGTTTTATACGGTTACGGTTGAGAAACGGTCCGGTTACGGTACAACATATGGTTACGGTTAGCTTTTGGTCATGCCTAGTAGGCATGACCAAAAGCTAACCGTAACCATATTTTGGATCGTAACTGGACCGTTTTTCAACCGTAACTGTATAAAACGGTTAAAAACCATAACCATTCACCGTAAAACTAGATTAGTTACGGTTAAAAAAAATATAGTAACCGTTATTTCCGAAAAAGTAAATAATATAGCCTTTGAAAAAATTTCATTAAAAATAATGGTTTTTTTCTCAAACAATTATTTTGGAATGTTATATTGCTCAAAATGAAGAAAATTTTATTTATTATAGGACTAGTAAATTCATATTATTATTCTAACAATAAAATATTGTTCATTCTATATAATCTTAATTTTCACATGTAATTATATACTAAAGTACATTTCTATGTAATTTTTTTTTCTTTCTAAATTCTTAATATTATTTATTATGTGTACCGCTATGATGTTTCCAATCAGACTAAATTTTTAAAATTTGTTCTGCGTTATTTTTTTGTACAGCTTTCGTGTTTTATTCTTTTGTACAGCTTTGCACTATTCCCTAACAGCTAACAGCTCCAGCTAACAGCTCCAGCTAACAGCTAACAGCTTGTTACCAATCAGACCTTTTATTACAAAGTGCTAAACTTTTTCACAGAAACCTAATAATTAAGCTTATCAATCAATCAATCAATTAAAGCTTTTTGTATACAAAATTGCTAACATGATCCCAAGATCAAATAGTTGACAAATCATAAAGAAGCTTTTTCTACATTACATGAAATGACATGAGATGATTTTGCTTTGGACAAAACATGTCTCTATCAAACATTTTTCTTTCGATTGGTTCACTAGTCTCTTCACAATCTCTTTCTTTGTCTTGTTTTCAATATGGGTCCCTTGACTTGTTTACTATGTCTGAATCATTCATTCATCAGGAGAAACCCAAAAATGGAAGTTATTGTTCTAGAATTCATGTAACACTACTTTCTTCTTGTATTCAAGTTCACCCTTTGATGTAGTTTAATAGCCTGCAAATTCCAAAAGATTGTCAGTGTTCGAGTCGAAGAACAAGGACTTGAACCAGTCCCTAAAAAGGCCAAGTATTCGGATAACTATAAGTAGAAGTGCACTTTACCTAATAAGGTAATACATGATCAAGAACAGGAGTACAAAATACGCAATGAGTTTGCAACTTTTTCGATTAGACTTCTTCTCAAAGACCTGTCGTGTTAAAATCGAGTTTTATTCAGATATAAGTTTTGATAGCGAAAACAAAAGGGGTGATGCATAAGAGGTACGAAATCTTATTTACATACCAACTTGAAACGGTTGATCGTTCCTGACATTATCCCCCTCGCGGAGTCCATTTTGTTCCCCTGGACATACGACAACATATAGCTTAGAAGAAAAGCATGTGACAGAGATCTACAAAATGAAACATATGAAATCAAACTTCAGCTTACCACTTTGTCAAGCAAGCGGTTATGATTCTCAACTTCTTCATGTATATCTCCAGTCACCTGATAAGATATTGTTACCAACTTACATCTCAGGCAAGCGTTATTGCAAGCTAGATTTGACAAGAGTGAAAACAAAAAAGGCATTGTCTTTATAACTAGACTTTTTGAAGGCATTACATCATGGCTCGATACTCGTTGAGTCCAAAAGAGTTAAAAAGAGTCTAGTCTTAGCAATACTTAAGGGAATGTTCTTAATCTAAATGTTAGTTCAAGAAAATTCTTTCTCAAACAATTCACAATTAATCATTACCGAACTGAGAAAACTTCATACAGTTCCTAAAAACTAGATTTAATTTCTTTATGACTAGACTTTTCAAAAGCATTAGACCATCGCTCGATGCTCGTCTGAGTCCAAAAGATTTAACTAGGGTCTAGAATTAGCAATGCTTAAAGGAATGTTCTTTCTCAAACAATTAGGATCAGTGGCACAATCCATTTCACAATCAAGATTCAAGACTCACATAGTGTTGTTAAACATTTCTAAATCCTAATCTTTATGCTTGTGATGATCTTTTGACTCTTAAATCTTAAGTTAATTCAAGAAAAATCTTTCTCAAACGATTCACAATTAAACATTAGATCATCGCTCGATGCTCGTCGAGTCCAAAAGATTTAACTATGCTTAAGGGACTGTTCTTTCTCAAACAATTAGGATCAGTGGCACAGTCCATTTCAAAATCAAGAATCACATAGTGTTTATGATTGTGATGATCTTTTGACTCTTAAGTTCTAGAGATGAAAGAAACATACTCTCTTGAGAAACGAAACTCTGTCCTGAAGATTCTCCAACGCTTCATCATTGTCGCGTTCGTCATGAGAATACGAAGAAGAAGCTCTCAAGCGACCTTCTTCAAGTCCATCAAGACCATCGAATAGAGACGTTCTTGAAGCACGATTCTCCCTGCAACAAAATCAAAATCGTTCTTAATCAGATCCAATTTTCTCAAATTCTAGATAGAGACACTCAATTCAAAACCTAGAAAACTGTAATTCGAACTCTGCAATTAGGTCAATGACTCAGAATCAGGAATTCGAGTGTCGGTGATTCAAAAACTAAAACGTCAGGAACAAGGAATCTGAAGATTGTGATGAGATCCGGATCAAGAATCAATATCATTGTCAAACATTGACGAATCAACATAAAAACAAAAGGATTCGAATGAAGAAGATGAGATCAAACCTTCGATAGTTCACCATCATTTGATTCGTCTTCCCTTCTAATCTCTTACGAAGGACTCACCATCACAGACGAATTTAGAACATTGTGAAGATTTTGATTGCGAGAAACGTACGAAAGTTCTTACTGTTACAAGTCCCTAGAAGAAGAGAGAGAGACGAAGTGAAAGCTTATTGGGCTTTAGTTCGGCCCATTTCTCTAATTAAATTGAATCCATAAAGACAGTCACAGTCTATGGTGATGGCGCAAGATTTACTAGTTTGAATTGGTAAAACTGAACACTTTGAAAAAAAAGAAAAGTCCAACCCTACACTAGGTCTAGGTGTATGATGGGTTAATTTAGGAATTTATTTGAAGAAAATACAATCAACTTTTTTCTCGCTGTTTCTTCTATTACATGTGTTTTATGAATTTAGTTTTTAGTTTTTACCAATTTATGTATTAAGCAAGATGGAATATTTGAACTTGTATGATACTTTGTTAGTGAATATTGTATTATTGTATTATTTAACCACATGGTGGTGGGCGAGTGGTTCTCGTTTGGTTGGAAGGATCGCCCTGTTGGTCTAGGCCAGGGATCGATCCTCCCCAGACGCAGTTTCGCTCTCTCACTCCTGTGGCCACCTGGGAATTTACCTGCGGACTTGCTCAGGCGCCCCAGACCACCAGTTTATCAGGGGGCCCTTAAGTGGAGGCTTAAAAATCCCTGTGACGCGGGCTTAGGCCCAGTGGGCTAGTCAGATCACTGTGTGGTCTGGATACTGGGTTATCAAAAAAAATATTGTATTATTTTAGAGGACCAAACTCACAGTTAGTTAAATTTACAAAACGTGAAAATAGTTAAACGCTTGTGTGACAAACTTCACACGATGCTGGCCGCTGCCCGCTGGGTCATGAAATCTACTAAAGTTTCATGAACGGTGGGACAAACGTCGTCGGTTCGTAGCAGAACGGGGACGCCGGATGTTGCCATTTCTTGAAAACTGGTGTCTTCTTCACTTCTTCCATTGGTTTCTCAGTCTTGTTATGCGGCGGAGGAACATGCGATTGTTTGAAGGACGATCTTGGGGAAGGAGCTAGCGGCGAAAGGAGAGGGATCGCCATGTTCCAATTAGTCGACGTCGGTTTGATGATCAAAGACGGAGCTCGTCTCTGTAGCTGGCTATGTTGCATCTCGTTTTTGGCTGCGGAGCTGCTTGTTCTTTGCATCGTGGACGCCATGGAGATAGATTTGTGAACTTGTAGGATAATTGAGTACTTTTTTGTATATGAGAACACAATAATTTGTTGATGTTGGTGTGTGATGTCTGATATTTATGTAGATGATATATATAAGGTGAGGGACACGACTTGTAACATGTTGACTAGGTACACACTTGGATATGGTCAGAGTTGAAGAAAGAAAATTAGATGTTTTGTCTTCCCTTTTTTCCGTTTCTTTACATTTTTTTTTTGGCAATATTCTTTGACCAATTCCTTTTGAATTTTCCCTGCTTGTTTTTATGTTAAAGTTCTTTTTGAACTTTTTCAAATTAAACATTTATTTGAACTATGTCTCATCCATTCTAACCTGTATACAAATACTCACCTATGGTCCATAGCTTGTATGAATTCCAGTAGAACATGTCAACAAGTACAAGAGCGTGTAGCTAATACTGCGGCATATGCTCTCTGCTCATGCCGTATAACACCACTCGATATTAAATTGCAATATGTCACGATATGCTCAAATATGTATGGGTTTTGCAGGTTTCAGGCCCAACTCAGCGCTGACATCTCTGTGACAAAAAAAAAATGTAATATAATGGTTTGTGTTGACATCTCTATGACAAAAAAAAAATGTAATATAATGGTTTGTGTTATTAGAATATGGGCTTCCAACTCAAAACCAATTAGCAATGAGTGGAGAGGCCCATATATCTTATATACTAGTCAAGATGCCTTGTCTTTTCCAATGTGGGATAATATTATCCCTAATACGCCCCCTCGAGATGATGGCTCTAGTCATTGATCTCGGTATGCTCGAGCATGGATCGGCGGGCCAACTATTGGGGCGGGCCGATGGTGGATTGGATTTGGACATGTACGGATCGGGCTCTGATACCATATTAGAATATGGGCTTCCAACTCAAAACCAATTGGCGATGAGTGGAGAGGCCCATATATCTTATATACTAGTCAAGATCTCTTGTCCTTTCCAATGTGGGATAATATTATCCCTAATACGCCCCCTTAGCATAATTTCTACAATTAAATTGTAGAGTCGGGGACTCGATCCCTAGTGTGATGGTGTCTGTTTTCTGTGGACTTATCATTTGCCACTAAACCAAGATCACTTCACTCATAAGTCTCATATTAGAATATGGGCTTCCAACTCAAAACCAATTGGCCATGAGTGGAATGGCCCATATCCCTTATATATTATTTAGGATCCCTTCCAACTTCCGATGTGGGACATTATGTCCTAATACGCCCCCTCGAGATGATGGTTCTTTGGCCATTAATCTCGGAATGTTCGGGCTTAGATCGACGGCATCAATTTTGGGCCTTGTCGATGATTGGACCATCTTTGGGTCGGATCGGGTTGGACATGTGTGGATCGGGGTCTGATACCATATTAGAATATGGGCTTCCAACTCAAAACCAATTGGCAATGAGTGGAGAGGCCCATATATCTTATATACTAGTCAAGATCCCTTGTCCTTTCCAATGTGGGATAATATTATCCCTAATATGTGTTAGGGTTGTCAGTGTGTCACCACCCTAATTCAAACACGCATATTGCATGTTATTAATCTAAATAAAATAAGTAAAAAATAAACATGATTTGTAATATATGATTATAGGATTTGTATATTAGTCCCATCGTGGTGTCATTAATCAGAAATAAATCCGGTGAAATGAATGTCGTAAACATAAAATCAAGAAACAAGATAAATCTTAGTAATTATTCGGTATAAAATAAAAATCCTTACATAATAAATAGAGATTTAAGAGCAACAACAATGGTTGAATCCTTAAAAAGATCCTTAAACATATTTTAATCTTACTTTATGATAATTTTAAAGTTAAGAATTTTTGATGAATCTTTAAAATTTTCTTTGTCCAATGGTGAGTCCTTAAGTAGGTTTCTTAAAAAACAAAAAAAAAAATTTTAAAAAAATTATAAACATTTTTATTTGATACTGATCATATTGTTGCAAGAAGAAAACAAAACAAATTAAAAGTACATTCATTTTCTTCCCAAGAATCTCCTCTTATGCGTTATACCACCTGTAATCAGCAGGACATGTTGGTGGATCAGCAGACTAGCTTGATAAAAGATGTGTACAAATTCCATGGATATGGAGAATTTTAATAAAGGAAGTAAAAAGCAACGCCATATACTTCTTCAACATAATCTTCACTGGTCAACAATGCAGCTTCAGCCTCTCCAAGAAGATCCAACTTAAAGGATGAGAATGCAAATAAATACCGAGACCGAGTCATTTTTGAACTTTCAATTCACAAATGTAAAACAAGTTTAGTTTTTCCAAATAGAACAAGATATGAAATGTTCACATATAAGACAGTAAGGAAGAATGTAGAGTACCTTTGAGGATATAATATGCACTATAAGCTTGACTGTTACTCAAGTAATACCTAGCTAACAATTGCAGGTTCACCTGCATAATGAAAGTAGTTGATCACCAGTCTCACAGGAATGTGAAAATTCCAGTAACGGTTTCAATCGGAATCGACATTAGTAATACATCAAACAAAATCTCAATTAACTCAAATATGAAATGAAATGCAATCTAGAAAGAAAATCCCAAAATCATCAACAATTTCAGTCAAATTGAATTTCTGAGAAATCATTAATCGAAACAGAGTTTGATCCTCAAACACAAAGCCCAGAATTGAACTCCGCATGAACCGAGAATTTTCTATTCACAAACAAAAGACAGCTAGAAGAACGGATCAGACCACAAGAGCAACAAAAACTGAGAAAACCAAAACAAAGTCAATCCTCATCTGAAAAATGATATGGAGAACTTTCAATACACAAATTAAGATCAAATACAAAACTTTAATCTCAGAAAGAACGTACTGTGAGGAAGTGATTGGAGCCACTGGAATCGCCTTTCTCTCCGGTTTGATTTGCAGAACCCACTGATTAGGTCAACGAACTTCTGTTGGTGACCACGCCGATGGTGGAGATGAGCATCACGGCTTATTGTTTACAACGTTGCTTTGCCTTTTACTTCCGATTTGATGATGTACATCGCCGGAATTGAAGCTCAACACGATTCGCCATCGGACAAAACAAAGAGAAGAGAGAGAGGGTCGAGAAAAACAGAATCGCGAAAGAAAAAAAAAAAATTTGTTTTCTCACTTTTCGTCCCAATGATAAGGCGACACGTAGCGCCTCTTAGAGCAACAAAAAAACCTTAAATTAGAAACGTTCCTTGGATTTTATTTCTGTTTTGATTTAAATTTGGGCTTTTTAATGCAAGAAACTATGGGTTAGAACCCTTTAAGAGCTACCATTGCTGTTGCTCTAAGCATATGTATTTGAAACATAGGATCTTAATAATGGTTGGTACATATAAGTCTGGTTTTATAGCATTCCATACTCGATTATTAGAGGCTACGGTTTGGTCGGTTCGACTGGCCGGTCATATGGATCTAAAGACACTGATTTTTTTTTTATCTAGCTTGTGTATTTAATGAAAGAGTTGGTGGACTAATTTAACTACTGTTGTTTGCACAACTTAAAGAGTTAGTGAACTAATTTAACCAATGATGTTGTTTTCTTATCGAATGTGTGATGTGTCCATGAAGTAATGCTAAAACACAAAATCTCAATCAAATCATGCCAGTAATCATGCTTGAAACTAAATAAGAAGCTATTCCAAAAAGAGTCATCATATCAAAATAGTTATTTAGATAAAATCATACGAATGTTTTAAGTGTTTAACCACCGATAAATTGTTAGATCACCTATCAATCAAGTGGAGAAAAGAAAACAAAAAATGATTCTGCCAATACGAAAGTTCTAATTCATAGTTGCCAAAGGAGAAAATGGTAATTATGTACAAGAAAACAAACAATTCCAGTATCTTTTTGAGGAAGAAAATTACACATATATAGTCTCGTCTGCATTTAATAACATTGTGACACCAAAATGGTTGGGAAGATAACCCAATTTAAAGACTTCGGTGGCAAAGCACGTCTAATAAATATACAGTTGGATCTCTTTTGTTCCCTTGCATTAATTATTCAACTTCACTCACTTCTATATCTCAGTTTTCTTTCTTATTCTTGTACCATCCTAAATCAGTAAATCCTTAACCTGAGCACCATGTGTACGTTAGAGAAGCGTGGCGATCTATTTCACCTAACCCTAACCGGCGACGACGAGCACAGATTCCACCCGGACACGATCGCCTCCGTTCTCTCGCTTCTTGAACAAGCTAAATCTCAATCTACAAAAGGATCCGTCCTCATCACTACTGGTCACGGAAAGTTCTTCTCCAATGGCTTTGATCTCGCATGGGCCCAATCCGCTGGACACGGTGCCATAGAACGGATGCACCAAATGGTCAAGTCCTTCAAACCGGTGTTAGCCGCCCTCCTCGATCTTCCAATGCCTACGATCGCCGCCTTGAACGGCCACGCAGCCGCCTCGGGGCTAATGTTTGCGCTGAGCCATGACTACGTTTTTATGAGGAAAGACCGTGGGGTTCTTTACATGAGCGAGGTGGACATCGGGCTGCCGGTGCCAGACTACTTCTCGGCGTTGGTTGTGGCTAAGGTCGGGTCAGGTATCGCGAGAAGGGAGCTGTTGCTGAGCGGGAAGAAGCTCAAAGGAGAAGACGCGGTGGCTCTCGGGATCGTGGACTCCGCGGCGCACGATAGCGCGGAAGGTGTGGTGGAGGCTACAGTGAGCCTTGGGGAAAGTTTGGCTGCTAAGAAATGGAATGGAGAGGTGTATGCATCCATTAGGAGAAGTTTGTATCCGGAGCTTTGTCGGATGCTGGAGTTAACGGCCAATAACTTGGCAACTCACAATCACTAGAAACTCTCTTTGTCTTGTTTGAAGAAAATTAAAATGTTTGAAATATGAATATTGCCGACAAAATTCAACGTCCATTTCACTAAGTATCTGTTTCTCACCAATAAAAAAAAAACATAATTAATGTAACGAACCTACGTCTTTTTTCTTTTCATCTAATTGAAATTTTAACAATATTAATAAACATCAATATATAACTATCGGAGTATCAAGTATGGGTAAGTTATTAGCTAAAATATGCATAATTCATACTTCATAATCGTACTCACATTAGCAATATATCACATCATGCATCTATTTCCGTTTGATTCATTGATGAACCATAAATCTAATATCCAAATTATGTCAAATGATCATAATCGCATTTATCGCCATAAGATAAGAAACGGGTACAGTCTGATCAACCAAACTCGACCGAATTAGACAACCCACGAGAAACCTTATATGGTGTGGAAAATTAATCCAAAAGACAACAATTTATAGAGAGAGAAGAAGTATTACGCAAAAGAATCAATACAATAAGGAAGATGGAGAAACCTAGCAACAAACACAAATTTTCTTGTTAGACATGGTCTATGCTTTGTTCTTCCGTCTTTACTCAATTCCAATGAGATGCGACTAGTGAGACATCCAAGACCGATGAGAGGAAAAAGACTATAAAGATGAGTGGTGGTAAACAACAAAAACTCTATAAAGATCAGTGGTGGTAAAAACCGCACGTAAGCTATTAAAAATATGGAAGTTTGTTTTTTCAAAAAAAAAGAAAAAAAAAAAAAGAAAAGAAAAGAAGAATCCTATTATTTTCCCTATTAGTGAGATTGAGAATAAGACCCGCAATACTCTCGAAAACTTTGTAAAAATATTTTGGATTTTGTTTAGAAATTTGCTAAAATTCTCTATCTTTTAGAGAAAGTATTTCTTTTCATAATATTGATTGGAAAATCATATAGTTTTTGAAAAAAAAAAAACTAAAAATCAATTTTTTTTTTGGTAAGAAAGAATCATGTCGGTTTCTTCAGCATTCTTCTTCAAAAGAATCATGTTAATATTACCATTCAAGGTCTAAATTATATTTGGAATTAAATCCAAATCAAAATGACCAAAAAAAAAGAGAATTTCGTACACGGCGGCCCATGGGCCTTCACAAATTGATACGATCAGAACAAATAGAACCAAAAATGGAAACATAGACCAATCCTGATAAGGTCTCTCTCTCTCTCTATATCTGCACAATTCAACATCACAATTTCTCACAGATTTCAATTCTCGTAATCATCTAAAATCTTCTTCCTCCGATCACCACCATGTGTACGTTAGAGAAACGCGGCGTTCTCTTCCTCCTTACCCTAACCGGCGACGGCGAACACAGATTCCACCCCGACACAATCGCCACCATCCTCTCCCTTCTCGAACAAGCCAAATCTCAATCCACCCGTGGATCCATCCTCATCACCACCGCTAATGGCAAATTCTTCTCCAACGGCTTCGATCTCGCATGGGCACAAACCGCCGGATCCAAAACCGGAGCCGCAAACCGGCTTCATCAAATGGTTGAATCCTTCAAACCGGTGGTAGCAGCGCTTTTAGATCTCCCTATGCCGACGATCGCCGCCTTGAACGGTCACGCCGCCGCCGCGGGATTGATGCTGGCTTTAAGCCATGATTACGTGTTCATGAGGAAAGACCGTGGGGTTCTTTACATGAGCGAGGTTGACATCGGGCTTTCGATGCCGGATTATTTCTCGGCGTTGGTTAGGGCTAAGATCGGGACGAGTGCGGCGAGGAGAGAGCTGTTGTTGAGTGGGAAGAAGATTAGAGGAGAAGAAGCGGTGGGTTTTGGGATTGTTGACTCGGCGGCGTATGATAGTGAGGAAGGTGTTGTTGAGGCTAGTGTGCGCCTTGGTGAGAAATTGGCGGCGAAGAAATGGAGTGGTGAGGTTTATGCGTCGATTAGGAAGAGTTTGTATCCGGAGCTTTGTGGGATTCTTGGTTTAGAGGCTAGAGTCTTTGCTACACCTAAACTCTAAAATCTTTTTGTAACAAAACGAAATCGTTTTGGGAGAAACAATGTCAAACTAGAATTATGATCACATAAACAATAAAGTATAAACAATAAAGTTTGCTTAGCCATGTTACTTACATTAGCAAGTGATTCGTGGTCTTCTCATCACCAACATATTTTTCAAGGCGTATCTCCCAACTAATGTCTTCCTCTAACAATGGTTCTGATTGGTAATCGCAAAATGACTTTCTAACTTGATTCTTCTTATAGTCATAAGAAGGTTAAAGCAGATCAAGAAACGAAAAGTCATTGGATTATGGAAAAGGCATTTCGTGCATCTGACGATGTTAAAGATTAGTAAACGTCTATGAGACTAGGTGTTAGCCCACGCAACCCATGGGTTGTTACATTAGATTCGTTATTATATTTTTTAAGAATTGATATTAATTAAAATGTTTTTTTTACTGTTGGGTACATTTAAAATTTTTGATGACTATTTAGTATTGTTTAAATTATTTTTAAAAAGTAATATATATGTCATAGTATAATGTGTATAATATATTTTTCATTGGAGCTTTAACGGATAAGAAAGTTTGTTTTTGATGTTTAGTTATTTTAGCTATGTATTTAAATTGCTATTTATATATTTGTCTTTTTTATTTTTTGTCATCCGAAATTAAATTGTGCTCAGAAGAGCCATTTCTGAGTAATGTTGTTTACATAAGTGACATGAAGCGGTTCTGTACGAACTTTTCGTGCCAGAGTATCCGCTTTTACATTAGCACTGCGAGAAATTAAAGATAAAGAGAAGGTTGAAAATTCTTCCTTGTCGCTCTGAAACTCCTCCAAATACACTGAAAACGCCGGCCATTCGGTTGGATAAAACACCATCTTCACCAGATCAGAACAGTCTGTAAAGAACGCTACCTCTTGATTATATGCGCCAATCATACACTTCATCGCCCAAAGAAGGGCCTCGACTTCTGTATGTAGTGGAGATAGACTTCTACGGAGGTTGGCAGCTCCCATGGTTGGCGGCTCTCCATTTGATGAAGTACAAAACCACCCTGTACCGGAGAACTTATCACTTTCTTTTCATGACCCATCCACAAATTAAACAACGGTATCCCGAATAATTTGAATCAAGTGAAACATCCCCCACTCCTCGAGATCGAGTTACCAAATCCACATAACCATGATTTTCATTAATAAGCTCGATTTGAGCTGTCCGCCACAATTGCGCCTCTTTTTCTGCTAACCATAATACCTCTAATGGGTCTTTATCTATATTTTCAAAGATTTTTTCATTCATTTCTTTCCAAATATACCAGATAATCCATGGAAAAGCTGATGAATCGAATTCCGAAGGTATTCTCCAAAATAAATGATCCAAATTCGCAAAATAGATTCCAAGGGAAAGTTCCCCAAAGCCGTAGGAATCTGTGAGTGCGCCCAAATTTATCGTGTGGTATTGATATCCTGATTTAACTGTGTATTTTCCTGATTTTGTAAAATGCCAACCCAGAGTATCTTCCTTAGTTGTCGCACCCACAGGTAGGGCACTTATTAGCGCGACATCTTCTGGATCAAAGATCGCATTTAAGAGATCAATATTTCAAAAGTTCGACCGACTGTCTATAAGACTGTTAACTTTTTAAAGATGGGTCAACAAATGAACCATTACTTTTTGCTGGTCTCGGGAATTGAGCTTGAATCCAGGGATCTTCCCAAACTGAGATGGATGTCCCAGATCCGACTCTTTTAATAAGTCCTTTATTAACCAGGATTTAGCTGAACACATACTCTGCCATCCATATGATGGAGAGTATGATTTTATATTTTCCAACATATTGGATTTCCGAAAATATCGCCCTTTAAAAACCTTCGTGAAAAGAGAATCTGGAACCGTAATCAACCGCCATAATTGTTTTGCTAATAATGCTGAATTAAAATCGTCTACATTCTGAAATCTTAGTCTTCCTTCCGATTTACTATTGCACAATTTGTTCTACGCCATCCAGTGCATACCTTTGGAATCACCATTTGAACTCCACCAAAAATTAGCAACCGCACTAATATTTATATATTTGTCTATTTGTGTTTGTTTGTATTTTTGAATTGAAAATCGGTTCAGGATTTGTAATGATAATTATAAATTAAATGTAATAATGATTGTACATTTTTTTGGGGATAAAACTGGATGGTCTGGAAGGATTGGCAAACATCATCTATACTATTAAATGAGAATCACTCAAAATTAAATAACCTCATAAAAGGTAAAATATTAGGATGCCATTGAAATTTTTTCAATCTAAGACTACTTAAAAGATTCCGTCAAGGGGTAAAATGAACAATTTGTCGGACACTTACACGCGGATCTTGGGTCTATGGGTCGGATCTATATCCAACCATATTTGGTAAAACACGCGGATTCTGCGCCTTGTGAAATCGGATCTGTAATAGTTCTATTGGGCTTTGCCGATTAGGACCTTTATGATGGTCTCGAATTAGGATTGAGATCTGCAGTAATTAAAGTTTGAATAAATTAGATTCAATACCTTCAAAGATATTTCCATAACAAGCAAAGCTATAAATTCGAATTAGAAAAAGATCACTTCGTCGATATATTTATACCAACCCAATCTCATATATTCCGATGATTAAAAAAAGACTTATTTCTTTACATTCGATTTCATTTATTAGTTTTTACCAAAAATAACAAAATCTCTTTATAACCGCATCAAATTATTAGTTTTACCAAAAAAATCAAAATCTATATATTCATATCGGAACAAATCAAGCATATACCTTAACTATTCATATTCGAAAATATTCTCTTTGGTGGTAATTCTCTAAACCCTAAGAAAATGCTAGCCGACTTTGGATTAATATAAATATAGGATAAAGAATGCCATTAAAGATACACACTCACCTTTTAAAGCGATCATCTATTCTCTTTCCGTTCCTTCAAAGAAAATGGCAGCACAACTAGCATTCACCGATCTTGCCGACATCAAGCCTTTCAAAACACAATGGAGAATCCAAGTTAAAATTGTGCATTTGTGGACTCCGTACACGCAATACACAGGGGAAACAATGGAAATGATTCTAGCTATAAGTAACTATTCCATTTTCAGTTCATATTATACTAGGTGAAATCGTTGAGTAAACATCAATGTCATCCTATTATTAACACGAGTCTTTTTTTCTCATATACATGGTACTTTGTTCAATGCTACTATTAAGAAGCAACAAGTGAACAAGTAGAGGTTCATCAAATCTGGAGACTGGCGTATTGTCGAGAATTTTACATTCGCCAAATCAAAAGGGAAATACCAGAGAACAAAACATGGATCAATTATAGTATAGTAAATCTCACAACTTACTGCTTCCATTAACAAAAAAAATACAAAAACAAACTCCAACATCATAACAAGCAACCAATTTACTATTTCAATTTTTATTTCATATTTAATTTGTAAGTATTTTCATCTACACTTATTCAAACTAAGCATTTGCATTTTGAATTGTATTAGCATAGGGAACCAACTGCATTGGAGAGGTAAGCTGCATTTGAGCTATCATAGGTTGCATAGTTGTTGTGGCATCCGAGGCTGGAACTGACTTGTTTGCATCCTAGGTTGAACTTGTAGTTGACCATTGTTTTTGTAAGGAGCATTAATCTTATAGCCTAGAGGATACCCATGTATCTTAAAACATTTATGAACCGTATGACCCATCTTCCCACAATTAGTGCAAATAGGTTTCTGAATTGGTCTCCCTGTGTTATATGCTGCAATATATCCATAGTCTGCATTATCCATCACAGGAGTAGTAGCTTGAAAAGCAACAGAATCTACTCTAGTCGACGGTCTTATACTTTTCTGTCTCTCATCTTGAGTTACAATATTAAAAGCTTCTTCCATAATGGGAATAGGCTTCCGCATGAGAATATGACGCCTTGTCTTCTCATATCCTTTATTCAATCCCATAAGAAATTTAGTCACATGACTTCTCTGCTGTAATCTTTCCCATTTGACAGCAGCATCACATTCACATTTACCACAAGAACAAACTGGTGACTCAACATAGTTCTTATGTTCTTCCCACAAAGTAAGTAGTGTCGTATAATATTCAGAAATATCCATTGAACTTTGCTCTAGCTTACTCAATCTCTGCTCTATATCAAATATTTTAGGTGCATCATCTTGCTTGAACCTAGTTAGCAAATTCTTCCATATACTTTCAGCAGTTTATATTAGGCCTGGGCAAAAAAACCGTACCCGAGTACCCGAACCGAAACCGACCCGAAAAAACCGACCCGAAAAAACCGACCCGAACCGAAACCGACCCGAAAAAAACCGTACCCGAGTACGGGTATTAGCTATTTACCCTATTGGGTCTTGTATTGTCGTACCCGTGGGTATAGGGTAAAACCCGATCCGAACCCGATACCCGAACGGGTACCCGATTACCCGAAATTACTTATACTTATACATATAAAAACTTTATATATATGTAATATTTGAGGTAAATACATTTATATCCAAATATCCGAGAGTAATTACCAAAAATTAAATGCACTTATATTTATATATTTAAGACTAAATATATTTATACGCGAGATGCTTGTAAATTTTTTAAATATTTGGACAAAATTCAGGTTATTCGGATAAATTTTTGGGTGAAACTCGGATATTTGAGTAAAATTGCGGATAAAATTCGGATATTAGAGTAAAATTTCGGGTAAAATTCAGGTATTTGGTAAAATTTTGGGTATTTGGGTATAAAATACCCGAACCCGATGGGTGCCCGATTTTTTCGGGTATTTAGCGGTTCTAAAAATCTAAACCCGAACCGACCCGAACCCGATTAGACCCGAACCGAAACCGAACCGATATTTTAGATTTACCCTATTGGGTCCTAAACTCATCTACCCGAAAGACCCGTACCCGATCGGGTTTTACCCGAACCCGACCCGCATACCCGAATGCCCACCCCTAGTTTATATGAAAAGCAAACTCTGCCCAATCTTTTTATCAACCGAGTTCATTAACCACGTTGCTACAACATCATTACACCTAGACCAAGCACCATAATCTCTGTGATCTATAATTGAGCCATCTATAAATCCTAGCTTATTACGAACATTCAAAGCCATCTATATAGAACGTCTCCAAGCCGGAAAATCGGAAGCTGTAGTAAATCTATCAGAAACTATATTCAAACCAGCGTGATCATTGTTATGAAGATGAAATGGATTCTCATATTGATCCGTTTGATATCGCTCACCATTAGGCTGATGTTGCGGTGGTAGATCCGTCGGAAGTGATGGTCGTACATAAGATCCCATACTCAATGTGAGATATAGAAAATTACAAAGAAATGTGTGACGAATTTGATAAAAAACAAAAGAGGCAAAGATTCGTCAACACGAAGGTCAATCGAAAGAAAAGAAAGTAACAGAGTGAAAGAATTTCGACGAATCACAGAAGATAAAGAGAAATCAAAAGAAAATGAAAGAAAGAACTTCAGCGAGCTCCGATTTAGCTCCGATTAGCTCCGATTAACACCGGGAATAGGGCTGGGCAAAAAAACCGGACCCGAAAACCCGAACCGAAACCGACCCGAAAAAATCGGTTTGGGGCGGGTACGGGTATTAGCTATTTACCCTATTGGGTCTTGTATTGTTGTACCCGTGGGTATAGGGTAAAACCCGATCCGAACCCGATACCCGAACGGGTACCCGATTACCCGAAATTACATATAAAATTTTAAATATATCTAATATTTAAGTTAAATATATTTATATTCAAATATCCGAGAGTAATTATCAAAAAAGAAATACATTTATATTTAAATACTTAAGACTAAATATATTTATACACGAGAAATTTGTAAGTTTTTCGGATGTTTATAAAATTTTGGTTATTCGAGTAAAATTTCGGGTAAAAATTCGGATATTAGGATAAAATTTCGCATAAAAATCCGATATTCGGGTAAAAAGTTTCGGGTATTTGGGCAAATTATCGGGTATTAGGGTAAAATTTTGGGTATTTGGGTATAATCGGGTATAATTTACCCGAACCCGACGGGTACCCGATTTTTTCGGGTATTTAGCGGTTCTGAAATTCTACACCCGAACCGACCCGAACCCGATTGGACCCGAACCGAAACCGAACCGATATTTTAGATTTACCCTATTGGGTCCTAAACTCCTCTACCCGAAAGACCCGAACCCGATCGGGTTTTACCCGAACCCGACCCGCGCACCCGAATGCCCAGCCCTAACCGGGAATAACAAAGAAGTTAATGCGGAAGCTTAATAGAACGCTCTGATACCATATTAAGCTCCAATGTATCGGAGAAACAAGAAACGATTGAAGAAGATGATAAAAAACTTTTATTCATCTCACAAAATGTTGTTACAAACGTTCAACTAAAACAGAGTGTTTGTTACGTATATATATATACACAAATTAAGATTGATTAACCGAAGTTTACCAAACATTGAACCAGTAGTAAACCAGATCAAATCATCAAACCATATATCGTAATAAATTTGATGACTTTCGAGAACAAGCATCTTACTTATGGGCCATTTGCAGAGTTTGGTGCCATGAGAATGCGTTATATCTTAGCTACTCGGAAACCTAATTGAAAACCCAATTTAAAAACCATCCGAACAAATCAATTTAGTGAATTATAGATTTAAATTCGTAGTATTATACCCTAACTAAACTATAATTTTTCCAAACATCAGAAACATATCAGTTTACTAAACTATTTCACAAAAAAAATATGAACCAGAACCTAGTATTACTATTAATATAAATCGATTCAATCTCGCAATTCTACTTTTAAATCTTAGATTTTTTTATTATTATATTAAATACAAATCAAAAAGGCATATTATGATGATTATATATCCAAGTACATCTATACTGCAATTTTATTGAAATACAAATCAAAGCAGCATATAAATAAGGATAGAGCTATATATATTCTTCAGTGTCTTCACCACCCAAAAGGGTACTGATCATTGTTAAACGGCCAAGGGTCGTTGACCTGGTTCGGGCTATCCCTGCTTGATGGAGCAACTGAAGAGTTGCTGGGGAAGGTCTCTTCAAGACTTCAACACTTGGCGACCTCCTTGATTGACTTCCTGATATCCCTGAGTGGCTTCCTGATACCCTAGAACGGGCAGAAGTTCTCCCAGTAAAACCATTATAACTAGCCGGAGAATGTCCCGTGCCCGAGGAGCCTCCTGAATAAATGGATGGATTTTGTTGAAATGCCTTGCCTGCCTGGTTTGATCGGGCATCAAGATAGTTCTGGGATGGGAGATTAGAATCTCTAGAAGGAACGGCGAAGATCCGACCAACGGAAGAGGGAGAAAATGCAGAACCACTGTAGCCAGTGCCAGAACTGCCTGCTAACGACATTGTTGGTGAATTCGAATTAGGGATAGGGGATTTGGTTTTTTTTTTTTTTTTTTTTTTTGTATTTCACTTTAACGAGTTGAATGGCTCTTAAATAGGCGGTAAAAGGTTGACCAAGCCAGCAGTGTAACACGTAAGGATGGATTCTATATTGGAACCACAACAGGTTGCGTTACGTTGTTGTTTTCATGTATATATATTAATTTTTTTTTTTTTTTTGTTAATAATATCTCGAAGCTATTTTCCTTGATTTGTTTCGAAACTATCACTAAATACAGGACTGACTAAAATATCAACGTGTGGTTATTTTTAGTTGCTTGCTTTTGCTTTTGTGATTATTATTTTTCACTTTGTTAGCTTTTTTTCCCCTTGAAATATATGATGAAACTGATCTTTGAATTTTTTTTTTATAAAAAAAGTTATTAATTTTTTGTGGAAAACGGTGGTATATGAATAATAACATAAAATGTTTCTAATTTTCGCCACTACTTAGATGGGAAGTATTGGACGTGGTCATTGCTTAGTCATTTCTTGGCGAATGTTGATTAAATAGTAATAGAATATGAAATGTATCTAGTTATCATCATTTCTGGGAAATTTGGAATGTGGTCATTGCTTAAGTCATTCCTCGATAATTCTTCCACAATTGCGCTTCCTAGAATCCTTAGTTTTTAGAAAAAGCTTTGATTCTAAAGCTATGATGGACTAATAGCTCTCGCTTAAGGTGTAAATTTTTTATGTGGATTTAGACCTAGGATCGATTTATTTAATGTGTCCCAACAAAGTTTTGGCTCTTCAAACCTTGTTCACCCGTAGACGTCTTCAATAGCAAAAACATCTAGACTTCTATGGTTTTTAGACATTAGTATGAGTTTCATTCGGGATTTCTCCGGTTAAAAAAAGCATTGATTTTTTTGGGATGGATCACATGCCGGCTCTTATTCGAAATAGATGATATATGAATTGTCGTTGACCGTCAACCATTGCTCGAACTCAAATTTGACTATTTAAAGATTTGTTTAGGTAGCGTACATTCGTTAAAAGTTTTATATGATAACAAAAAATGTTTGAGGGTTTAATTGAAAAATAATATTCCTTTCGCTTTAAATTAGTTGTCGTTTTAAAAGTTAAATTTTGTTTTAAATTAGTTGTCGTTTATGTTTTCAATGAAGATGTTTGACAAATTTTCCAATTTTACTCATATTAAGCTTATTTATTAACGATATCAAATAAAAGAATACATTAATGAGGGATAGAACAGAAAAATTGAATGTTATCTTAATATGCATGAAAATACCTTAAACGACAACTTATTTAAATTGGAAAGAGTAATTAGTTAGATGTTTTATAAGGGGAACCTAAACAATTAGACGTTTTAATTAGGAAATGATTTAATTGGAGGATTTTTAATGGGATTTTTCATAAATTTTAATATTGTTTTTTTGTTTGTGTTCTAGTTATTTTTTCAATTGTATTTATGTTTCTTTTTGATATGAATATTGTATTCATGTTCACTCATAGTTTAGGTTTATGTGTTCTAAGTGTGCAGATCAAATAGAGGAGAGTCAGGCAATTCTCAAGTTCGAACATCAAATACGTGCTCGATGCTTCAGTCACATGAGAAGGTTATATATAGGAGTCAATTAGTTTTGAATATGTTTTTTAAGAAACTCATAAAGCTAAAATTCAAAATCAACTAAGTCGCCTTGATCCAGTGGTAAAGGAGATGAAAGTTTTCGTCACTTGGGTTCGAGTAGCATTGGTCACCGGAGTTCAAATTCTAACATGATTTTATTGAGATCCATAATTAGTCTTTAAGTTTAGAAAGTTTTTAGAATCACTTAAATTATTTAAAAAAATCAATAAAAGTAATAAAAAAAAAGGTGTGAAGGAGATTCTAGTTCACCAATTTGTGAAGTATAAGTTCGTGATAAAACTAAGAATAAAATTGAATCATAAACATTTAGAATTTACAGGTGTCAAGAAAAAAGAAGAAAAAAAAGTTTAGACTTTTTTTTTTTTGGTAAGAGATGGGAGACTAGGTCTAGGTCTCCCTTTTATTAAGAAAAAATAAAACAAATTACAAACGGACACGTTTTGGGACGCACAGACCCAATGACATCATCACTTAATTAAGTGATGTATATTTTATTTAAGTGGTGTAAATTTTAAGAGTCACTTATTTGCATCACCATTTTCAGAATCCTTTATTTAAGTGATGTAAATTTTATTTACATCATTTATAAATGATGCAAATATATAAAATAAATGATGTAAATTAACTTTTTTGTAGTGTAAAAGTGAATCAACAACGTTCAGGACAACATCAAAAAAATGAAAGCCAATAGGCAATGAAAACGCATAGTTTGCTAACCCGTCTGCGAGACGGTTGGCTTTCCTATATACATTCGAGATACGGACTGTCCAGTCTCTCGATGGAAAGCCATGACACAAACGTACCAAGAACGACAGTGGATGCTTCTCACTCACCCCTGTCTTCAGAAAACCTACCACTAATTGTGAGTCCACCTCCAGTTCTAACTGCGTGATCTTCTTCTCCCAAACTATATACATGCCATAATAGATGCCCCCATAGCTCCGCTAGCGGTTCCGTACAACGACCTATATTAAGGGAGAAACCACCATACCATGCAACCACCATTCCCATCCCTCAAGACCCCTCCTGCAGTGGGGAAGCCCGGATTCCCGTATGAGGCACCATCCGTGTTAACTGTTAAGCTTAACCCAGCCATCCGTTGGCATCACCTATCCGACCAATACTTCAACCCGACTCCCTGATGTACTGGTCCCTTTATGCAGCCTATGAGATGACGTTATTTCCTTCAAAGTTTAGACTTTTATTGATAAATAAATCTTAATATTGTAATTTATTGTAAAACTCCGACTTTTTAAAATACAGCGGTATATGAAGAGATTTATAAAGATTCTACTTATATTTTAAAATTATACATACCATATAGTAAACTACCAGAACTTCAGAATTAAGGGTAAATTCAATTCTATTGGTCACTACTTGATTGCTTAGTCACGATTAGATGGGAAATATGGAATTTGGTCACAGCTTTTGTCACTTCTCGAGAAATGGTTTAGGTAGTAAAATTAGTGTATACTTTGCAAAAAAAAAAAGAAGTTGCGTATGTATATTCGTCTTTGAATGAGTAAGACAATGAAACTTTGGAAATTTGGCCATTTTGTAGATTATCTTCAATGACGCTTATGAAGATCCTTTAACAAAATAAATCTTCAATGACGCTTGACTATAAAAAATATATAAGAGTAACTATAATAGAATAAAATGAATAATTTTACATAGAATTCATATAATACAACGACATATTGAATTCTTTATTCTACTATGACATAAGAAAAAAAAAGATAAAATAACTAAAACTAGAACTTAAAAATAAATCTTTACAAATTAGTTTAGTTTAATGAATAAAGTAGTTTTAAAATAACATATAGTAAAGAACCACTATAATATATCGAAGCAATATTTATGAAACAATTACATATATATATATATATATATATATATATATATATATATATTTTGGTCAAATGAAACAATTACATATTTTGCATATAAAATAAACCTAATTTTATAGATGTCAAATTATAACTTTACCATTTTTATTTATTTGATTATTTAAATAATTATGAGAATAATATAAAAATATCGATATATTGTCTTGCGGAATGAATGAAATAATGTGGTAAATATAAAAAATAATAAGTAAAAATAATTTTTATAATTTTAAAGAGTAAAATTTTGCTATTCAGTTTTGATTTGGATTATATGATTTCATGTCTTTTGGTATTCTCTTTTATTATTGATTGCTACTTCCTCTGTATCAAAAAGAATGATTTTGAGGTTTTATTCTTGTATCAAAATAATAATAATTTACTATAGTATATCTAATGCATTTTTATTTTCAAGATCAATTGATTGGATTAAGTGGGGGTAAAACACAGTTTGAAATTAACCTTTTAAAAGATATAACACAAAAATAATTAATAAATATACATCATTTATTATTTTCTTAATCTTGGTGAAAATCCTCAAAAATCATTCTATGTAATAAAGAGGGAGTAATAGTTTTGTTAGATTTTGTTGTTGTCGGTTGTATTTTAATAAAAAATTATATTAGGAGTTTTATAGAATTATTTTATTTTACAGGGGATGTGCCTTTAGTCAAGTGGTTAAGTCCATTTGACTCCACCTTCTCCACCGGAGTTCGACTCCACTAAATCGCGTTACCCCGCGTAGTAGGGATTGACTATGGATCGGGCCTTGTCGATCCAAAAATGTCAAAAAAAAAAAAAATTTATTTTACAATAATTGCAGTGGATAAATTAAGGAACACATCAATTATTTGGAAACTTACTCATTCCCAATCAGGCTCAATACGTTTGATAAGATCATCGGTAAAACCGTACCCTAAATTCCTTCATAGAAAACCATTTGTTCTCCTCGCATCACTTGCGGTTACAATCACAGGAAAACATTTTTTTTTAATATAATTATTGACAAATAAAAGAACAAAGATATAGACAATTCTAGTAATACTTTGATCAGAAAATTAAACATGCATGCATATCTGATAAGTCTGTCTCTGAGGAAGATAGTATAATGTTTGACTATAAAACTTGGAATTAGTGTGCCTAAAGGCGGATCTAGATGGATATGCAGAAAACTTAATTTCCGTATACAAATTTAATATCATACATGTTTTTTCATTTTTTTTTAGAATTTAACGGGGTAATCCCAATATGGTGCCTGCAGTTCGATTCCCGTTGGCCACCGAGGTTTTTATCTGGCCCCCTCGGGCCTCCAGGAAACACACTGAGCGTTGGGCTTGGACGGCCCGACAGGGAACCGGCCTCAAGCCTTGGTGCTAGTCGGGCTTCAGTCCGGATACCTGGATTATAAAAAAAAAAAAAAAAGTAAGACCTTCAAAAGAGAATAAACGTAGAGGATATGACAGAAAATAATATCTTTAATAAAAAAAAAAACATTGCTAACCTTAGGAGCGCGTGTGGGTTAATGCAGCCGATGTTTACGGTGTTGAAAGAGGAACTTGGACCAATAGGCTGATCGAAGTGTGTCAAACCAAAGCTGCACATGTAGCAAGGCAAACGAAAAAGCTGTGATTGAAGCAAGTGAAATAATGAAGGCTAAATTCCACGCGAGTCTCCGGTCATAGATCAAGAATAACGTCGCACAGAAAGCTATGACCATTGCGATAATGGAGACAAACAATGCCAAAAGTCCCAACATTAGCCTTGAGGGTAATGACACAAGAAAATCATCTTCAGCATATCTTGACGTCAAGATTGACAAGAAAATCACTATAGATGTTGAGGAGGAGCATAGCGCGACCGCATCCGATAGGATAAATATATTAAACCATTTCTTTTTTTGGAGGATAGGAAGTCCTGATTCTTCATTGTTCCCTCCTGGTACGGTAAAGGCCGCGGCAAAAACTACCGTTGCTATTAGCGTTGCTACAAGCATACATGATGTTGCAGTATCTTTCATCCATTTCTCTCCTTCTTTCCGTAATTCTTTGTGTCCATTAGTAAAGATGTCTTGCGCTAATTCCCCTTCTTTATTCTTTGATTTGATGTATGAACGAGGAACAATCTTTTTCACAGCCTGAAATACTTAGTATATATTAGGAACCATGATCGAGAGAGAAAACATGGTGAAAAACTCAATTTCTCATTAATGATCTGATTGTTCTGTTACAACAATTATAGTCAACAGACTCAACTAAACCAGAAATAACCAAAGAGATTCACCTTAATTAGATGAATAAACCGGACTATACAGAGCCCTTAACCAAGCCTATTATATACAAGTATAGACTATAGTATGGAAACTATATACACTCTAATAGTATAGTATGGTAATTAAAATTGTTAAAGAAAATGATTATTGGTTTCATGTGTTTAATAATTACCTTGAACCAAAGAATCTCTCTTTGCATTTGAAGTGCAGCCCCTGATACAATATGTAGTCGATCATGAGGAGGCAAGCTTGCAACAAGATGCAACAGAGTATTATTTGTGGCTTCTTCTCGATAAGAAGCTATTAAGTCCTTGATTGCTCCGAGTTCATATATGATGTTGAAGATGCTTTCATGACGATTTATAGCAGCAATGTGAAACAAGCTTCGGTTTCTTCTATCGACTTTCCATATCAAATCTGGATACGAACGAATAAGAATGACTAGGAACTCGACATTTCCACATGATGCAGCATCAAAGAGTAGTCTTGTAGGTTTTCTCAATAAATCCGAAACCTCTTCATCAGATTTTTGAATAATCAAGTTCCATATATCCTCCACCAACTTGTGAGCCAAGCTTCTCATTTTAGCTTTATGAAACATCCCTTCAAACACTAAAAGGCCACAAAAAAAAAAAAAAAAAAAAAAAACAGTGTTTGTACATGGATTTGCAATTAATATATAAGACCTATTTGATTATACAACTTACTTAAATGCCCTAACCACTGAAAGAAATTGAGATATTTTCTGTGACCGATAGCCAAAGGCTTGCGAGCTAAAAGATGTAACCCGGTTTCCATAGCACGGTTACAAGAAGTAGCTAGTATTTGGTATCTTTCCAACATCCACAAAGCTACATCTGCACAATCAAACTCAAAACTAGCTTCATCATGACACTTGTAACCAAATTTTCATACCTAACTTGATCATCGCGGAAAAAAGATTGTTTTACCAAAAATGTCGGCATATATGATGGCATGAAAGATATCTACAAGTTGCACATTACTCAAGCTTGTGAAATCAGTTTGACTATAGAGGTAAATAACCATATCTCTGTGTCCAAACAAAGCAGCCATATGGAGTGGAATCAATTCACTATTGCCTGGAATCAGCGGAAGATCCGGGTTCATATCTACCATCATTTTTGCTATTTCTTTAATCCCAGAAGCAGCAGCGAAACAAAGAGCCGTGTTGTTACTCTGATTTTTCAGTGCCAAATCATCTCTCTCCATTCTTGTAAGTAAATTCTTTACGAACCTGGTGTGTTTTGCAGCAACAGCAATGTGAAGAGTCGTCTCCCAGTTACGGGTTATCGCTGCTCGGGCAATACCTTCGTGCTGATCGATAATGGGACGAGCCACTTTCCAGTCACCATTCATAGCAGCTTGATACAGAGGAACACATATATTGAGATATTCACTTCTCCGTTCAGCTGTGGAAACAAAAATATAATAAGATCCATACCTAGTTGAATTAAAAACAGGAATATTATGACGTTAGAGATTATAAACCAAACCAGAAAAATACGAAAGATCCCGCTGATCTGGGGGGATATGACCGGGCAACAAAGTGTTTGTCCCTGAGATATCTAGTGTTACACTTAAATCTGGTTGCGATTGATTGTTACTCTCCGCCATAGTATTTGAATCGTTCATAATTTCGTTTCGTTATTGTCTCCAAGTTGTGAAAGATCAATGAACAAAATAAGAGACTGGGGATCTTACGTTAATTAATAAGCAAACTTAGTGAAGTGGAAAGACAAAATTTCAAAGGCAAGTTGATGAAAAATGTTTCATTAAGTATATAAAAGTTGGTGAACGATCAGTTTTCAAAGAGTCCATGTTTTCGTTTTTAAACATTTTCTTGACGAAAATTGAGATTTCAAGAGGTTGTTTTTTTCTTGCCAACTTCCATCTTATAATATATTTTTTTTAACTGTATAGTAAAACTTGGTTTTCAAATTACTAACCACATGAACATCAAATGTGTCAAATAAAAATATACTAGATGTTGTCATGTCTTAAATCTAAATTTATTATTCATTAATATATTTAAAATAAAAATAGAAAAATACTCCCTCCATATCATAAAAAATGATTTTTGAGGTTTTATTTTTGTATCAAAAAGATTGATTTTCTGTAAATTTTAATCAAATAATGTTAATAAAAAATCATTAATTGAGAATTTTAAAATTTGATGAATTACTATTGGTTAATAGCTATGAGAAATAGTTTGGTATGAATAAATTGTGCATAAACATTAAATATTTTTCTTAATTAGTGTGAAAACTCTATAAAATCGATCTTTTTGATACGGAGGGAGTACAAATTTTTATCGAAAAAATAAAATATATATATCTATATCTAACAAATAAAAAACTAAGAAAAGTAGACAGATACTCAAAGGATCAGGTGCCGGAAAAACGGTCTATTTCTCTCCGAGAAGTATCGCATCATAACAGATAGAGCCCAAACTTTAACCTCGGTCCTAATGTCCATGAAATGAAAGTTCTATTCCTATTTTCCCATGAAATCAAAATTCATTACCTGAATGTCCCCGATTTAATAGTTCGAGAGCTAAAACCACCCAGAACTGGGTTTAATCAGTTTACTGTATTCAACACCGATAAACAAACCAACTAAACCTAATTATAACCAGATTAAACCCGTTGACAACCCGATTTAACCGAATACATTTAATTTAATTAATTGTATAATATTTTTGGGTAATTATTGAATAATTAAGGAAAAAACAAAAAAAAACACGATGGCTTTCTTCTTCGTTTCCCTTCGATGAACGGTGATGTCGATGCCGATGATGATGGCTATAGATCTATTTTGCAGCGGCTTGATGGTTTGTGTTGATTCTTTTCTGGGTTTTGTAATTTGTTTCCCGATTGATTTTAAGATGAGAAATCGAATAAACAGAGAGATAATTCAATAAAACAAATGTAATAATAGAGATGTTGATTTGGGGTAATCAGATTGTTGTATTTGCAATGTTGCAATTGAACGAGTTTATCTTCAATAACAACACAGTGATTATTGGTGTTTGCAAAAACAGAGACGTGGATAAGGTACTGGAGATTGTTAACGGTGCTTCAATTTTTTCAAAAAGATTTGGAATTTGAAGACGAAGAATGCAGAAGTGAACACATCTTCCATTGCATTAATCTATCTTGCTCACATTGGTGAACATTTTAAACCTTTGTAATTTTAATTTTATGCACACATGTAATCTAGCAAATTAGGTGCATACAGTATAGCAAAACAAGCGAGATGTGATTCTCAAAAATTTCAATCAATGAAATCTTCTGTTAAGTATTTATTTATAACAATATAATACCTTTTTTTTTTTACATCCAAAAAGTAAAAAATACTCAGTAAAAAAAGCATTTATTTATAACAAAATACTCTTTTTTTTTTAACATATTACAATTATTCTCGTACAAAAAAAGAAGTTGTGTCCCGTCTTACCGTAGTAAATGAGTCGCGTTCTATTGGTTGCCGGCTTACATAAATACTTAAATGACTCGGACGAACGCCATTGGCCAGGCAACGTGTAAAGCATCCTACGTGGCGTTTACTTCCCAACGAAGTAGCGAGTACAAAAAACCCCATTATTGTACACGCGCGAGTAGGTCGACGAAATAAATATATAACCTTTTTGACCCCAAAAATTTCTAAATATTTCAAAATCGGCCTCTTCGCTTTCTTTCTCCTCCTTTTTTTTATGTCTGTGGATTTAAAGTCCCAAATCTGACTTCTCTCTCTCTCTCTTTTGGTCTCTGCGTTTGATTCGGGAGAAGAAAAATAAAAGCTTCAATGGAGTTAGCTTCTTTTCTTGGTAGAGCTCTGTTTGTTTCCGTCTTTCTTCTCTCCGCATGGCAAGAGTAAGCAATTTTCTCTTCTTACTCGTTTTTAGATCTGCTCTTTTGACTATAGTAGGATCTGAGAAAATTCAAAATCTGGGCTCTTTGTCTTTATGGTTCAATGGGTTACTTGTGATGAATCATAGATTTAGGTTTTTGCATAATTTGGTAGCTCGATTAATAGCTAAGTGAGTTTTGGTGAAGAACAGTAATAGAATGTTGGACTGTGAAGGAAAAGTACGGATCTTTCTTGCTTTGATGGGGTTGAATTTGATAGATTAGATATCTCTGGTTAGATTTTGTTTATGATTGGTCAATAACTCTGCAACATTGCTAGATTTTCTTTGTTTTACTCATCTCTTTCACTAATTTTGGCACTTTGGTTTTCTAAAGTTCTTTCTTTTATTGCTCATTAATTGGGTTGTCCTGAAGTTGCTTGTTGAGTTGGTCTCGTTGGTGGTTGGTAGTTGGTTATTTAAACACATGATTCTAAAGTCTTGGAACCAAGCAAATCTTACTAGGTGCTTTCTTATGGTTGTTGTCATTCCATTGACTCAACCAATGAACTCATATGGTCAATGCTTGTATAAGGAATTTCTCTTCCAGTGTCATGTTTTTAAGTTACACAATTCTTCTGACTTACAAATTTAGCATCTTTATACGATTGATTGAAGTAGAGTTTGGTTGTTCTTTATTAGTGGTGTCAATTAGTACTAACTCTTAAAGAAAGTTATTTCCTTTTTTCTGTTCCCTTTGACTCTCTCTGCTTGGTTTATATGATATGCATTGCAATTTGAGTCACTACAGTACAGAGACAATTTACCTCACTTATGTTCTTTCCCTCACTGATTGAAAGTTACAATTTTTTGTTGCTTCATTGAGCAGGTTTAATGATTTTGGTGAGGATGGTGGCCGATCAGCTAAATCTTTGAAACCAAAATTCAATGCCTTTGTAAACCATGTGACAACTCATACTGGCCAGCAATTGCCTCCAGTCGATGTATGTGCTTCTTCATGTCTATTCTTTGTCCAAAAACAGTAACCAAATGGTTCTTTTTTTTAGTTATCTTGTTTTATTCTCTCTGCTTTGGTTTGCAGATGAAGATTCTCGTTGCTGCTGCCATTGCCTTGAAGGGTATTGGGGGACTGTTGTTCGTCTTTGGCAGCTCCTTGGGTGCTTATCTCTTGGTATGTTGCAACTGTTCCTTTCGAATATATTGTCGCTTATCTGAATGAAGAAAATAACCTTGTTAAACTCTATGTAATCTGGTTTCAGCTTCTGCATCAAGCCGTTGCCACCCCGATTCTGTATGATTTCTATAACTATGATGTTGACAGAAAGGAATTCGGCCAACTATTTTCGAAGTTTACCCAGGTTAGCAAATCTAATATTGGTTATTTTTGTTGGTTATCCTTGCCTAGCAATAAGCAAGTTTTTATGGGTTGAAATTTGAGTTCCAAATTCATTCTTAATCCAGACCTGAGATCTTTTTTTTTTTTTTCAGAGCATGGCTCTCCTTGGAGCACTGCTCTTCTTCATTGGAATGAAGAACTCAAGGAAACACGGTAGGCAACTCAGGAAAAAGGCTCCAAAGGCAAAAGCAAACTGAAAAAACCACATCTCTCATCGGTTTTTTCGGTCTGTATTTTATTTTCATTTTGGAATCCAGGATGGGTTTAAAGAGTGTATCCTATGAGGCCATTGAAAGGCAAAATCTACTTCATGAAGCTTTTATGACACCTTTTTTTGTAGAGATATTTATGGTTCTTTAGAGAGACACCATTTCAATTTAGATTTGCTGTTCTTATTTCACAATGTGACTGATTTATTTCGCCATTTCAACCTCATTAAATTCATTTTCACTTTGCTCACGAAATGGCTAACAAGTAAGAACATTGATTTACATATAGTGAAATGTGAATGGTAAGAATATTAATTTACATACAGAATATAACAACAACAAGAAGCTCTCGTAGCTCAGTTGGTTAGAGCACCCGTTTAGTAAGCGGGAGGTCTTGAGTTCAACTCTCAACGAGAGCAATTTTTTTTTTCTGAGACTTTCCGAACTCAGAGAAGAATCAGATCACAGTCAAAAGTCTCTATTAGCTAGCATAAATCTACAAGATACAAGAAAATCACAAGTTTCTGGAGTTATATTTATTTTATATTAAAAATACAACCCAAGATCAAGAGTAAAGCTTTTACACTTGCCAAACGGAAGAATCCTAAACCAAGTGATTCAGATATCTCTACAAGTTCCCTATGGGTACCAAAAAAACAATTGAGAGTTTAAGCAGCAGGAGGCCTGAGTTCTTGGTCATGAGATGTGTCACGAACCGATTGAGGCATATAATGCCACATTGGCATGTAACCGTAACTCGGGTAAACAGCCATTTTGTTGTGGTTAAATGCAGCTGGAATCTGAGGCATGAACCCTGAAGATGGAACCGTCATAGACTTTAACTGTTGTTCCGTCTTCTCTTTATCCGCCTTCAACACCAGCTTTTCCTCCCTCAGCTCGTTCTTCTCCGCCTATAAAGAAACGTACAAACTTAGAAATCTGTTTTCATCCCATAGAACAAGATTCTTGGTTTAGGCGAAAGTGAACGAACAACCAACCTTGAGACTCTTGATCTCCTCTAAAAGCTTCTGGTTAGTTTCTTCAAGCTTATGAGCTTCATCTCTGAGTTGATTCAATATACGGATTGCATCATCGAGTATAGCCGGTTTATCTGTCTTTGGAGTCCTCCCAGGCTCCAAAACCGAGCTCAAATCCATGAACCTAACACCACAAAAACATTTTTTTCCTCTTGAGACAACTCATTTCACAAAACAAACACATAGACTAAGCTCTAAACATACCTCTCATTTAGCTTCTCCCTCCTCATTCTTTCACGACACGCTTTGGTTCCTCCTCCTCTGCTACACGATCCAGTCCTTGCCCTATCAACAACCATCACAGATTCTATCAAAAACACAACCAACTACCACCAAATCACACAAAAGTTTATCTTTTTCCAACACTTACCGCTTCCGCGAGCAATCATCATCTAAATGTTCCTGTTCTTGCTTCACAGCTCCACCAGATGAACCAGAATTGATCTCTACTTCATCTTCCTGCACAATTCCACAATCTTTCTGCCCTACGTGTTCAGGCTCTTGCGACAAAACTCCATTATACGACGACAAATCCAATTGAGCAGCTCCAATACTAAAGACTTCTTCTGGCTCCTGCTGCAAATTCACACCATATGACACAAAATCCGGAAAGGTATCTTCTTGATCATGCTGCAAATTTACACCAAATTGTGTGTAATCATCAAGTTCTGCTCCATTACTGCAAGAGTCATCATGAACAAAAAGATCCACATCCATCAATTAGGAATAAATAGATTAACACAACAACAAGATCCATAGAGTTACTTTTTCTCCTATTCAATTTAACAGCTTTCAGTTACATTAGGGTTCGTCAAATTACATCAAAAGGCTCAAACTTTTTCACCTAAAATGCGGAAAAACAACAACCCTTTTCACAGAAATCGAATTGAACATTAAAGATAGGATTTTGCAATTGGAAAATGGATCAAATTCGATTAAACAACAGAATCGAAACAGATAGAGAGAACAGAGGAAGGAAGAAGGAAGAGAGAGTCGAAAGAAAGAACCTTTGATCGAAGCAAAACAAATCAGAGACGAAATCATCATCGTCGAGAGAAGGATACATTTGAGAGTCTCCTCCAAACAGATTTGAGATTTGTGGAAAGCTTCAACGAAGACGCCGATGTTGGAAAAATATAAACTATAGAGATTATTAAAGCGATCCCATTTAAATAATTCCCAATGACGACAAGGAGATAAGAATGGTGGGAACAATATTCGCCGATTTGATATTAGTGGAAATTAAAAGAGACGATTTTTTTTCACTCAAATTCCTATTCGGGAAAAGACAAATCGCCTTAATAAAACTTTTTTGAAGAATTGAAAGATAGACAACCAAAAAAAACAGAATCATATTTTTTATGTAATGCATAGATATTGGGGAATTTTATTGCATTTGCATTGTTCTTTTTTTGGGTAGTAACTTTTTTCTATCGAGTGGAGTTGGTAAACCAATCCGACGCAAATACGTCTAAAAGAAAAGCAAATCGTTGATATTTTACGAGTAAGAGGATCAGATTGAGAACTACACAATCTAGGAATCAAATTTAATGAGAAAAAAAGAAACAAACTTCTCGAAACGCAAGAATTCATATGGTACTCTCTATTGTTGTGTAAAGATATAAGGACGAGAGCGCGTGATATCACGCGCCCCCAAATTCTCTCCCAAGAGGCGATTTCTGCGACAAACCTAGTTTTTCTCTGCGTTTGCCTCTCCGGTCACCGGCGTTCTTTGCCGGTACCGTGAGAGGGCTCACTTTCTTTGTTGTTTGTTTTCCGGCCACCTCCTCTGCAATTTTCTCTGACCTAGACGGTGGTGCGGCGATGGAGACGAGTTCTTAAGGTGCTTGGCTGAGGCTATCTCAGCGGTTTTCCGACGTCGCCTCTCCTCTTCTCTCTTTCGGCGCTCCTCTCTCGATTTCATCTTTGCTCAAGGACGGCAAAGTGGATCTATGCGAGGGTTTGTGTTTGGAGATGGGTTTGGCTGTTTGGATCTGCTTGCTGGTTTGGTTCTTGTGGCGGTTGGTTTCGCAGGTGGTCCTAGGTCGCTCCGGTGGCTTGCTTGTCGTTTCCCCTTGGCTAAGTGGCGCAGCGGATTTCAGAGATCTGTCGTGCTTGGGCAAGCTAGTTTTGCCTTCTCTATGGAATCTCCTCAACCACGCATTGTCCCTGAGGTTTTGTTGGATGCGAGGTGCTTCTGTTTTAGGTGTTGTTATCCTTTCGCTTGGCGTGGCTGTGTGCTTTGGATTGATGGGCGATCTCGCTGGCTGGTGGTGCGGTTGGTGTTGTCGAGTCTTCCGGCGAAGCTGCGGCGTTTCTCGTTGTGGCGGATCCGATGTGGCTCGAACGTGTTCTTCGTTCTGAGACCAATGGCGATAGCTCCTTGCTTTTCCAGCGAAGCTGCGGTAGTATTTGCTTTGGCGGGTTTGATGTGGCTCGGAGTTACTTTGCGCATAGGCTGAAGTGAAGCTGGTTTTCCATCGGTCTTGACACTAATGTTGTAGCTTAAGTTCTCCTATGCTGCCGGTGTCTTACATTTTGGAAGTGAGTGTTTCAGAGGTGGTGGCTCCTATTGGTGTGAATTCTTCCAATTTGGCTTGTCCTGCAGGTGAAAGATGTTCTTCTTGCTCGGATAAGCTGTAGGCCCGCACCGTCAGAGGATTTGAGGACGTTTCTCGGGTGCGGAGGACTCGCGGCAAATTCGTATGATTTGAATCTCCTCCTCCTCCAATGATCGCTCCTTCCTTTGTTCTACTCTAGTTTTGCAGTGTTCTTTTGTAATGTTGTATGTGTGTAGGTTTTGGTCTTCTGCTTTCTTTGTCGAGTCTTTGTATTCTGTAAAACTTCAAAAATGGTATGAATATTCACATGTTTACCAAAAAAAAAAAAAAAAAAAGAATTCATATGGTTTTATTGAAATAGTTGTTCGCCCATGTCAATTCGGATTTAGAATCCGCGACTTGGACATAATATGCTTCATCATCGATGGGTTAGGGTTATACTTTTATAGATCTAAAAAAGCAAGGCTAATGAGTTAGTCTATTGCAGATTACAATCTCAAATGAGTTAATTACTTAATTCGCATAGCTAGCGGGTTAACCCACAAACATAATAATATAATTACAATTATCAATATTGATTCAAAATATTATTATTTATGATTTGTATATTCAATTTATTAAGTAATATTCATATTTTTTACTTCCGCCACCAAGGTTCGAGGCACGACCACTGGCATGTTTACATAGGAGAATTGTCAGCCTCGTGGGATTAGTCCTTGGGCCTAGGAAGTCTTTGGGAGACCTGCGGTTATTCAAAAAAAAAAAAAAATATTCATATTTTTAAATATTTATAACCTATCTTAAATCATTTTATTATGTATAAAAATTAAATGTGAAAAAGTTTTTTACTTTCCATAATAAAAAAAAAATTGAAATTTCAAAACCATGTACGGTCATAAAACGGATTGGGCTAGTGTTGATGATTCTAGCTCTACGGTCTTGCGTCAATTCGCCAAAACTCACAAATTATTTTAATCAACTACCTGGTGTATTTCGTGAAGCGAAATAAGCTGATATGACATTGCTATAGACATGAATAAGCTGTAATTAAGAAAAGAAAAGAGATAGTATACATAAAAAAAAAAAAAAAAGAGAGAGAGGGAATTAAAAGTAATCGAGGGAATAACAAGATGAAAGATTATTGGAGATATGATGAGATTCATATCTTGATAGAGCCCGTCTCATCAAAATCGTATAAAACATCACCATCGACAAAAAGAAGAGTCTACCTAGTCCTGTTGTGGTGAGTGGTTACAGTGAACGAATATAGAGGGTCCATAAGTTTTTGCACCTCTTGGAACAATCTAACGTCGTTTGTCGTTCCCAAACGCATCTTCAAATTTTTATACCCCAACATAAAACAATAATTCTTGTGAAGTATATATTGCTCTTGAAAATTAAACGACTCATGTGGAACGCACGACGAGGATAAAAAACAATTTACTTTCTTGTCAACCGTATTAAACAACTATTCGTGCTTAGTTAAAAAAACTATACGATTGTTTACTTAAAACTACTAAAAACTTGATTGGTTTCTATGCATATGTATTTGAAAAACATAGAGCTTAGAGTTTATTTAATTGTAGACAATATTGTTATGTTAATAACTTCAACAATACAACATGTTGAATTGATAGATTTTTTTTTCTTATACATTTAAGAAGCCAACTCTCTCTTAATATTTATTCTGATTCGCCTTTGCAAAATCTTTGCTTGGGGTTTCTCCCTGCAACATCAACCATTTGAAAAGTTTCTAATGAACCTCTTTGTTTGACAACACCTACCATATGTTCTCTCTTTAAACAAAGCAGTTAACAAAAACCTATTATAAAATCTTAATAAAAAAAAAAATAAAAAAATTTTTAATAGAAGTATTTATCAGCGAAGAGTATCCTTTACTTATTTTTAAAATAATATTCATTCATTACAAGCATATCAATTATATTGGCTAGTGTATAATACATGCATTTAACCAATACAAGCATAACAATCATATTGGTTAGAAGCTTTATTCACGAACCATTCTTTAATTTGCCGAACCATGTCTTGCCGCCCAACGATGCCTTGCCTTATGTGACAAACTCCTATTACAAAATATATACTGTATCCAATCCACAATAGCCTCTAAAATTTTTTTATACTGGATAAAAATCACGAGAAAGTCACCAGCTAAATTGGGAGAAACGTGCGACCGTTGTAGCATGACGTGAGGGCCAAGGATAAAGATTGCCCAAAAGAAGAATAAATACCATATAATGCAAATGGTGACTAAAAGCCATGTCATATGCCCAATTGCAGTGATCACGCCAAAAAGGAATGCCAAGGGCATGCTGAGTAGAGCAATAAGCAGTAAGGGCAAGGCCACATGTAAGGATGAGAGGATGAGTTTAGGATCACCCGACTGCGCCCAAATAAGAATAGCTATTGTTGCAACGGAACATTGCATTGCCAAAATGTCAAGCAGCAGAAAAATGAAGAGAGTCGGGTTACTGGCCAAAGTTGCCCTGCCCAAGTTGGGGTTTTCAGCATTGCTGTTAAACCCACCTGGTACTGTAAAACCTGCAGCAAACGTCACTGTGGCTACAAGAGCGGCTACCAGAAGAAGAGTGTTAACGTAATCTCTGTGGTCCATTGTCACTGCCGGTCTCGTTAATGAATTTACAGGTTCGAAACCCGTTTTGTGAATAGCGTATAAATCATTTGTGGTATAAATCATTTGTGGTATCAAATGTGTTGTATGAAACGGAATCAGACATACCTCATGGAAGATGTAGTTGGGTTTCACATTTGACTCGATAATATCTCTAGCTCTTTTGCCGCTTTTGTTTCGTAATTTCAGTATCTCGCTACTACTAGCAAGACAAGTAATGGATTTAGAGTGCCAGGTCATGACGGCAAGGTGCAAAGGCGTATTCCCGTCCACATCTTGCCCAACACCCAGATGTTTCGTATCTTTTTCACTCATCAAAGAATTTGTAGTAGAAGATTTCCCATTTTTTGCTGCCACGTGGAGAACGTTCTGACCAAGTTTGTTGAGCAGGTATTTTGAATCTGGACAGCTTTTAATAAACTTTTTAACAATTTTTCCATGACCTTTCTCTGTTGCCGAATGAATTGGAAAGGAACCATCTTGGTCGCAGACATAAATACTCTTTGTTGATCGTTTTAAGAGGTTGCATACTCCTTCATAATACCCTATGGATGCTCCATATGAAAGACAAGTCCTTCCTTTTTTATCTCGCTCATTCACAAGAGTTGGGTACTCATTAAGAATAACATCAAGTACACACCTGCTCAAACAATTGGGAACAAAAATAAGTATACATATGAAGTTTTTTACCGTTTTGGGGAGGAATTTTTTTTTTTCTTTTTCAAATTGGTTTTATATAATTTGAACAAACTACTGTTTAAAGCGAAAAACAAACCTATACTCTTGGCACGCAAAGCAACATGTGCAAGATCTTTGTTCCCTTGCAATTTCGAATCTAAGTTAGACTTCCTCACTCTAGAGTCCTCATTGCCTATGGTTTCCAAAATTGCTTTCACAAGGGGTATATATTCACATCCAGCGGATACTGCTTCATACAAGGAAGATATTCCCTTGTTATTTTCAAGAAAAGGAGCATCCTTGTTCGCGTTCACCAGACAGGTAGCCATCTTCAAATAGCGTCCTTCAATGGCGTAGTAGAGAGCAGTACGTATTTCCATCTTTGTCCTTGAGAACATATGGATTCAGTCTCTCACTCTCTTCATTACACAGTCTAGCTGAAGCAAATGGTACCAACGCAACAAGAGCCTCAACAATAGTGGTATGACCGCCATGAGAAGCCACATGAAGCGGTGTCTGACCGCTTGAGTTTTGCTCCAAGAGAAGGCACGGACATTCAGAGACAATCTCCTCCACTATTAGAATATGGGCTTCCAACTCAAAACCAATACTTAGGATCCCTTCCAACTTCCGATGTGGGATATTATGTCCTAATATCCACTAGTTCTAGATGACCCCATGTAGCAGCAAGATGAAGAATTTAATCTCCTGTATTGCTCTTGAGACGTGCCATTAATGGCGTTCCTTGGCTTCTCAACTTCTCCAGACATTCTTTGTTTCCATTACACATTCCACTGAAAATCTTCGGAGACATCTGGACATCTTTTTTTGAATGTAATGTTAAATTATATTCAAAAGAAAATAAACGTTTTTACATCAAGTGCAGCGTGTGTTTGAAAGGAACTGAAAATCTGAAAATATTCAAAGTAAAAAAAAAAAATTTACCAGGGACATCTTCACCAGGGAGAGCAAAAAAATCCGACAATCTAAGGTTAGTAAGGTACCCTGGCGCAGATTCAGTGTCTCTCGTAGGTGGAGTGGCGCCATTTCTTCGGTTTTGAAAGGAATCATGTGAACGGAGTATGTTCGTGGCGAGTACCAAAGCTAAAAATATTTGTCACCATGTCAAAATAGTTATTTATTTTAAGCATAACTAATTATATTAGACAAAAAATCACAGTATGTTATTTAGATGTATTCCTAGCAGTTTTGTACAATCATCTCTTACCCTATCTTTTACCACTTCTAACCAATGTTTCTAAACCTGATTTGACGGTGAACCGAACTATTTTCTGGATCATTGGATCACTAGATCAACCAGATTCGATAGCAAGTCAATTGATTAAAATTTGTTTAATGTATTTAATATTTATAGAGATTATATAGCTTTATAAATATAAAACTAAAAATAAGTTTTAATAAAATATGAAGTCTAACAATAATAATAAAGTGATTAAATTTTTTAAATCCAACTAAAACTGAAAATATGAAGATAGTAGAATAGTGAATATGAAGAACTGAAAAAATTGAAAAAAAAAACTAAATAGTGAATATAATAAAAAATCTAGAACCCTAAATTTTATTTCGAAATCAAATGTTTGTTTTAACCGATATCCGGCCGGTTCAACAGGTTCACCGGATCGCAGATTAATGGCGGGTTCTTGTGGGCTATCCCGGTTTTGAAGTTACCAAATATTAACACTAAACCTAAACCGGATAAGTGTCTGGGTCGCGAGTTAACCGGTCGGACCGGACGGTTTGGATCGGACGTGAAAACACTACTTCTAACTATTTTTGTATCGCTTATCATTTCTTGTTTTTTTTTTTTGCTAAATTATTTTACCGTTTTATGTCACCAATGGAATGAGCTACTCATCTTACATTTCAATTTCATGATACACAAATTTATGAGTTCAAATATGGAATCTTTTAACGTATGATAAATCTAAAATATAAATTTGTACATATCAAAATAAAATAAATTAAGAAAATCAGAATATCTTTACATAAATTCAATGCAAATTAATCTAAATTTTAAGTGTTTATGATTGTTGTTGTTGAAGACTCACAAGGGAAAAAGAATCTGGTGCGTTTTGTTAAAAACAAATTCGGTAGATTTTTTACTAAGTCATATAAATCTTGAATAGGTACATTACTTTTAGTTCTTAATTATTTTTAACAAGAATCAAGTAGAATAGTTTTTTTTGTTCTTTATGTAGATTGGTTTGTTAGGGGGTCAATAATTATTTCAAACTGGAGTCACTAGCTATACTTGTTAATAAAGCACATATAATGAATATTTAGAATTTGTCACGTACCTCCGGCACTGAAGTATGTTCCGTTCCGTTGACCATGAGACACATCCGTTGGCCTTTGTGCCTCAATTCTATCTAGATCTGTTCCAGAACCATCCATCTCAAACCTAAAATCATCACAAAAATTGTTTGAAAACACAGATTTAAGTTACTGAAATATAACGTAATGTCTTGCTTTATTCAATAGAGTAGAAGAGTATTTATACACATACAGATTGCCTAATCGTATCTAAGTAAATATATTGATATTGATATATATCCTAATAGTTACTAACTTCCATGACCAGAAACAAAAAAAGCCAACCATTGTCCATTGCATGAAGAGGGGGCAGAGAAAGACTTACGAAGTAGAAGCAGAAGATGAGTGATGCATGAGGAGTTGCTAAAGGTTGACGAGATTGACACTGTAAGTTCGTCCCTTAATTTTAAGAGTTGTCAAAGTCTCGAGTCATGATAATCGGGAGGAGTGGTGGTCTCCTATAAATTAAGGTAAGGTCCTTCTTATCTTCTTTTTTAAACCTGTCTTTGTCTTAAATGAAAAATGTAATCCACCACACACAGAGTTTTCGTACGATGACCCTAGTTATACTAACTCATTAGAAAGACTTTGAAGTCGTCTCCTAAACAAATAAAAAAAAGTCCGAATTTGTATTTTTCTGGGACAAAGTGACAAGCGTGACTCTGTTTGTGATATGAATCACTCGTTCGTCTTCATGATCTATCTCTTTATCTTCGTTTGATTTAGACATCCGAGCTTACACACACTACAGGAATATCGGGTATTAATAGCGTCTGAAAAACGCTGTTTAAAGATATAATAGCGTTTTTGAAAGCGCTGTATATACGCCCGCTATAATAGGTAAGTGACTTTAGATAGCGTTTTTCTGTAATGCTATAATATGTTTATATAACATAGCGTTTTATTTTCTGCTATTATTAATTATATAATAGCGTTTTTTGTGTGTTATTAAAAAGTTAAGCATTTAGAAAAATTGATATTTGTTGTTTTTTAATATTATATATAATATTGTAATTATATATAATATTAGTACTACATAATATTTTAATATTATATATAATATTATAATTATTGCTTTGACAAAAAAAACTTTAAATCAAACTTAAAATTAAAACTGGATTTAAACCTGTCATTTTAAAAGATCATACAAAGAGTAGTACTACACCATGAGATAGAACAATGTTTTTTTGACACAAACTTATGCTCACATGAATACAATATGCTTGTTAGGCCAAGCCACCCAGTTTCCTACTGCATCAGATATTACTTGAATTTCAGAATTTGGTCTCCACACTCGTGCACCATCAATCTTGGAAACCTCTACCCAGATCTTGCTAGCATTGGGACCTAAAGGACAGAGATGGACCTTGTCTTCTGGATCAGTGGAACAGACACGACCTATTGCAACTTGCTCCCCAGAATTATCACAATCTAATAGAAAGCAATTCTTTTTGGAGCCTTTGCTTGTACCAGTACTGTTAGTGCCACTCTAGTAGTCCAAATTATAAAAAACATTCATCAGAATACCATCACATCAACATCAACAGCAACATGCAAAAAATATAATTCCCAATCTCATCTAAAAATCTGACTACTTAAACTATTGTCCAACTTAACTACTAGTAGCAGCCAAATCAAAACAAACAAATATAGAGTTGGTGTTACTGACCTGCAGAGGTGATGATTTTTTCGTTGATTCATCAAGTGTAGACAGATGTATTCTAAACAACTCGTAAGCCTCATTTTCAGATGAATCGACATTAGGTGTCTTCTCATTCATTATATCCCCGTGTAAACTCCAACATTTACTTCTCTTGTACTTCTGATCCATCCCTTTGATGACTAGATGTTCCACCACTGTATCCATTGACTGATGACAAACATTGCGGCAAAGAAGACAAGGACAGAACATTTCTGATGGATTACCCAAATTACTTGCTGATTCAACCACAAACTTAGTTGCTCCTGCTTCATACTCAAGGCTATTCCTACACGTTAACAAATAGTACCCATTACAAACTGAGAACAGTCAATCATAAAATAAAATCAATGCATATATGTAAGAACAAGTTAATACCTTGGCAACCAAACCCAAGCTTTATCCATTTCACAAGAGCTCCGACCAAATGTGCATACAAGTAATTTTCAAAAGCAGTCACTTTCAAAGCCAAAACAACAATACAAGTAATCTGATAGAAGAATCATATACCTGATAGAGTTTGTTCTCTTCTGATTAACTCGAACTACAACAGAAAAAGCAAAAATAGAAATCAATTAAACTCAAATCAATAAATCTACAAATCCAAACAAAAATTAAAAGAAATCGATTTCATTATTAGTCTTTGATTTGGCTCTGTTTACCTTCTCTTGGGTGTTGACTCCTTCAATCTGGACAAGTGATGTGTTTGGATACTGGTTCGACTACGACCTGCACATTGAAGTAAATGTCAGACCAGATCAAACATACTGTTTCAAATTGTTAGGACTCGTTCAAACATAACTCAGTTAACAAGGAAGATGTGAAAGATACACAAAGCAGCTCAAAGCAGTTCAAAGAACATGTAGATACAGTCTCAAATGTGTAAGCGATTCTACCTAAATCCTCAAATCCCTAAATCCCCAAATTCTAAATCCTCAAATCCCTAAATCGACCAAACCCAAACCCAAATCGTCATCTCGCAGCTCTCTCTCTACAAATCAAGAACAAATTTGTGATTAAGTGGGATTTACCTTCGATTTAGTGGGATTCCCAAACAGATCGAGCATACAAGGAAGATGGAAGATGCGGAGAGAGCAAAGAGGTTGAAATTTTTCGGAAATTTATGTGTGTCTGTCGGAGATAGCAAAGAGGAGAGAAAGAGGAAACCCTAAAAATTCAAGATTAAAGTCGACAAAGATGAGCTAAGGGGAAAAAGAAAAGAAATGCCCAAAAATATTTCTAAGTGTAGTAGCGGGAATGGGAAATTTTTAGCGCCCAACCCTTTCAATAGCGTTTTAATATGGTAATGCTATTAAATATACTTCCGCGTCATGTAAAAAATTGTGAAACACTATTCATAGCGTTTCAACAAGGTAGAAACGCTATTGAAAGTTCAGAGGTCCTCTAACAATAGCAGAATGACTACAAACGCTATTGTATAGTGCTATTAAAACCCGATATTCCTGTAGTGACACAGAATTCTGGATTAATTGGGTTTTATTATCTATCTTCCTAGTTACGGTTTCACTGTTGTAACCACAGAGCAAGTTGAGATAGCAGAAACTTATAAACAAGATCTAGTGAGCCATTGATTGTAGGAATACCTGAAGTCTAACTTCATCGCAAGTTTATTAGTTTATACTGTTGCTGTATTTACATTCTACCGGCAAAGTGATACGAGTGAACGTATACTACGATATTTGATTATTTTATTAATTTGTTGCATATCACTACATTTTACTTTTTAGGGTGATTTGCTAGAATAACACTTTTTCATACAAAAATTAAGAATATAGCACTATACACTACAAAAAATATCCACATTGATAGCATCTGACGATAGCTCATTTTCCGTAACTGTTATGATAGATGAATTTTATTTTTTGATTATTATATAATAGCACTAAAACAACGCTAAGATAAAAAATCACCAAATCAGAAGCGAAAATCACTTATTCCGCCAATACTTACATGAAAATTTCACTTAAGCGCCATAAACTTCAGAAACCAAATTTTAAGTGTTATAGTTTATAGCCAAAGCCAAAAAAAACTTACTAGCTGTTTACGACAAAAAAAGAAAAAAAAAAAAATTCCCCCAAATCGAAACCTAGGTTCTCATCGACTCCGACTCCACCGTGAGCTCGCCGCCGGCCTCATTTCGCATCTCTTCATTATCCTTCAGTCTCCAGCTTGGTTCACGAACTCGGTCGATTCCTCCAATGCAGACAACACCAATCTGGACAAGGATCGAGACAGAGTTTGGGACCGAGAACGTGACTGTGACAGGGAGAGAGATAGAGGACGAGATCGAGACTGCAATAGGAATAAAGACAGAGAGCGAGAGCGAGAGAGAGACCATGAGCGTGGTCGTCGTGAACGAGATCGTGAACCGGATATGAGAAATAGAGATAAGGATCAAGAGGAGGAGGCTAAGGCTAGGAAGAAGGTAAAGGTTGAGAAATTGGTTGAGAGAGAGAGGGAGAAGGAACTCGTTTGAGATGAAGGTTTATGAGAAGATTTATTTGTTTTTTTTGTCATATTTGTGTTACTTTCTCTAGCTCAATGCTTAGGTTAATTGTTTCTGTAACTTGTCTTCGTTTTATGGTTTTATTGTGATAGGAAACTTGCTGAGAAGGTTGCAGATCTGGATTATATGTCGTGGTTCCTGATGTCTTCCATGGAGATCCATATAATCTGAGAATCAAGATCGACCTTTAACAATGGTATGGTTAAAAGTTTAGTTTTTTCGTGTTGGTTTCATGATCCGTTACTTTTGTTAAAACTTGTTGGTTTCTTGTGTTCATGAGCATCATGTTATAACTGCTAGTGGTGTTGTGTATGTCATTGTCTATGGAGATAGAGAAAAGCGACCATTGATTACTTATCCTGATTTGGCCTTAAACCGTAAGTCTGAAGAATCTCTGTTTTACTGAATTTGTTAATGTTTTCGTTGCTTCTTGCCTTATAGTTTGCTTGTCGTGATTACTCACATAATTTCTCTTTTTTTCTTGTATCTTCACGAAGAGTTCTTGCAGTTAGGAGCTACTCCAATTTTTCCTAATGACTCAGCCCCTTGTGCTGACAACTTGGCAGATCAGATCCTTGAATTCTCAACTTTTTCGGGTAATGATTTAATTCCTTATATCTGGCTTATTGTAGTTCTCAACTTTTGTTCTATAATGTATAATGTATGCTTTTGTTCAGTCTTGGTGTTGTGATGTGTATGGGAGTGACTGCAGATGCTTATGTCCTCACCTTATTCCCGGTATGTTCCTATTTATTTTTCTCTACTCACAGTCCATTGCTTCAGATGAATATTGTGTTTATTATCTGTTCTATATTTTAAAACTTATCAGATGAAACATAGAGAACAAGTTTTTGGTTTGATATCGGTTTTTCTCTATGTAGCTGCAGAAGGAGCTTGATGAGTATGAGAAGGAAATGTCACTCGGGGAGGAGCTGCAAAAGAGTTCTCAGGTTCCTTATCTTTCCTCTACCAAATCTTATATCTCAAGTTTGCGTATCTGTACAAATAGAATTATTAGTTTGAATAATGCTTAATCACATATTGTTTGTTTTACAATTTGATCAAGCTGTTGATACGAGAGAATGGTTGAAGAGATGGGAGTCAAGTTCAAGGAGGAAGTTGACTATATCGTTTAATATATGATGTTAGTTTTAGTTTGTTTAAGACTAGGCGATAATTTAGTAAATAGTATAAGACTTAATACAATGTTATGTATGACTTGTTTTTTATAATGTAATATTACTTGTTGATGATTTATAAAATATAAACGTATATATGTCCAATAAGTAAATTTTACAAAATTGGGTTCCAATATAAATTTTATTTTATAAATCAAATTAAATTTATATAGCGAAAGAAAATTTTACGACATTATATAAAACAACACTAAACGTGTGTAATAATAAAATATATTATAGCATTCGACTAATGCTATAATACAAAAATGCTATCGTAAGTAGGGGTCTACCATAGCATTCGAAAAACGCTATCGTATGTGGGGGTCTACCATAACAGGGGCATAAGACAGCGTTTATGAAAACGCTATTAATGACATATAATAGCTCTTCTCTCTTGCTAATAATGTAGATATTTCTTGTAGTGATATATGTAATTATTAAGTAAGTAACTTAAAGGGTAGATAAAATGACCTTAGAGGGTGGTGGTGGTGGTTCCGGCGACGGCGGCGGTAGTGATTCCGGCAACGACGGCGGTGGTGATTTCGGTGACGGCAGCGGTGGTGGTTCCGGCGACGGCGGTGACAATTCCGGCCACAGCGGTTGTGGTGGTTCCGGCGGCGGCGGCGGTAGTTCCGGCGGCAGCGGTGGTGGTAGTTCCGGCGACGGCGGCGGCAGTGGTTCCGGCGACGGCGGCAGCGGTGGTTCCGGCGACGGCGGCGGTGGTGGTTCCGGCGGCGGCGGTGGTGGTGGTTGTCCGGCGACGGTGGTGGTTGTGATGGTGGTTAGTGGTGTTAGTGGTAAGATAAAATTGTAATAATATATATTACTAGAAAATTGTCCACGCGATGGGTGGGTTTTTTGTTCAGTTTTTTTTTCTAATTATTTTAAAATTTAAGGTATTGTATAAATTAATTTTAAAATTTAAGTTTTAGTCCAGGAAAAAAAGATTTTGTATAAATTTAGTTAGTTTTTTTTTTTTTTTTTTGTCATTCATACATTAATTAATAAATAACTCTTTGATTGGTTGCCTAATTAGGAGGAGAAGAGTTTACAAAAATATCTCCTTGATTGGTTGCCCAATTGGTTGTATAAATTTAGTGGGTTTGGTGTATATAATTTTTTGTTTTTGCTCAACGGGTGTATATAAATTTAAATTTATGTATTATATAAAACATTTCTATCTAAGTATTGTTCTATATGAACAACAAAAAACTTACGTTGTTTTATTTTTTGATAAATTTAAAATAATGCATGTTAGAAAAAAATAATCACTTATCTCAGTGTTGATTGAACACTAATTCTAAAATTTTGACAACGAATTTATTGTGAAGTGAGTACTACGTTTTGGTTACTCATGGTATATATAACAAATTTTCCTAAATGAGTTGTGACTTTTATCTTTTGACTATCTTCTTTTCAAGTTTTGTAGTGATAATCTTTGTATGTCAATGTAGCAGTGTTATATAGGTGATAGGGTGCATATGATTTTTCTTTTAACAATTTATTTCATTAAAAAGAAAATTTATACAAAAAATTATTCATCAAAAATTAATAAAAAGAAGGGTTATTTTAATTAAAACCCCAGACGATCGAAAATTAAAGAAAGTAACCTTCTTTATTAATTCTCTCCTCTAACTCAATTAATGCCCAAATTGTCCTTGATTATGTATACACGCTAACAAAATAAATATCGAGGTAAACAACTTAAAACTAACATAAATAATAAACACTGTTCATTTATCATCGAAAACACTGTTCATCATCAGAATCAATAAAAACAACGATTTTGTGGTTATTTATTTGATTAGTACAGTAAATCAAAGTGTATCGCGATAAATATATAAGTTATGTGGTAAACTCATAGTTATCGTGTTAAATCAATAATTATATGACTGGTATCAGCTAACTTATTTATTAACCTCTTTATTTACTTTGATAATTTATTTACTATCGTTAACTTATACTTTATCACATTTATTTATCATGATAATTTAAGTGTTAATGGTTAACTTTTATGTTATCCTTTTTATATATGTCGTGAAAAAAAAATCTTCTTCTTTTCTTGAGTATTCTCCTCCATCGTCACATCTCTCAAATTTTCTTCTTTCTCCGTTGTCACCTGCAACTCGAACTCCCATTTTCACCTCGTCACATTTTCTTCTTCTCTTTTTCCCACTTATTTCTCTCATTTCTTTATATCTTCACCCTAAATTACAAAACCATAATTTTTATCTCCAAAGTTTTCAATCTAAAATTTAGTTCCTCCCAAACTCGTTTAGACATTATTTTTTTCCTTTCCATGTCTCTGTTTGTGAAGAAATAGAGGTAAGGGCGAAAAATAGGTAAATTTGGAAGAGAAACGTTGATCGGAGATAACGCCGAAAATTCACCGGAAACAATGTCGAAGAAATCTCATAGAAGAAGAAAGAAGAAGACAAATAGTTATGTGTGAAGGAAAAAGGACAAAAGTGTATAAACACCATACTCTCTCTTAGCCACCTAATTAAACAAAAAACATAGTTAGATACTTAATTATATAGTCTTCTATGGTCATGTCTTATAGATACCCTAAAAAGAAAAAGATATGGATTCATTAGATTTGTAGTTTCCTTTTTCTCACAAGATCTTAGCCACTTCATTTAGTATTTGCAACCAAAAACGAATACCATCAATAATCGTGTCAAACTCTTAATAAACCTAACTAATTATTGGTAATCACTTTAAACCAAATATGACACTTTGCAAAGAAGTATGATATTTTTGATATATTTTTAATGCCCCGACCGTCCTTACCAGTGGGGCTCACGTCCTCTCTCGAGTCCATAGGTCCACCCTTATCCGACGGCCGGTCCGCTACGTCTGGGAGGCTTTAAAGTCTTGTTTACCGACCCTACAAATCACCACATGACCTTTCCCTGTATTTTGTTCTCACTCACACAGTTGTGACAATCACTTCCCGAAAAGTCACCCATCCTGAAACTACTTCAGCCCAAGCACGCTTAACTGTGGAGTTCTCTGAGGACAGTTGACCGAAAAGATAAGTGCACTTTGGTGACATAGGTGGCAAAATCAATTTTTTTAAACCTCTTTGCATGCACTACCATATTCCTGAAACCGGGGTGTTACAATTCACCCCCACTAACAGATAGCAACGTCCTCGTTGCGCACCAAGACTGTAACCCCCTGTGGTGTGAGCCCTCTTGACTCTACATTCCTCTGGGTTCGGTTCTGATACCAATTGTAATGCCCCGACCGTCCCTACCAGTGGGCCTCACATCCTCTCTCGGGCCCATGGGCCCACTCCTGTCCGACAGCCGGTCCGCTACGTCCGGGAGGCTTTAAAGACTTGTTTACCGATCCTATAAATCACCAGATGACCTTTCCCTGTGTTTTGTCCTCACTCACACAGTTCTGACAATCACTTTCCGGAAGGTCACCTATCATAAAACTACTCCAGCCCAAACACGCTTAACTGTGGAGTTCTCTCAAGACAGTTGACCAAAAAGATAAGTGCACTCTGGTAACATAGGTGACCAAATTAATTTTTTTAAACCTCTCCGCATGCACCCCATATTCCTGAAACTGTGGTGTTACAATATTTCTATTCAAATGTATAATTCTTCCATTTTCTTGGTGTATGACCAAAATACATAGGTTCCTTGATTGTTGAAAAAAAAAACAATAATTTTTTTTTAGCAAATAAAGAATATCATGAAGAGATGATATAATACATTTCGAAACGGTAAAAGCTATTGGTAAGAGAATGTAGTATGCTAAAACTTGGTGGTTCAGTACTTCAGTTCTAAAACTAATTTATAAGAGTCCAATTTTGTTCCTTGGTCATTGCTTGCTCTTGCAATTGAATTTACTTCCCATGGTCAGCCCATTTTTTAGTATCCACTCAAACGTTTTAAGGTCATTTGATGTCTCTCAATTATTTTCTTTAGTTCAACCACATCATGATAGAAAATAATCATCCTCTAAAATAGAATCTTCTTCATCTTATGATGTGAGACAATAATTTCTTTATTTTGAAGATGTTAAAAAAATTTCAATAATATTTGGAACAAAGCAAAAGCAGAAGAAAAAAAACATGTAAATAATATTCAAGTATAAAAGAACCAATTTAAACTAAATTGTGTAACTAAATAATAACTGAAATCCGAAGAATTGACGAAAATCACATGGCTAATTGGAAAACTCATATCATGAGCTGATTCATCACCTAGACGTACGGCCAACTCTCCGTCTCCGAACCAACACAAAACATTTCACTCCTCCTAACACATATAACCGGAAAGATAGAGAAACCATCTTAGAAACTTTATAACCAGAAATAAAAGAGACCATTGAAAATATTTGCTGGAATAAAACTTATAAATACAAAGTCGCCATATTCGGTAAATTAAAATAGATGATTTTTAGGAATATGGACACTACAAGAAAAATTTACATTCTTAGCGCGGAAAAAATGCTATCATAGGTAATTCATAGCGAAATAACAACTACTATGATCTCGGCAGCTATGGTAGATGCCCCACCTACGATAGCATTAATTTTGTCTGCTATAGTATGTTCATATACAATAGCACTTTGTTAGTGTTATTATTTACGTTTTCATAGCAATAATTTATTGCCATTATTTAGTTGTTCATAGCAATTTATGAATTTTTTCAATTTTTTTTGATAATTCAAATTGGGTGCTATAATAGATCACTATACAATAGCAAATATTTGTTGCGTTAATTCATGTTTTCATAGTGCCATCTTTAAAAATATAACATGCTATCATATGTAATATATATATATATATATATAACCTGTAAATTTAAAATGAAACCATTTATAACATCTCAAAAACATTCCAACATAATTAAAACACTTCCGCATCATACCAAACACAATTCCGAATCCAACATACCAAAAACAATTCCAAATCCAACATACCAAACATCAAACATTCTGAATCCAAAATACATAAAGACTAGTCTTAACCTAAATTAAGCTAGCTGGACCAAAGTTGCTTCATCCCCTGCAATTAATAATGGACATTGTCTTATATCAGTTTTGCACCTGGAAAACCAAAAATACAATCATCAAAATAAAAAATACTTACCTCAGTTGGACGATAGTCAATACATGACCAAGTTATCAGTTGGCCATGCGATAAATGAACCAAGTGCATCTTTCATATACTCAATCTCATATGATGTCCTCCAAACCGCAGCATCATCTACCTGGACTATATCTACCAAAACTTGCGCAGCATTAAGACCCAAGGGAGCACAGTGTACACGTCTCTCTGGATCAGTTGAAATCACCCGTCCTTCAGCAACAACTTGCTTCCTTTCTTTAATATCCAGTAACATACACTTCTGATTTTCCTGTATAGCTCCTTTTTTCCGCTGACAAGTTGACCATATTAACCAATTACTACAGTAAAATGAGACAGAACCATAATCAACTTTAGAACATATAAAATAAGTTACCGGAGATCTTCGAAGAGGGGACGGTGCAGCTGTTTGAGTTTCCACTGCATTAGATTTTGGAACTGTTGTTGGAGACTTCTCACATGATGCTGAGATTGGTTGCATATGCGACTTAGAACCTGTTGCTGCGGATTTTTTACTTGCTGATGCTGATCTTCCATGAGCTGGTTGCGATTTAGAACCTGTTGCTGTGGATTTTTGACTTGATGATGCTGATTTTCCATGAGCTGTTTGAGTAGATGCATAATTCTGAATAGGAGATAACCGACCTGTTCCATCTGGGTTGTTTTCGAAGACAACTTTGTTGAAAGGCCATGCTACAAAGGACATTAAACAGTCTTCTATGTATGTAACATCCATTGTAGGCCTCCATATGAATGTATTGGCTTCATGTACCACATCAACAAACACTTTTACAGCCTTTGGTCCGAGTGAAAGTCCATTCACCAAAGCTCTACGATCTTGCGTGGTCCAACGGCCTTCAGCAACAACTACATCATCGTTAGACAGATCAAGTAGTTTGCATTTGTTCAAAGAATTGGCTCTTGTGCCCTGTTAAACGCATAAAACAATGTCAGAATTTTAAATCATCAACAATCTGTATAAACTTATTAATTAATGAACAAGTTAGAAACTTTACTAGTGGTGCCATGTCTTCTTCCTGAACCCCCTGTTCTAGACTAACACACTTCGTGGCAGGACATGCAATCATATGCCCAACAGATTCTTCAATTGTTGACATTCCCATAGCATTTCTCCAAAGGAATGCTTCTGGTACCGTGGCAGTCTCAACCAAAACTTTATAATCTAAAGGACCTAAACGTGTCCCATTCACAACATCCTCTGGATCAGTAGATATAATACGTCCCTCAGCAACATTCGCATCATCACCAGCCCAGTCAATCAAAATACACTTTGGTTGTGCTTTTTTGTTAACACTCTATGCAGATTTAGAGTAGAAAAAAACAAGTCAGACTTTATAGTTATAAAGAAATCAATTTCATGGATTATTAATCACTTACCCTTGCAGCAGATCTAGAGTTTTCACCAACTTCAGTTTCTTGTCCCTGTGACATGCCAGAAAAAATATTAACTTTTAATTTATGTTACAACCCAACAGCTTAATGTACAAAAAATACAAAAGTGCATTACCTGGTTCTGCAGTTTACCAAGTTTATTTTCTAGCTCATTAACCTTGTCCTGGAGATGAATTTGTTTCTTTTCCATTTCAACCATACACTTGTGATTAACTTGGAAACAAGCTAATTTCGTCTTAGTCATATTTCTCCCCATTGCCCTCATTCGACCGGGATTATCAGGTCCTAATAGTTCGACAAGTGTATCTTGTCCTTCATTTGTTTCAACAGAATTAACAAGTTCAGCTGCCTTTTTCTGCAAATTTAGTTACATATCAAAAACAATTCCAAAAATCTAAATCTATACTGAAAACCAAATTCACGATGTACATAACTTATAACTTACAATTTTTTCAGCTGCATCAGTATTCACTGGTGTCCCATCCTTTCTAGTACGCGATCTCACCCACACATCAGTTCTTGTCACATCAGAAGGATCTGATTTCTCTCGTCTCTCTTCTTTCTAAACATATAAAAGAATAGATCATTCAAAATACTTGTTAAACTGATGAGAATTAATAATCCAAAGCATTTGGCGTACCAAGTCTTCAGCTAGTCTAACCATTCCTTTGCGACTACAAGTGTGTGGAATTTGTAGGCTCTTCCTTTTCTTATAGCTATCACTCACAACCTAACACATGATTATAGATATGTCATATTATTCATAAACAAACATAAAACTTACTTACTTCAGAAAATAATACCTTAAACTCAGGACTAGTTTTGAGCTTGACAAATTTACGCCAAGCAGCTTCAGTAACATTCTTAGGTCGCAGATCCATCCTATCTTTCAAAGTCGTAGCTTCATTAACTTCCCTAACCACTCGTGACTTGTGTGACCTCCACAAATTTCCCATCTGTTCAATCAATGCTTTCTTTTGGTAATCTTCTTCTACTTCAAACCTTGACTGCAATCAATCAAGGTTTTAAGAAAAAAACATTTCAACCTGGAAAGATTAAGTAAGTAGATGTCAAATTACAGAAAAGTGTACCTTGACAGACATCCAGAGCATTGTCTTCATATCCTGAGGGACTTTTGGCCAACTTTCAATTGATACAGGAACGTGTTCTCGCACAATTATACCAAGATACGTTGACAACTTAACAGACCCATGACCATAATGTTCTCCCATGAAAGTGAAGTTAACCTTTAATCTGCTATTTGGATTCCTGGCGATGTCTCTCAATCTTGTTGGTCCTCGCTTTCTCTTACGTGTAGGTTTAGCTACATGATCGTGCTCGTCAGTCCCATCATTAACTCCTGGCTGATCTTCTACAGGCTGCTGAGCCTGCTCTTCTAAAGGCTGAGCTTCTACAGGCTGCTCTTCTGAAGGATGCTGATCCTGCTCTTCTAAAGGCTGAGCTTCTACAGGCTGCTCTTCTGAAGGATGCTGATCCTGCTCTTCTAAAGGCTGAACTCCTTCTAGACACTGGTTGTGTTGTAAGTTATGATCAGGTTGTGGCGGGTTTATTGTACCCAAGAATTCTGGCTCTTCAGAATCTTTCTTCTTTTTTCTCCCTCCACGGTTTGTTACTTTCTTTGGTCCCATGTCAACTCACCTGAAATAAATGAAAGAAAATAGGGTTAATTAAACAATTACGAAGCAGTCATCAGATATATAGCAAATGGAAACACAAATACAAATCAAACAATTACCAAGCAGTCAACAGACGTAGCAAATAAAACAAGAATGTGAATGCCAAACAAACAGAACTAAAAATAAAATAATTACCAAGTAGTCATCAGACATAGCAAATTAAACAACAACAATGTAAATGACAAACAGACTCCATTTCAGACAAATATGCCTTCACAATCAGTTCGGGCATTTTCAGATTCATCCATGTGAACATCCATGTCCACATTTGCTGGTAATGGTCCAATGTCTGCAATTCCATCATCCAAATCTTTATTATATCTTCTTGAAGGAACTCGCATAACAACATGCCAACTTGATTCTGCGTCTTCCCTTAAGTAAAACACCTGCTTTGCTTGCGATGTTAATATATATGGATCTTTTAAAAAAGAGACTTGACTATGATTCATGTTAACTAGTGTGAAACCATCTTCTATCTTAGCTCCATTACCCATTACTGCCCAGTGACACCGGAAGAGAGGAACATAAAAAACATTATAATCTAATAGTATGATGTCTATCACTCTGCCGTAGTAAGATACCAAATCAACCACTTGTGAAGTATCTTTCGCACTAGCCCTACAGACTGATGTTGCCTCATAGAAAACCCCACTATTCTGATTTTTCCTATCAACTAAACTTGTATGAAACCGTTGACCATTCACTATGTAACCTGTATATGACTGTGCCATATAACGTCAATATTCTTCCCTTTATCCCTGGTTCAGTTTTTCCATCAAACCATGACTTCTTTAATCTGAAACTATGCGTTGCTGGCAGTCTCTTCCGATGGCACATATACACATGTTTTCGGCTGAACTTCAACCACAAACTGTCTGTATTTTTGCCACATAATGGACATGCCATCTGACCCTTTACTTTGCAGCCTGCAAGATTCCCATAAGCCGGGAAGTCACTAATCGTCCAAAGCAGCATTGCCTTAAGATTAAAAGTTGATATACTAAATGCATCATATGTCATCTCTCCATTGTTCCACAGATGAATTAGATCATCTATGAGCGGCTCTAAGTATACATCAATGCTGTTACCAGGCTGTTGTGGTCCAGGTATCAACAATGTAAGCATGATGTTCTCCTTCTTCATGCATAAGTCTGGTGGCAAATTATAGTTTACTAGCAAAACAGGCCAGCAACTATAGTTGTTGTTCTTCATGTCGAATGGATTAAATCCATCTGTTGAAAGACCAAGCCGCACATTTCTTTCTTCATCTGCAAAGGAAGGATATTTCGCATTCATCTGATCCCATGTTACTGAATCCACAGGGTGGCGGAGTTTCCCATCGTTGCTCTTGTTACTATGATGCCACCTCAAGTCCTTAGCCATCTCCTCAGATCTAAACATTCTTTTCAGCCGTGGGATTATTGGAAAGTAGCGTAACACTTTCTGTGGAACACCTTTCTTTACTTCACCATTAACCGTGTTCGTCTTCCATCTAGAAGCTTTGCATTTAGGACAATTCTCGAGATCCTTGTACTTCTTTCTGAATAAGCAGCAATCATTAACACAAGCATCAATCTTCTGGTAGCCCATATCAAATGACTTAAAAAATTTCTTCACATCATATAGTGATGTATGTAGCACATTGTCCTTCGGTAGCATCCCCGATAGTGTCTCCAAAAGATCATTGAAACTCTTGTCAGACCACCCATTTTGTGTCTTAAGTCTGAATAGGGACACAATTGCCGAGAGTTTACTGTGATTCACACAACTTGGATATAAGGGTGTTGCAGCATCTGCAAGCTTTGCAAAGAAGTCATCTTCTTTCTTGTTCTCACAATCTGCTGTCTCATCAGGTTCATCATCTCCAACAAAGTCGTCATCCATGAACTCAGCAGCTTGATATAACCCATATATCTCATCCATTTGACTGAATTTACTGTCACCTTCAACCCCAGAATTTAACTCTCCATGATGATACCAATCAGACCGCCGCTTATAATCCTCATCCATACCTCTTCTAACAAGATGGTCAACTACAACACTTCCTATGTGACGATCTATATTACGACAGTCGATGCAAGGACATACAATCATATCACCATCTACCAAAGCCGCAGACACAACTCTTACAAAATCTGAAGCCCCTCTTTGATAAGCTGGATCAGCTCTTCATTTAAGAATGAAGAGAAAAAAAATAAAAAAGAAAGAAATAAAAAAAATCTACAAACCCCTATTGAAAACTTAACATCTATATAATTAAATTTAATACCTGCAAAGATGCACCCAATCTTTGTCCAGCATTATATGATATAAGCTTAATTTAAAACCTTTAGTATCCTTAACATCATATAAGAACAGAGTTATTGAAAAAATCAGACACATCAAAAAATAACTTTGTACTTTAAAACAATTCAGACACATATACCTACGTTCTTTTAGAGCTAGAGAGAAACAACCATATCACATATATTAAAACAATATAAACAAACTCAAACACAAAACAGTATGTTTGAAACAACCTAACAGCATTAACAACAAACCAACCAGACAAAAATAAACAAACAAAAGAGACAAAAAGAAAGAAGCTACTAACCTGTCCTGTCAATGGAGATAAATAAAATCTTTAAACTTCCATCAATGCACTCAGCAACACTTGCAAAACATAATTGGAGAAAGAGTATAAGTTTTAAAAGTCATATTACAGTTTGATCTTAAAACGATTTATATAGTCAAAGTAATGAAACTGCAGTACAAAGACTCATCATAAGAGACAAAAAAAGAAGCTATTAACCTGTCCTGTGATTAGAGATAAAGAAAAGCTTCAAAATTCCTTTAGTGCACTCAGCAACACTTGCAAAACATAATTAGAGAAAGAGTTTAAGTTTTAAAAGTCATTAAAAACGATTTATATAGTCAAAGTAATGAAACTGCAGTACAAAGACTCATCATAAGAGACAAAGAAAGAAGCTATTAACCTGTCATGTGATTAGAGATAAAGAAAACCTTCAAAATTCCTTTAGTGCACTCAGCAACACTTGCAAAACATAATTAGAGAAAGAGTTTAAGTTTTAAAAGTCATAAAAACGAGTTATATATTCAGAGTAATGAAACTGCAATACAAATAATCATCATAAGAGACAAAGATAGAAGCTCTTAACCTGTACTGTGATTGGAGATAAAGAACAGCTTCAAAATTCCTTTATTGCACTGATCAACACCTGCAAAACATAAGTAGAGAAAGAGTATAAGATACTACTGTTTGATCTCATATAAAAACGATATATATATTCAAACTTTCATATACAAAACCAAAGTAATGAAATATCCAAGATACACAACCAAACTATAATCATCAAAACATGTTCTTAACTTATATACACAACCTATATGTAAAATGGTGGAGAAGCTTTGCTCGGATACAGAAAATAAAACTCATATCTCAAACAGACTCATAGCGTGTTTTACGAGCTTTTTAACAAGAAACTCAATTGGATTTGGTATGTCAATCAACCAGAGTCTGGCCTCAAAAGAAAACAATTTTCAGTCACTCTTGTATCTCTTAATACTGACCAAAAATGTGTATTTCGACTAAACTAAAAAGTAAACCTTAAATTATACAGATTGAACAACTGGAGAAGGAAATAAATGAAGTAAAGCAAGTTCTTTCTGACAAAAAAAGAACAAGAAACAGCAATGCTTGTTTGAACGGATCTTAAACAAATGTTCTAAAATCAGATACATAACCAAAATTTTTGTTCTTTCATTGCAAATGTTAACATACTAAGCTAAAACGAAATCGTAGAGACTTATAATGACCAAATCAAAACACATAAACAGATCTGAGCAAACACATAAACACATAAACAGACTTGAGCTAAACATGTTTGAGCAAACACATAAACACATAAACAAATCTCTTGCATGTCATAAAAAAACCCGTTTATTGTTCCAATTTCATCAGGAAATCGAAACACATAAACAGATTTGAGCTCCAATTGAAGATTTAAGGGTTTCGACAACTGGGTAAAGTGAAAGAGAGAGAGAGTCGGATAAAATCACCTTCAATTGGATCAGCTCTTCTGAGATTAGATCCGGCGGTGTTTCAGAGAGCGGCGACGGCGAGAGATTCCGCCGGAATTGGCGACGGCGATAGATTTGGAGATTTGAAGGTTTAAGGGTTTCGTTTCTCTAAGTGTTAAGAGAAGAAGAGAGTCGCGACAAAGTGTTAAGAGAAGAAGAAAGTTTTTGCTTTTTATTAAATTTGGCTAAATGTTTGGCGGTATAAGTGATTTTACTTCCCGCTTATTGAAACTCTATTATAGCGTTTATCAAACGCTATCATATGGTAAGCAAATTACAAACTCATCTTAGATAGCAAATGTGAAAATCCTGCTATTATTAGGTGCTATGAATGTACAGTTTTTTTGTAGTGGGAACATGACACATTATTGACACAAGATGTAAAAAGTGTTAGAGCTAATATGAGTTCAATATGTAAGTAAACGTCTATATATATTGACACAAAATTTTAATAGACGTTACTTTTTCTTTAGGAAGTTATTATGAAAATTTAACGCTCAATTAATTGATGCAGAAATAATATTGATTTCAATTTGAAATGTGCAAATTACATAGATGTAAGAAAGCTTAGTGGGGATCAATCATGTGTGTACTTTTTTTTATAACGTGTGATTATTCATATATGAAAGAAACTTAATGCTATTAATTTAATAAAACCACAAATGAAACAAATTTCATGCTACTAATTTAAAACACGTTAGGTAAAATCAAATCAAAACAATAAACCAAAAAAAAAGTATATTGGAATGTAATTTTGTAATGTTTTCTACAACACAATAAACTACAAAGAAGTAAACAAATCAATGCTATTAATTCTAAAGTTAGTGGAGAGTGTATTTACGTGTCCCAAATTAATAACAAATTATATTAATTTGGGTGGTTTATTGTTTTCATTAAAAAATTTAAGTATTGCATAAAAACAGAAAAATTTAAAAATTAATTGGCAAGTATTTGAATTAAATTACACTTAATATGAAAATTTTAAAATATAATTAAAATAAAATAAAATAAACGTTCACGTGCTTTTGAAGGCTATAAATAGTTTAACTCATATTTCAAAACTATTTAAATTTCACTTTATATGAAAATTTTGAAATTATAATTTAAAAAAAAAAACCAAATAAACGTTAATTTACATTTTATATTAAATTTTTAAATTATAAATAATAATATATTTTAATTAGATTTTATATAAACATTTTCAAATGATAAATAAATACAATGCAAATAAACGTTCAAAAAAAATAATTCTAGAAATATTTCTATAAACATTCTAACTCATATTTCTAGAATAATATTTTAATTTTTAACTTATAAATAATAATATATTTTAATTACATTTCTTATAACATTTTCAAATGATAAATAAATACAATGCAAATAAACGTTCAAAAAAAAAAATTCTAGAAATATTTCTATAAACAGTCTAACTCATATTTCTAGAATAATATTTTGTAAAACTATTTAATTTCGGATGACAAAAAAAAAAAAAAAATTTGTAAAACTATTTAATTTACACTTTGTATAAAAGTTTAAAATTTAAATTAAAAATAAAATAAAAAAATAAAAACTTTCACCAAAAGAATTTTAGAATGTCAAACTAAAACTTAATGAAGAGGACATGTGTCACAAAAATAGAGCGCCAAGTGTTGCATTAGTAGGCAAAGTTAGAAAAAACCTTGTCATATTATATAAGATATATATGTTATAATGTTAGGTTTTTTTAATAGGTTAGTTTGTTAAGTTATAAATTTTTTTAGGTTATAGTTGCAAATTTCCCTACTTCTTAACATAAGATAAAAGTTACTTTATTTTACTACTTTGGTTTTGGTATAAGATAGTATGCTATATTTACATGTTACTTAAGTTCAATATATATACAAATTATATATAGAAATATAGATAAAATTAACTTTACTTAATTATTATACATATGTATCAATCTTATTATATAAAGTATGGTTTTCAAAGTTAATAACTCATATGATCGTGACACGTGGCAAATATATCGAACTTAGATTTTGACACGTGTAAAACAAAAATTTCCTTTTTAAAATAAAAAAAGAAGATAATTGAAAGTAATTACAAATTTAAATAGTTTTAAAAATGTAAAAGATAATTATAAGAATAACTGTAATAATTCATATTTCTATAAAAAAAATTTAAAATGTCTAAAGATAATAATAAAGAAATTATATGTTTTTTATATTTTAATTAAACAAGAAAAAAATAAGACAAATTTATTAAAAAGGAAACATATGTTATTATATATTAATTTAAAATTTGATATTATTTACCTCAATTTCTTTTCTATTAGAAATATGTGACGATTTAATTAAACTAATCTTCGTATTATTTATTTGAGTTTATTTTTTCAATTCGAAATATGTGAGATCAATTTTTTTTCCTTTTTGTAATATTTTTTTTACTTAACTGTTTTTTTTTTTGTCCTCAATTATGATTGTAGTATTGTTAGATTGTTTATTTCAATTTCTCTTTTCATATTTAAATTATCAAAGATTCACATATCATCGTGTTTATAATTTTTTTATTTTTAGTTTAATTTTTTTATCTTTAAATTATTTATTTTGGTTTCTACGTTCAGTTTAAATTATAAGATTTATAATATATCATAGTTCTAATGATTAAGATAGCAGCATGTGTCATGATTTAAATTACAAATTTACATTATTTATGTCAATATTATTTTCTAGTTAGAAATATGTGATGATTTTAAGTAAAGTTTTATATTGTTTTATTTGAAATTCTTGAATATGTAAGAAACATATATGCTTTTTTTTTGTTTTGGATATTTTGAATTTAGTTATACTATTTAAAAATTTTTATTTTAATTCTATGTTCATATTTGAATTATATAAGATTCATATATCACCGTGCTTATAATTTTTTGAATTTATCAATTTTTATTGATTGATCATAAAGTTATTGCAATCGAGTATATATGAATCGAACCCGCAACGTTAACTTGGAAGGCTAAGGAATTTAGTCGATTTATCATCTTTATATTTTTAACGTGTCTAATTAAACACCACTTTAGTTTTATTCACCAACTTTATGATGAATATTTTTAATTTTAGTTCTTCATATAAGTATACCATTAATTATTGTTATGTGATATATCTTTCATTCGAAATAATTTTGAATTAATAATTTTAGTGGTTAAAGAAACAATGCAACAGTGAAAAATTAAATATTGTTTTTACTTTTGAAAAAAAATTTCTACTTACAACGTTGTTGATTAATTTTGATTTTAATTTTTAAGAAATAAATCCGTCCATCGGACGGGTCCTTATCTAGTACTATATAATATGTACAAATACTATATAATATATATTTCACAAAAAGTAATATAATATGTCATTATAACTTTACATATGAAATTTACTATTTATCATATATTTGATATGCCATTTTATTTAACATATATAAATTTTCAAATCATATATTTGATATACCATTTTATTTAACATATATAAAATTTTAAAATTCACACACTTAAAATCTAAATCCACAATATTAAACTAGTATACCATTACCAATCATTCATACAGCTAAATCCAACATACATACACTCTAAATTTTACAACAATCAATCTACATCTACAGTTTAAAACTTTAAATGGAAACTCTCCTGATTCAGAGTGCACATGCCGTCTTACGAAAAGCTTGGAAGAATTGTTTATTTCGATGTTCTTAGAAAGAAGTAGAAGAAATATTGTTTCTTTCCATGCAATGCCAACTGTTTGGTTGATTGTTTCTTTAGCAAAGCAGGCACTTTTGGCCGTAGACAATTAGTCAATTGCTAGCTCAGAAATAAAATCTCTGACCCGAAAAAAAAAAAAAAAAAACAGAACATTGAAATTGGAACCTGGTTTAGTGGCTTTAACCATTGAAAACCCCAACATTTGCATTCCACGCATAATCATCTCCTTCGTAATTGAGGACAATCAATAGCAAGAGAGGCAAAGTATTCTTCCTGGTCTAGCCACTACACCAAGAGCGCACTGGTATTCATTGAAATCTTGCGTATTGTACCTCCTAAAATGGGTTCTCAGTGACGATGTATCTCCTTAACAAAGTCTTCAGTTATAGCAACTTCTATCTATCACTCGTGTTTCAATCAACGTCCTAGTTACCATTTCTCCAAACATATAACAATCACCCATTCAAGAACTAAAAAGTGACCTGATCAAGAACACATGAAGTTCATTTACCTACATGGCTACATAACCTTCTCAAAATCTTGCACCTTACCCCTAACCAATGTCCTATTAGTATACCTCAGGATCCATAGATGTAAATATGTAATAAAGCTATCATAATAGGAAAGTGACATGGCGACTTGGAGCTGTTGGAATTTGAAATAAGCAGTATAGATCGCGTTCCTGAATCCAAGAACCAAAGTGTTATGTTCGACCACCAAAGAATGTTATGCATTGCATTGTACGTGTGTAAGATTGAATCAACAAACAAAAAACATATGAGTCATATACAGACCATTAGTGATCAAACCAAATCTTATTAAAGTATTAATAAGAGCTGCTAGTAGCTCAGGGGAACCAAAATCTCTGATTGACCGATTAAAATACAAAGAGACAGAACAATCCGCATTTCATCTAACTTCCTTGAATGATGAGGTTAAAATTCGAAAGATTAGCAAACCAGTATCCACCAAATCAATTACAAATAACTGCATAATTTTAGAGGAAGATCTCTTCGAATTATATACTTTTAAGGCTTCTCTACAACTACAGATAATTCTGATAGAAGTTGGTATGATTCTATCAAGATGCCGCTTCTTAGAGATTAATATATCTCGTACCTCTGTTGCCTCAAGGGAAAAAAATCTCCTTTTATCAGTAAAGTTTCAATGCTTTATTGATACAATCATTCATACGAATCATGCCTTTAAATAGGCTACAAACGCATAGAAATAATGACACAAATATATACTTTATCAATATCACAAAAAACCCAAACACGTCTTTAAACTCCATAAAAGTCACGAGAAAGCCACCAGCGTAATTGGGAGAAACGTATGGCTGTTGTAGCATGACGTGAGGGCCAAGGACAAAGATCGCCCAACCGAAGAATAACACAGATATAATACAAATGATGACTAAAAGCCATTTCACATGCCCAATTGCAGTGACCACGCCAAAAAGGAATGCCAAGGGCATGCATAGTAGAGAGAAAAGCAGTAAGGGCAATGCCACATTTAATGATGAGCGGATGAGTTCTCGATCACCCAATTGCGCCCAAATAAGAGTACCTATCGTTGCAACGGAACTTTGCATTGCCAAGATGTCAAGTAGCAGAAAAATGAAGAGAGTTGGGTTAGTGGCCAAAGTTGCCCTGCCCAAGTTTGGAGCAGAGCTGTTAAACCCACCTGGTATTGTAAAACCTGCAGCAAACGTCATTGTGGCTACTAGAGCCGCAACCAGTAGAAGAGTGTTGACGTAATCTCTGTTATTCTTAGAGTCTAGTGGCTCTGCTGGTCTTGTTAATGAGTGTACATCTTCGAAACCATTTTGGTGAATAGCGTATAATAAGAGAGCTAGTGTCCACCTCTGTAATCCAAAAAATATGGGTCAAGCAGTAAATCATTTATGTGGGATCAAATGTGTTGTATAAAGCGGAATCATACATACCTCCTCAAAGATGTAGTTGGGTTTTAGCTCTAACTCGGCAATATTTCTAGCTCTTAAGCCGCTTTTGTTTCGTACTTTCAGTATCTTGCTACTGTTAGCAAGACAAGTGATGGACCGAAAGTGCCAGTTCATGACGGCAAGGTGCAAAGGTGTATTCCCGTCCACATCTTGCCCAACACCCAAATGTATCATATCCTTATTATACGCCAACATTTCAGAAATCCAATAATTTCCATTTTTTGCTGCAATGTGGAGAACATTTTGACCAAGTTTGTTAAGCAGGTGTTTTGAATCTGGACAACTTCTAAGAATCTCTTTGACAATTCTCTTGTCACCGTTCTCTGCAGCCGTATGGATTGGAAAGGAACCATCATTATTGCAGAGATAAACACTCTCTTTTGATCGGTCTAAGAGGTTACATACTCCTTCATAATATCCTATATATGCTGCGAGTGAAAGACAAGTCCAACCATCTCTATCTCGCTCGTACATAAGGTTTGGATATTCATCAAGAATAACATCAAGGACATCTGCTCAAACAATTGGGAACAACAATTAGTATATATACAAATATTTTTGCCGTCTTGAGGAGGAACTTCCCGTCTAAAACTAGTTTTACATAATTTGAATAGAATAAATGTAGCTGCTACAGGTTAAAGCGAAAAACAAACCTATACTCTTGGCCAGTAAAGCAACATGTGCAAGATGTTTTTTCCCTTGTAACTTTGACTCTAAGTTAGACTTCTTCCCTTTAAGGTCCTTGTTGCCTCTAATTTTCAAAATTTCTTTCACAAGGGATACATCTCCAGTATCTATTGCCACAAACAAGGAAGATACTCCCTTGTTATTTCCAAGAAAAGGAGCATCCTTGTTCGCGTTCACCAGACATGTAGCCATCTCGAAATAGTGCCCTTCGATGGCGTAGTGCAGAGCAGTATTTCCATCTTTGTCCTTGAGAACATATGGATTCAGTCTCTCACTCTCTTCATTACACAGTCTAGCTGAAGCAAATGTTACCAACGCAACAAGAGCCTCAATAACAGTGGTATGACCACCATGAGCCGCCACATGAAGTGGTGTCTGACCGCTTGAGTTTTGCTCCAAGAGAAGGGACGGATATTCAGAGACAATCTCCTTCACTAGTTCTACATGACCCCATGTAGCAGCAAGATGAAGAATTGAATCTCCTGTATCGCTCTTGAGACGTGCCATTATTGGCGTTCCATGGCTTTTCAACCTCTCCAGACATTCTTTGTTCCCAGCACTCATTCCACTAAAAATCTCCGGAGTCATCTGGATATCTTCACCATGGAAAGCGAAAAGATCCGACAATCTAAGGTTAGTAAGGAACTCTGGTACAGATTCAGTATCTCCCATAGGAGGAGTGGCGCCATCTCCTCTGCTTTGAGGGAAGTATGGTCCTTTCCGTTGATCATGAGACACATTCGTTGACCTTTGTGCCTCTATTCTATCTAGATCTGCTTCAGAACTGTCCATCTCAAACCTAAAATCATCACACAAATTGTTTGAAAACACAGATTTAATTTCCTAACTTCCCCGACCACAAACAAAAAAAGTCAACCATTGCATGAAGAAGGGGCAGAGAAAGACTTACCAAGTGGAAGAAGAAGATGAGTAATGCAAGAGGTTTTGCTAAAGGTTGACGAGATTGAGACAATAAGTTCATCCATTTATATTTAAAGTCAATAATGTCTTGAGCCACGTCGAGTCATGATGAGTGGTATTCACCTATAAATTAAGAGAAACTATTTCTTTAGTCAGATATTGTAAGGAGAAATATTCAAGACAAAGATTAAAAAATGACCCGAGTTAATAAGTCATTAAGTTATAATTAAAGACTATGAAGTCGTCTCATAATAAAGTCTAAATTACTCCATAATTAGTTGTATTTTGCTGGGAGAAAGTGACAATCTTGACCCTGTAGCCCAAATTTGATACGAGTAAAATTAGATCTAAGACTACTCTTTCAAAAAAATTTTTTGGGTTCACCCTAATTCATTCACCCCCTCTTTAATAACCAATCAGAATTTGCCATGTCATCTGATTAAAAAAATTAAAACAATTAATATTATCAAAATAAAATAATTCAATTAAATCATTAAAAACTCACTCTTTTGTAAATCAAAACCGATATATAATCTCATTTAACTACAAAATCTAAACCCTAATTCTCGTTTATAAACCCAAACCGCCATTTAAACTCATTTAATCATAAAAAAAACTAAACCCTAGTCGTATTTTCTAAACTCAAACCGACATTTAACCTCGTTTAATTGTAAAATCTAAATCCGTTTATAAACCCAAACCGATATTTAACCTCGTTTAATCATAAAATCTAAACACTAATTGTATTTTTTAAACCCAAACTGACATTTAACCTCGTTTAATTATAAAATCTAAATCCGTTTATAAACCCAAACCGATATTTAACCTCGTTTAATCATAAAATCTAAACCCTAATCGTACTTTCTAAACCCAAACTGATATTTAACCTCGTTTAATTGTAAAATCTATATCCGTTTATAAATCCAAACCGATATTTAACCTCGTTTAATCATAAAATCTAAACGGGAAAATCACATTTTTAACCCTAAAAGTGTCATTGGGTAGCACTTTAAACCTCCAAAGAATTTCACTAACACTATAAACCACTAAGATAATTTTACTAATACTTTAAACCTCTAAACTAGTTTTTCTGTTTCCACCTCCATAAAAAATAACAAAAAATTAATTTATGTTTGTGCATGTAACATTAATTTATTTAGTTTTTAATTAATTTTACTATTTTTAATAATTTTAAGATTAAAAAAAAGAAAAAAAAAAGAAAACAAAACTTCATCATCTTCGACTACTCACCGTCAGACCACAAAATTTTCAGATTTTTATTCCGTTTATTATATGTTTTCACCATCTGTTTATTGCAATTAATTAGTATTATGAGATCCCAATTTATTCACTGGAGAGAGTGAAAACGTTTTTGGATCAATCTCCCAATAGATTCCTCCGATACGGAGAATACTTCGTTTTCCGGCTAAGATTCAACATTCTTTGGTTTTTCTTACTCTATTTTAAGCTTTTCTCGTACCTCAGATTCTACATTAGTATATATTTGGTTTATATTATTCTACTTTAAGTTTTTCTTGTGCTTTAGTTTCTAGTTTCAGAAGTTTATCATGAAATTTCATAGTCGGACGGTGAGTGAAAGAGGAAATGATTTTTTTTTGTTTTTTAAAGATTTTTATTAATTGTAATAAATAATAAAATTATTTTAATTTAAATTAAATTAAATAACTTACATTAAATAAATATTAATTAAATTTTTCGTCATTTTTAATGACAGTGCAAACAAAAAAGCTAGTTTGGAGGTTTAAAGTGTTAGTAAAATTAACTTAGTTGTTTACAGTGTTAGTGGAATTCTCTAGAGGTTTAAAGTGTTACCTAGTGATACTTTGAGGGTTAAAAATGTGATTTTCCCAAATCTAAACCCTGACTTAATCTAATAAACCCAAACCGATACATAATTTCGTTTTAGTTGCAAATTAGATTTTATAATTAAATTAAATTCTTTTTATTATTATTAGGTGTCATATTCTGAGTGGTTATTAAAGAGGGAATGAATGTATTTGGTTCACCCCTAGGGGTGAACCCAAGTATTTTTATCTTTGAAATAAGAGATTGTGTGTAGCATTTTAGGGTCGAAATCCACAAAGCTCTCGTGCTCACACAATAGACTAACAGATTTTGAATTAAGCTAAACAGAAAAGATTGTAAATTAAAAGAAGCAAGCAAGTAAAATCGGTTGTAAATTCAGATGAGGAAAACGTCAGACTTAGGGAATTTCTCAGGAAATAGATAAATAGTAGATCTAGCAAATTAATCAGGATTATTATCGCACCGTTCTAGAACTCAAATCACTAATTTATAGACACCACCTCTCGAATGAATTGACTAACTAAACCTAATATCAGGAAGTTCCATCTCTCGAATGTAAACTCCTAGAATTAGACTAGCAGTAATAACATGTTTGATATGTTCATATATATTCCTATACCACTTATCGTATGTATCTAGTAATTTCTGCCCACCTAAGATAGTTCCAGTAACAGGTGACCTCTCGAATCTATCTATTATCCTATGATCAAGTTCTAGTTAGCTACTCTAGAACTAGCATTAAGAACAATCTAAGATGAAGAACTCTAAAGATTAATCCTAACATGTAATCGATCTACTAATTCATCTAAATCCCTAATGAGAATTCTTAAACCTAACAGGCAAACTACTCAGATATAGAGATTGAAACAAATAACATGATTGAATAGAATTGCATAACGAAATTCAATAAAAGAGATGAGTTAAGAAAGATCTTCTCTGGAGGAGCTCTCTCCAATTATCTCTCAAAGGGTTTAAGCTCCCAAGAATACAATAGAATGAGAATTAAGAGATCTGTTTTAAAACAAAAGCCTAAAAAACTATTTATATGTTCTTAAAAACGTGCAGGGACTTCTTTGAAAATAGAGAAAACTTCTGGATACTTTCTGCAAATTTTCAAAACTTCAAAGTGACGCGAAATTGAATTGATGTCACGTATTGGTGTCGACCGACACCAGGGGTGATGTCGATCGACACCTACACCAATTGGTCTCCGGATTGCCCTTGCATCATAACTTTTCTGTTTTGCTTCAGAATTATCTATAATCTCCAAATTGGTCTCGTATGTGCATTAATCTGAAAAAGACTAGAAAAAACTCTAGATTTAACAAAAAAACTCTAAAAACAATACCTATATCATGGTTAAAAACTGTAAAATCCATGATATATCAACTACCCAAACAAAGATTAAAAAATGACCCGAGTTAATAAGTCAGTAAGTTATAATTAAAGACTTTGAAGTCGTCTCCTAATAAAATCTAAATTACTCCACAATTAGTAGTATTTTGCTTGGAGAAAGTGACAACCCTGACCCTGTAGCCCAACTACCCAAACCAACAACATAATTTGATGGAGCAAGTTGAGGCGGGGTTTAAGCTGAGATGCTTCTAACATAACACCGAGAAGACATGTGACATATCGGAAACTTGTAAACAAGCTAATGATTTTAGGTATACCAGAAATCTAAGTTCATCGCACGTTTATTATAGTTTACTGTGTTTATTGGTTGGACCTTATCCACACTGTACTGCCAAATAATTCAAAAGCTTTAAGTTGAACCAATCAAGCGTTACGCTTGAAACTTTTTTTCATGGACATCAAACTTCATTCAATCACTTTTAACAAAACATTGATTATTTTACCTATCTTGTTGCACATCGCTACATTTTACTTTAAATAAAATATAAAAAATTGGCCCAAAAATAACAAAACAAAAGTTTAAAGGGGGATTAGCAAAAATACCCTTTTTCTCATGCCTCTTTTTTAAAATGCTTCTTTTAGATGTCTATTTTCAAAAATGCCCCTTTTTAAATCTGAAATTTTTATAAAGTTTTATTAGGTTTATAAGGTACTTATGGATTGTAACTACTACTTGAAGACTCGATCCAAGTATTTATAAGGTTTTATAAGGTATTTTTAAAGGTTTTACAAGTTATTTTAAAGGATTTTTAAGGTTTTTCAAAGGTTTTACAAGATATTTTAAAGGTTTTTAAAGGTATTTAAAATGCATTTATAAGGTATTTATAAAGTATTTATAAGATTTTAGATACATAGAAATGTAGTTTGTGTATGTTTTAATAATATTACATACATATTTGGGTAAATCTTATATTTTTAAGAGCATTTTTTATAAGATTTTAAAAAAGGGGTATTTTTGAAAAGTGACATTGAAAAATTGGCATTATTAACAATTTCCCTTTAAAGGTCCTATTAACTTTATTTTACTATTATGGTTTTGTATAGACTAGATTAGACCAGCCCGAGTTTAATTTTTTTTGAAATAAAATTAAATTTAACAAAAAATAACTTAAATTTTATTGTAAATAGAAACTATATTTAGGAATTAGATATAGATTCTTTTAGTTAGAGAAAATAGTCTTTTATATATTTAATTTTCTTTAATACACTAATTTGTATTTCTATATTTAAAATTTAATGTTTCAATTATTATTGTTAATCTTTTTTGTTGATTAATTATTATTGTTAATCTAGTAAAATTAAATTATCAATCACCAAAACTTTTACCAAAATATTCATCATTATTGTTATTACTAAAATAAAATAAACGTGGTTTCAAAATTCCGCCTAAAATATAATTGCACAACTTTTTCTATGATAAGTTTCAGACGGACACACTACTATATTCTGCATAGGGGTGTCAAAATGGTTAACCCAACTCAACTCAACTCATTACCCAATGAGTTTAGAGTTAAATGAGTTCATGAGTTGACCCAACTCAATTGGTTAAGTGGGTTGGGTCAACTCATGAACTCATTTAACTTGATGGGTTGAATGGTTAAATGGGTTGACCCATGAAAATAAAAAGTATTTTATTAATTAGAAAACTATTTAATTAGTTAAATTTTATGAAGTGATAACTTTGTTTTATTTAGTTAAATTTAAATAAATTTACATAAAATTACTTACAACTCTCAAATTTGGTATCTATATATAACAATATTTGAGAAGTGTTTTTGCTGACGTGTCGGACTCTCGGCTCTTGTTGAGTCCTTGATTTTACGTAATTACTTAATTACCCTTAATGAAATCTAATTAATTTTGGAAAAATTAAATTGAATTTCGGAATTAACCAGGAAATATATAACAATATTTGAGAAGTGTTTTTGCTGACGTGTCGGACTCTCGGCTCTTGTTGAGTCCTTGATTTTACGTAATTACTTAATTACCCTTAATGAAATCTAATTAATTTTGGAAAAATTAAATTGAATTTCGGAATTAACCAGGAAAAAATAATTTTGGAAACTATAAACATGATAATTAACCAAAAAAAAAAAAGGAACAACGAAGTACCAGTTAGGAAGCTTTAATTGAATTCATCGTGTTCTTCGTCGTGTGAATATAATTCTTCTAAACGAAGGCAAAACTTGAAATCCTAACATAAACCATATATTCATAGCAATAACAGAGATCTAATAATTTAGTGATAGAATTTCACCTGTTGATCTGTCGAAGCAGAATAGTCAAGCGTCTCATAGTATCTTGCCCATGTTATGTCTTTAAGACGTCAATACTATCCTGCACCCTATAATTCTAACCAATGAAAAGAACAAATATTTATTACCTTGGATACAGAGTTGACGAAGAAACCTTGGATAAAAACTCGACGAAGAAACTTGTAAGTGTTAATGTATGATGAAGCTTCCATGAACGTGAATTCGTGATCATAATGAAGAAACGTGTGAATGGAGACGGTTGATGGGTTTTTTTTTTTTTTTTTTTTTTTTTTCTTTTTTCTTTTTTACCTTTTGTGTAAACAGATCCGTTTCATAATTTATCGGAAGAGGAATTATACCAAAAAAAAAAATCGGAAAAGGAAAATATTTATTATAATATTGATATAACCCACCAATTTAGAAACGGTTATCACGCCATCGTATTGTTCTTCGGATGATTATAAGTCTCTAATCCGGAGATTGACTTGAACCCTAACAAAAACATATATTCATAGCATAAAATCGCAAATAGAAGGTAGAAGACCACCTATTAATCGGTTGTAACCTTGTGCAAACTCGATTTAATTTTGACGAATGAAATGTTGGTGTGGTGTCAAAACTTTCTTGGGGAGACTCGAAGATGAGAGAGCTGAAGTCAGAGATAGGCAGAGAGGTTTACATGTGAATTAAGGTATGGAGTGCTAACGTGAACATGAACGTGAACGGCGGTGATTTTTGCACATAATAGCAATTAGATCGAGTTTTGGAAAAAAATATGGATCAGCGTGACATGACGCATATGGATACCATGCATGTCTATCTATTGTAAATCAAAAATTATATTATTGTTCCGCCTTATTTTTGAAACAGAAAGGAATTTTCCCTTAAATTTTAATATATTTTATAAGATAGTATCAGATATAGTAGTAAATCTAAAATAGTTGTTATTATTCCATATTTTTACGGAAAAAGTAAATATTATTTTAAATAAACATGGATAACAATGAATAAATGGCAGTTTTACAAATATTTATTATTATGATAGTGATTTGCTTATTAAAATATGTAAATTTTCTTTTCTTTTTTTGTATTTATCGTCGAAAAATTTAGAAACCCTAAATCATGCACCGCCTCCTATTCAATATAAATACCTTGCTCATGGTATTCAATTTCAGATCATAACTAACCCTTGTTTTTTTTGTTCTTTTTTTTCAAACTTTTTTTTGCTTCTACCTAATTTTAATTTTTCTTTTTATTGTAGGGTGGATGTATGGAGGGGACGATGTGAACTGGTGTATAGAAAATTTGGACCTAATTCAATGAATAAACAGGTGATCTTATAGTTTATATGTACAAATTTGATTTTTTTTTTTTTGTATTTATGGTTTCACTATTTTCACCACTAATCAATTTTTATAATCAAAAAGTTTAGTTTCAACTTTTGAGAAGGTAATCATCGATGGTTTGGTATGTTTCTTTTTGTTGTAAAAAGATGAGGTACCTCCCGATTTTGTTGAGGTACATGTTCTTATTATTTTCAAATATGTCTTTTTTCAGAAGAAACACTCAACTTTTGATAACACAGTTGCCACAAAGTCAGAAAAAAAGATGACTTATTTCAGGGATGAATCTTCAGAGGAGGCTAATTTTTGTCGTTAATACAATTTAAGTATTCCTCTCTTTAGATTATGGATAACAAACTTGGCTGTTAAATTCAGGAATTACTCTTCGTTGCCAATCTCTCTCCCCAAACTAAAATATTACATATATGGAAGTAGTAACTTAAAGTTTTTGGTATCGAGGTCATTCTAAGGCACTGAGATTCGGACTTTGGTATGTATAGGATTCGTTTTCCATGCACTAAGATTTAATTATTGTTTAAATTATTGGTTTTTAGGTTTCATTCCATGCTCTGATGCGTTTTCGGGTGTGCCAATGGAAACTTGCATCACTCTTTACTCCAAGCGTAAGTATGCTCTGCATTAGCTTCTTCTGTTCCATTGGTTATTATAGGTTTTGACTTTTGAGAAATATACAACAATTTAAAACCAGGTTTTGTTGTTGATTGGTTCGGTTTGTATACCATATTTTGCTAAATACATATGACCATAAATAAGACCAAAGGAGCTGGGTTAGCTCCTTTGCCATCTAGGTTGACTTCGTCTCCTCCCCGTCTTGCGGATTTCCGTTATTCAACGGGTATATTTGAGAAGTATACGGTACTAAAACCACAACCATTGATCTTAGCTTGATCGGTTCTTCCCTAGGATTTATACATAAAAGTAAATTGTTTTGTTTAATAATTTTCCATTGCATGAACTTTCGAGACAACAAGTGGACAAGAGTGTAATGTCATCAAAAGTCAAATCAAACACTGTGAGGAACATAATAGACAACGTTGGCTTCTTTCGCAGCTGCTCAACGTTGTCTCTCCCGATGGTCCCAACACTCTCTTCTTCTTTTTTTGTCAACATTCAAACGTTGTTTAAAATAAATAAAAATGTTTAACCTTAATCATCTTTCTAGATCTTTAAATGCCTAAAACTTCACTTAATCAGTCAGCAATCCGTCACGTTAATGATTTTGAAAGGAAGACTTTTGTTTTGTTTTGGTTAGTTTTGTTTGTTTAGTATTTTAATCACAAGATAACTCTAATTTCCCATTAGAGTTGTCTTAATTGTGTTGATTATGATTTGGCGTTCCAATTCTGATATTATTTTTATGTTGTAAATCTTAAACTGTTACGTTATTGTTCTATCTTCCTATGTGAGAAAAAAGTAAAATGTTTTAAAATTTTGACATGGATAATAATATAATTGTAAATCTATAATAATTATATTATCATTTTATTTATATTTTTCAAAAAGAAATATATTTATCTTAATAGATTTAATATGATAATGTCAAATATAGTTATAAATCTAAAAGAGTTATGTTATTATTCCATCCTTTTATGAGAAAAAAGCAGATATTCTCTTAAACTTTTAAATTAACGTGGATAATAATAAATAAATGATAATTTTACTAATATGATAATGATTCGGTTTTAATCTTACCAAAAAACAAATAATGATTCTGTTTTAAGAATATATAAATTTTCTTTGTTTAGTTGTAGATATTGTCATATAAAAAATTCTTAGATCCTCCACTGCCTTAATTTTATGTAAATACCTTGCTTGATATTTAATTTTGATTTGATATCATAACTAATCCTTGCTTTTTTTTTCGGCACTAACCATGGAATTTTTTATACTGCCATTTAATTCTTGCATAAAAAATATTAATTAATAGTAGTGTTTATTATGAATGCAGGTTTGTTTTCCATAAAAACTAGATTGGATTTATGGAAGCACGTCATTGTTTCCAGTGCGAGGAAACAAATGTCGTATCACTGCTGTTGTGGCTCTTTAGTACTTTCGTTTCTGTTTATGGCTTTGCTTCGGTTGTATGGTTAGTCATCAATCATTGATCTTCTCATTGTTTGAATATTGTTGCATAGGAAAAATCTTCCTTTTTTATGAATCTTTCAAAAGTTGGGTCCATGCTATTCTCAGTGATTGATTACGTTTATTGAATATTTGTGTGCTTCCTCTGCTGATATTCTAATTCATGCTTTATTCGTCGTCTTTGATACACTCTGATTAACCATTGTGGACCTCTAGAGTCTAATTTGCAATATTAATGCAAGTCTCTTTAACTTACGGATTATGAAGAGCATCCTAAGATCGTTTAATTTGATTCAGGCTTTATGTGGCTAATGTTTGGTCTTGGATGTGAATTAGTCTATCATGTTTCTTGGAAGGTAGGAAGCAATCTTGATGTTTACCAAAATCCAATGTGCTCTTTTGTAGCTCAGTTTTGAAATATGTACTAATTATTGTAGAGGGAACCCGAAACAAAGAGACCATATGTATGATTTTATATGCGAAGAGAAGCTCCGAATTTGAAATCGTCTCCACTCCGGTGATATGTGGCCATGGTGTGAAGGAGTCTGGAGCCATGGTTATTTCAGATTTGGACATAACCGTAATTGTTAAACTAATAAAAATAAGATCAAACGTACCGGATTGATGAGAATTTTTGGTGTTCTTCGTCATGTTCTTCGTCGTATGGATCTAACAAAACAAAAAAAAATATATACCCCAGAAATATTTTTTGTTTGTTAATAGAGAGAACCCACCAATTTTGTAGCGTTGATTGTGACATCGAATTGTTTGTCGGATGAATATAAGTCTCTAATCCGGAGACTGAAGTTGAACCCTAACAAAAACATATATTCATAGCATAAAATACATAAATAAAAGGTAGAGCATCACATAGCTTTTTCTTCAAAGCCAACACATCTCTCTTTGTAGCCGAATTACTCTCCAGTTTGGTATATACTCAAATTTTCCAATGACTTCCTTCTCGAACCTGGAGCGTTTTTGCTTTGTCGGATATTTTTAGGATATGGCTCTTATGTATCTCTTGTGAGTCACTTGATATGTTGTTTAGGTAAAACTTTTGGTTTGAAAGAGAATGATCTACGACAAGCATAATCGGTTATTTGTTATATATGTGGCCATGTTCATATTGCTTTCTCCACAAGCAATTTTCCAGTTTTGTAGCATTCGATATTTAAATTTAAAAGCTTCAATACGTTGTATACATGTGTATGTATGTACATATATGAATTATTCTCAGTTGCGCGCACATAGTGGTTTCTAAGGGATAGATACTTGCTCTCTGTAACCCTCTCATTTTTAGTACCTATCTTCAGTGTTTACTTTGCTAAGAGCTTCTTGATAGGCATACATCTCTGCAATCTCAGATCAATATACTACAAATACATAAACGATACAGTTAAGAAAATGATATTTCTCTTACAACTTTTTATATGGGTTTTATAAAAAAGAGATCAACTGAAGGGTTACGCAGCGACCAATGGCGAAGGTAGAGACAAAGATACTACAATAGGGACGATAAATATGACACGATATATACAAAGGAGATGCCTGTTTCTATACCATTGAAATTTTACGTACATAACTACTTCAAAGAGCAAGATGACTTACTTGATAGGTAAGAGATATGGTAAGAGATTATATTTTTCAATTATTTGTTTCCAACTACGAAAAACTCCAGTGACATACAATCTAAAAGCATGAATATGTCATAAAATCAAGAATACAACAAAAACCAGGAAGATGGGCCCAAATTAAAGTCCGAAACTGGACGTGGGGAACCCACGGACAGTGGCGGTCGGAGCGTTACAAATATGAAAGAAACGAGGAAGCGTGAATATGTCATAAAACCAAGAGTACTACAAAACCAAGAAGATGTGCTCAAAGAACGAAACTGGACGTGGGAACCCACAGACAGTGGCGGTCGTGGCATTACAAATATGAAAGAAACGAGTAAGCATGAATATGTCATAAAATCAAGAGTACGACAAAACAAAGAAGATGGGCCTAAAGACCGAAACTGGACGTGGGGAGCCCACGGACAGTGGCGGTCGGGGCGTTGCTAATATGAAAGAAACGAGTAAGCATGAATATGTCATAAAATCAAGAGTACGACAAAACAAAGAAGATGGGCCTAAAGACCGAGACTGGACGTGGGAACCCATGGACAATGGCGGTCGGGGCGTTGCTAATATATTGTTGGTTTAAATATATAGTTTTTTTATATTTAATTCTATTATATATATCAAGATATAAACACTAATAATTGTTTGTGATTCAAAAACACTATTAATTGTTGATTACTAATAATATATATCAAAAGTTATAGCGTTTTACCATAATTCTATATTAATGTCGTTATAAAAATTAGACTCTTGACAAAATTAAATCAACAAATATCCCTAACTTGATAACCCTAAATATTAATTATTAATTCTGGTCTTAATCAACATACAACCCCGCGCTGGGCGCGGGGACCTCCCCTAGTTTTATATTTTATAACAAAAAGTAAAACAGAATATGTAATTTTGTGAAGAAACAACATGTTAATTAATGGATTTACCTTGTTTTCTCAATTCATTCCAATATATTTTTGGAGGCAATAAAATCTCTTCTTGAAAAATTACATAATAAGTAGAGAGATATGAGTCCCAATTTGGTCATGACATAATAAAAGCAGAGAGCTTAGTAACTTCATTTGCATGTCTTAAAAGTAGAGAGATATGAGTCCTAGTAGCTCCACTTAATAAACGTAGTCGTAGCTCCTCCTCCTGTTTCATGTACGTCTACACTTCAACTTCGTCACACCAATCATATAATTTTCTGAGTTTCTTCTGGTTCAAAGCTTCCACTTCAATCTCCTCTATGAAGCATCATCATTCATATTCTTTTCCTCTAGAAGCTGGATCTGATCGAATAACAACCGTCTCGCCCTTGTCATCTACAATTCATAACCAACAAAAATACAAATCAGATGATAGAAATGAAATCAATTATTAATTTACTATAGAAATAGTATCATACCTATAAACACTACACGTTCTTAGTTCTCTTTGGCCGTACGTTTAACAAAGAATCAAAGATCTATAATTTTCCTTCACTATCCAACATTCTATTTATTTATCTTCTCCAAAACTCACTCTGCTACTAATCTAGCTACAAAATTAAGCAAAACCTAAATCCATGATTCAACAAGATTCACGAACTAGAGCCCAGATTTTGAAATTACTTAGATAAAAAGAAAAAGCAGATCAAAACTCACTCACTCAGCTATAATCGAGCTACCAAATTAAGCAAAAAACACCTAAATCTATGATTCATCATAAGTTTCAGAACCCAAAACGAAAACAACAAAAATTCCAATCCATAGAAAACTCACGAACACAGAAATCGATCTGTCTTCTTTGATGAGACATACTCTTCCTCTTTGAAATTGATCGAAGGTTCTTTGGAATCGAACCGAGAGAGAGTTTCAGTCTTTTTTTTTTTTCTGGGCAAAGAGAAAGAGAGAGAGAGTTTCAGTCTAAGAACGCTAGAAACTCGATTAAGCCTTCTATCGGTTTAGAGGTTTCGGTTCAAATTGATTTATCTTATCGGTTTAGAAATTTGTGTTGGTTTAATTCAATTTAGCAAAAATTGGTGGGTTAAATGGATAAACCATTAAAACCATTGACCCATTACAACCCAATTCATTTGATCCATCAACCCATTTGACTCAAAAACTCATTTGATCCATCAACTCATTTGAGTCAAAAATTTCAACTCATTAGGGTTTATGGGTTGAGTTGAGTTGAGTTGAACCATTAAATTTGACCCATTTGACACCCCTAATTCTGCGGTATGTGTTTCAAACCACAATCTATATGATTTGGCGAGAGAGAAAGTAGACGCCATGGGGAACATCCGACACCAGCAGCGAGTTTAATCAAGCAAATTGACGCCAAAGTCCGCAAGACGGTATCAAAATAGAGAAATGGCAAACTCGCAGACGCTTTACAAGATTGGTTCGCAAAGAGACGCCTCTAGGGGTCCAAATGCTTCATACTCTACCTATACTCTCTTTCACATTCTTTAAGATTAAGATTCTAAGAACAAAGATGCATAAAATATAACAAAGGTTTTTTTTATGAATAAAATGTAATCAGATAATGTCTGTGATTGAGTGAACTAGTTCTAAACAATCTCGTGATTTGTGAAATGTTAGCACATTTATATGGCTGTAAAGCTGCTGTGAGTAATAAAAGTATATATGCATGACCAAAAGCTAACCGTAACCATATTTCAGATTGTAACCGGACCATTTTTCAATCGTAACCGGACCGTAACCATATAAAACGGTTAAAAACCGTAACCGTTAACCGTAAAAATAGATTAGTTATGGTTTAAAAATGGGTTTTCTGCAAAATAACCCTCCAAGTCAATTTCGTTTGCAAGTTTACCCTCCAAGTCCGAATTATGCAAGTCAATCCCACAATCTCAAAAGTCACCCGCAATACAGCCCTCCCGTGTAGTGATGACGTGGCACTCGATAACTCCATTTGAAAACATAAGGGTTTTGTGCAAAACAACCCTCAATATAATTTTTATTTTGCAAAATAAACCTCCATGTCAAATAAATACAAATCAAACCACAATCTGAAAATCTCCTGCAATATAGCCCTTCCGTGTATCGATGACGTGACAGTCGATAACTCATTTTAGAGCATCTGCAACAGATAGAGATTTTAATGCATATAATTTAATTGAGTTATTGATTTAAGTTTTAAATAAAATAAAATCGAATCGATAACCAAACGGTTAACCAAAATATCCAAAAACTTAGAAAATATCCAAAATTAATACCCAAAACTATAATTATAAACTCAAAATATTAATTATTTTTAGAACCAAAACAATCAAATACTTTAAATAATCAAAATATCCAAATATTGTTAGTTATATTTGTCAAAATTAAATACCCTTTTACCAAATTGAACCAAATTTTAATTTTAGTTATTTTCGAAAAAAACCGAACCAGAACGAATCTGATAAAATTTCGGTTAGTTATGGTTATCGATTCAAATATTTAATATTTAATTTTATTTAAAATTTAAATAAATGACTCATAAAATCTCTATCCGTTGCAGATGCTCTAAAATGAGTTATCGACTGTCACGTCATCGATACACGGAAGGGCTATATTGCAGGAGATTTTCAGATTGTGGTTTGATTTGTATTTATTTGACATGGAGGTTTATTTTGCAAAATAAAAATTATATTGAGGGTTGTTTTGCACAAAACCCTTATGTTTTCAAATGGAGTTATCGAGTGCCACGTCATCACTACACGGGAGGGCTGTATTGCGGGTGACTTTTGAGATTGTGGGATTGACTTGCATAATTCGGACTTGGAGGGTAAATTTGCAAACGAAATTGATTTGGAGGGTTATTTTGCAGAAAACCCTTTAAAAATATACTAACCGTAACCGTTATTAACCGTAAACGTATCAAAACCGTTAGTTAACCGTACTATTAACCGCATAGTTAAAACTTTAAAAATATAATTGTAACAGAGTATAATACAAAAACAAATATCGAATGTTCATATAAAGATTTAAAAAAAGTAGATAATACCGCATATAAAAAAATCTACGTTAGAAAAAATTCTCTTTTCTCAAACAAATACTCCCTCCGTTTTAAAATGTTTTCGTTTTAGAAGTAAAATTTTGTTTAAAGTTAGTTGTTGTTTTAGGTTTTCAATGCATGTTTTTGACGGATTTTCCGATTTTATCCATACTCTTTTAGCTTATTAATTGATGATATCACATAAAACAATATATTAATTAGAGGTAAAACAGAAAAATTGAATGTTTTCTTAATAAGCGTGAAAAAACCTTAAACGACAACTAATTAAAACAAAGGGAATATGTTGTAATGCTATATTGCCCGAAATAAAGAAAACTTGGTTTGTACATATTTTTTTTATCTTACTAAAAGTAGTATAAAAAGTCAGGTAACTCGTTAGATTTCGCCTCCGATATTAACCGTATCATAATCATCAAATAACCGTAACCGTATTTAATCGTAACCGTATTAATCGTAACCGTATATATAGTGGTTAAGCTTACGGTTAACGAAAATTTATAACCGTAACTGGTGGTTAATCAACCGTAACCGTAAAAATAGTAATTGTGGTCATGGCTAATAATATACAGAGAACCCTATTCACAAACTCTGCATCTCTTCTTCTCTGTTTCTCATTAACCTTTCGAAGACGGATGGTCTATGACTGCTTCATAACATCCCAGCCATGGCTTCTGTTTTGGCTGATTCTTTCTTTAGCAAAGCAGGCACTTGCAGCCGTAGACAATCGGTCAATTGCTTATTGAGTAATAAAATCTCTGACCCAAAAATAAATTTCTAAAAAGAAAAAAAACGGACCATTTGTTTTTTTTGGTTGACATCAAACCGGACCATTGGTGTAACCTGGTTAAGTGGCCTTTAACCGTTAAAATTTCCTTCGTAATCGACTCAAATCATCAGGCGACGGTGAGTCGGTGACCTCCGCGTCGAATTTCAGCTAAAACCCATCTCCGGGTAGGGCAAAAGCTGCGTAATTTGTGACAATAATTCCCGGAAAATGTCTTTAGGGCAAAAGAGCTCGACGGATCCTGGTGCGATGCTCACTTCTCTTTTGAACAAGCGAGAGAAGCTTCGACAAGAGTTACGAAGCATCGAGAAACAGGTTAGGGCACAAATGGTCTAGATTCGATTCAATTGTGAAATTCGAACTTAAAATTCTTCGATTTCATTGAGAAATTACTGTTTGGTGTCGCTTAGGTTTATGAATTGGAGACAAGCTATCTTCAAGAATCGAGTCATATAGGAAATGCTTTGAAAGGTTTTGAAGGGTTTTTGTCTTCCTCCAAGAGTACTGCTAGGTCTCTCATTCTCTTCTTCTCTTGATTTTGTAGAAAAACATTTGACTTTGGATTCTATTTGCAGCTTCATACACTTTAGAGAATGTGGTAACTTCTCAGTTTTTAGCTTGTTTGTTGTTTGGAACGAGAATTTGAGTTTGATTTGAAGTTATGAAACCTTTGTTGCAGTGCTAAGAGGTCGAGGAAGTTTCAGCCTGAAGACAGAGTCTTCTCATTGTCTTCAGTTACATCACCAGCTGTATGTTTTAGACAATCTTTATCGCCTTCTCTTATATGCAAAGATGTTTTTTTTTTTTTCTTTCTGTATTCGTGTGTTGGTTGGTAATAGGAACCCTGCCAAAAGAACAAATGATGCTCTTTATAGTGTGTAGTTTTGGTTTAGGATACAGTTTCTTAAGATATGGTCCGATTACTAGATGGCTAACATCTCTAGCAGATTCAAACAAGGGTAAAAGCTGAACCTATGATGTGAAAGAGCTCAAGTTCTGTGAAATGCCTATTTGTCTTCTCTACTGACTGTCTTTTATTAGTTTAGTTTACTATCTGCCATAATTAGCGAAAAAGGTGTTTGTTTTCAAGTGGATGCTTACACTTAAGCGCAGTTTTTAGACTAGTATGTTGATCTTCCCTGATATGTATTTAGGCTGAAGAACTTGGTGTTGGAAGAGAAGGTAAACCCTTCTGCTACAACTACGCTGAATTCACTTTTGCAAATCTTGGATCAGTTTTTACATACTTTATCTCTGTATGATATAGATGGACGAGCTGAACTAGGGCCAGGGCGATCCAAGGGTGGTTTGTCGACACAGTTAGTTTCCTGACCTTGCTTACAATAACTCATTCGTACCTGACCTGTATGTGTCTGATAATGATTTGGTTTGTTGACCAATGTGACACAACCACAGGGGAAAGCCGAAGAAAGGGAGAGGACAATCAATAGCAAGAGAGGCAAAGAGAAGCAGACCATCTACAGAACCAGATTATGAAGATGAAGATGATCCGGATATGAATATGTATGGGCATGGTTCACTCATCTAAGGCATTTTCTGTTTTGGTGCCAGAAACTGTAAGAAACAAATCAGATTGTAACCATTTTTTTTTTTGCATCCTACAACAGAATTGAACCGATCGAAGTAAATCTAGGAACTAATGTGCCAGCTTTTATATCATCCATTATTATGAGTTTGCATTGAGGGTTTAATCAAATATTTTAAGTTATGTCTAGAAAAAGTGAAAAACTATATGATCATATGAGTTTATAGTCCCTTTTTAATTACATGATGTGAGAGTGGAATTAGTTGGCATGTATCATCATGATTCATTATTTGTGATGGAAGCTTAAATTAGAATTTGTTCTTCTGGGTCCAACTTAGTTGTACTTTGCCTTTTGTTCATTCTTTGCATATTACTTTTCTAATATGTAATAAAAAAAAAAATTAGCCAAACAAATATAAAAACTTTTGTATTGAAGTGAAATTATCTATGAAATAGAATGTTTATACATTTACAAAAAACAAGAATGATTTTTCTCCCATATGTATTCACATTACATCGGAAAAACAAAATGAAGAAAAAAGTTTGTTAACACTTTTGAAAGTATCCCCATTTTTTAACAAAGAAGAAAGAATGAGAAAACAAAGTTCTTTAGAAAATTTAATCAAGAGAAATCAGAAGAAGAACATGGAACACGCTCATGAGTGATCGGTCAATCAAGCACTTCGTTTTAACCTTTCTTGGAATTCAAGAAACGATCTCTCTTTCTCCATCTTCATACTTTCTCTAAACTTGTAGATGAACTCGTCGGCTCTCTCGTTAACCTGTAAATGCGGCGACGCAGCCACCACTCTCCTCCAAGCATCTTCCATAGAGTCAGCAATCTCCGGCATCCCTTCTTCTTCTTCTTCTTTTTTCTCCTCTTTTCGCCTAACAACGTTTTCTTTGTTCTCACTTGTCCCCTCACCACGTGATTGGCTTTGGTATTGATAGATTTGAGAGTATTCATCATCGTATCCATAGTGACGACGCTTTGGTTTCGTGAGAGATCGAGAGAAAAAGTTGAGAAACTGCCGAGAACTTTGGTTCCGGCTGTAGTAGTATTTGTCCGTGTAGCTATTGTTTTGGAGATACCTTGTTCTAAAAGGAACGATGAGACGGCGAGAAATGAACCTGAGGACACGAGCCGTTGATTCTCTGACCGATGAAGCGATCTCTATGTCTCTGAATTTGTATTTCACCATGTTTGTGAAGTTTTTCCAAGCCCTCTTCGCTGGATTTTGCTTCTTCTTTTGCCGTAACGAAGCCATTCAGAGACTTAACTTTTTTTTTTTTTTGAAAAATAGGTTTGGCCAAATGTGTATTATTGTCAAGAAATGCTTTATATTTTGCTAAGAGCCTTTCATTTTTCGATTAAAATATTAAAACACCATTGCTTTTGGGTAAAAAGTAGGGAACAAAAAGTGAGTTCTCTTAGCTTACTCTGGATGGCAAAAACTCAGATTCTGGCTTAAAAAGGGCATATTGTTTTTTCATATCTTCAGGTCTAAAAGCATTTTTATGTGGAAGTTTAATATTTTCATACACTCTGAAAATAAATTTATATATCTTAAGAATTTATCTTTTAACTAAATTTCTTCACAATCTCTTTAAAGATGTATGAATCTGAGTTGTTTTGAAGTTCTGTAAAGAAACATTGAAAATGTTAGTTATGTTCCATGAAGCTAAAGACCATGTGAGATCCGACCAAGAGAAGGCCCATAATTTTTATTGGATAAAGACTAATGAACTTAATTATTGGATTGGGACTGTTGAGCTAATAATTATTAATTTAACCAACAACCAATCAATCAATCATAGGGATTTATCTACACATTCCAAAAAAATACTATAATTAACCATAGCTTTATATTCCTCATACGTACCAACCAATTTGTTTTAAGACCTGTCTTCGACATTATCTGCTTAATTAGTTCTTTCTTACATAGTCAGAAATTCAGATATGTCCAGTAAAAGTCTGTAAAACAAGATAATCTCCTTGCATTACAAGATTCCACATAAGCTTGAAAGGCTCTTTAACGTTGGTTTGAAATGCGCACGATCTGATGGGTTAGAACTACAGATTTTCTAATATTCTTTCTCTCTTTTTTTTCCCCATGCTTGTAAATGATTTTTTTTTATGTCAAGAGTTGATTGAATGATTTGTGTTATTGATTATGTGACCTAAAGGTCTCTATTTATACAAGATACAAAGCTAAAGATATGTTAATATCTTAACATAAAGGAAATCTAAATATTTATATGAAAATTCTATGTGCAATATAGATTAATCCTATATTTATACGAAAAGGATTGTATAAATTTTAAGTCAAATATTTAATTTTCTATAATCCATAAGTTTCAATTTTTTTATAATTTAGGAAAAAAATAATTTTCCAAGTATAGAAGAAATCTTTATATATATAATTAAATTTTTGAAATTTTATATTTATGGTAATTATATTTAATATTTGCATATGTTTGGTTACTGAATTGTTTTAGTTTTGTTATTTTTATTTAATTGCATATATTTTGATTAATTATATATTGTTATTTTATATATATATAATATATATATACGCTCTGTTTGCTATAATACTAAAATGTTATTGTAACTCAATCGTTGAGTATCTCTTATGAGTCCAACAGGTTTGCGATTCATCGTGGGTGCATTTTTCAATTGAAACGACGTCGTTTGTTGTTTTCAAAAAAGTTAACCCCATGATCTTTTAGTAACGGAAACTTAACAACATGCTCGAAATGGTCATGTCAACGAAATTGACCATTTTATCAAAAAGTCAATCTAAATTTTACGATTTAAATGAAATTTCGAAAGTTCATATTTTTTCTTCCCAAATTTGAAAGTTCGCGTTTTTTCGATTTTTCCCGATATAAATTAGTTTTTTTTTATCAACAACTTTGATATAAATTCAATGTAAATATTCTTCTCATGAAGCACTACAAAATTATGTAATTTCAAAAAATTTGAAAAGATTATCGATGAGTTGTTTGTCACCTAAATTCACCCATAAATTAACTTGTTTATAATTTCCTTTACATATCAAAAGCTTAGACTGAAAATGCGAAGAAGCTTCATCTCTCTTTTCTCAAAAGTCAAAAGTCAATATAGTGAATACGCGTTTTCCAATTTCTTCTTCGTATATGGCTCACTCAGAAACATTTGTGTATACGATCTTGAAATTTTCTCGCCACTTTATCTCATGTCTTCTTCTTTTTCTTTGCCTCTTACCTGGAGATACCGCGTCTTTGCAAGCTTCCACGGAGCAGACGTCCGTAAAACATTTGTGAGTCATTTACGTAAACAGTTTAACTACAATGGGATCACGATGTTCGATGATCAAGAGATCGAGAGAAGCCAAACCATCGCACCTGCCCTCACACAAGCTATTAGGGAATCAAGAATCTCAATCGTCTTGCTGTCGAAAAACTATGCTTCTTCGAGCTGGTGCTTGGATGAGTTGTTGGAGATTATCAAGTGCAAGGAAGCTATGGGGCAAATAGTGATGACGGTTTTTTACGGAGTAGATCCATCTGATGTGCGGAAACAGACCGGAGAATTCGGGAGGGCTTTCGATGAAACGTGTTCTCGAAGTACGAAAGAGAAGAGGCAAAGATGGAGTCAAGCTTTGAACCATGTGGGAAACATAGCTGGAGAACACTTCCAAAACTGGTTTGTTTGTTTTTTTCCTTCTATTTAATTGGGAATAGTTTTGTCTTAAAAAGGATCTGTATATCAATTTCACATGGTGAATTTTCTCACTTGTTAGGGACAATGAGTCAAAGATGATTGAAAAGATTTCTAGAGATATTTCAAACATATTAAATACTACAATCTCTAGAGATTTTGACGATATGGTTGGACTTGAAGCACATTTAGAAGAAATGAAGTATTTGTTAGATTTAGATTATGAGGATGGAGCTATGATAGTTGGAATATGTGGCCCTGCAGGCATTGGTAAGACTACCATTGCTAGAGCTTTACATAGTTTACTCTCAAGTAGTTTCCAGCTTAGTTGTTTTATGGAGAATCTTAGGGGAAGTTATAATAGTGGTCTTGACGAGTATGGCTTGAAGCTAAGTTTACAAGAGCAGCTTCTTTCAAAGATTTTAAACCAAAATGGTATGAGGATATACCATTTAGGTGCGATACAAGAAAGGCTATGCGACCAAAAAGTACTTATCATTCTTGATGATGTGAATGATTTAAAACAGTTAGAGGCTTTGGCTAATGAGACTTGTTGGTTTGGTCCTGGAAGTAGGATCATTGTGACCACAGAAGATCAAGAGCTTTTGGAGCAACATGGTATCAACAAAACTTACCATGTGGGTTTTCCATCTGTAGAAGAAGCTCTTGAGATCTTTTGTATATATGCTTTTAGAAAAAGGTCTCCACCTGATGGTTTCAAAAAGCTTACAGATAGAGTAACAAATGTTTTTGATAACCTTCCATTGGGTCTCCGCGTCATGGGGTCATCTTTACGTGGGAAGGGGGAAGATGAGTGGGAAGCTCTATTGGACAGGCTAAAAACTAGTCTTGATCGAAATGTCGAGGGAGCACTTAGAGTTGGGTATGATAGCTTACATGAAGAAGAACAAGCGCTATTTCTCTACATTGCGGTCTTTTTCAACTACAATAAAGATGATCATGTGATCGCAATGCTCGCTGACAGTAACTTGGATGTCAAACAAGGGTTGAAAATCCTAACCAATAGATCCCTCATATATAAATCTACCAGTGGGAAAATAGTAATGCACAAATTACTACAAGTGGGTAGACAAGCAATTCAAAGACAAGAGCCTTGGAAACGCCACATCTTAATAGATGCGCATGAGATTTGTTATATCCTTGAGAATAATACAGTAAGCTTAATTTTTACTTCAATCTAAAAAAGGTTATTTGCTGAAGGTGAGCATTTTTTTCTGTTATACTAACAAATTCTTCATTTGGAGTATATTTTAGGATACTAGAGCTGCTTTAGGCATATCGCTTGATACATCTGGAATCAACAAAGTTGTCATAAGTGAGGGAGCTTTCAAAAGAATGCGTAATCTTCGATTCCTAAGTGTCTACAAGACAAGATATGTTCAAAATGATCAAGTGGACATACCTGAGGACTTGGAGTTTCCACCTCATCTACGGTTACTTCGCTGGGAAGCATACCCAAGTAATTCTCTTCCTACTACATTTCATCCAGAATATCTTATAGAACTTGATTTGCAAGAGAGCCAGCTTGAGAGGCTTTGGCAAGGAACACAGGTTAGATTATTTATCTGAAATATTTTAATTGTATATATATGTACATGATCATGTTCTGATGTTTTTTATCTGCTTATGTTTAACACTCAGCCACTTACAAATCTCAAGAAAATGGATTTGATGAAGATGTAGCTGCAGTCTGATGAAGTTGTTGAATGAGTCAAGAAGTAATACAAGATTTTGTCTGATGGAGTTTCTGAATGATTCAAGAAGTATGTCAAGATGCGACTGTTTTTGTGTGAGTGTCGGTTTCTAGAAGGTTTGAGAAGATGTGTTTGGAGCGTGTTTAGAGGATGAATCACAAAGGAAAATAGACTTAAAGAGATCTGGAAGACTTGATGAAAGTGGAGTTTGAAGAGAAAAAGAAAAAGTATAAAAGGAAATTTACTTTTTCTTATTGAAATTGGAAATCTTCTCCTATGGTGATTAGGAAATCGTTTTGGCTATATAAGGAGGAGCTGAGGACGTCTTTGAGAAGCAAGAGAGCTGAGGCATAAAGACAAATCATTGAGAGCTTTCTAAGGGTGTGTGCGACATAGTTTCGCGGTTTTGTGCAACTTAGTTTTGCGGGTTTGTGCTTGTGTGATCAAGTGGTTTGTTTTGAAGTCTAGGCTCAAGGGGAGTTTAGCTCAGGGTTAGGTTATCCTGATTAAATCTAGACTCAAGGGGAGTTTAGTTAAGGGTAGAGATTATCCTTAAGGTTTCACGTTATAGAAGGGAGCGGTAAATCAAGAGGGTTGGGCTTGTTTTACGCGTTTGCGAATTGGTTGTAATTTGCTTTCTTGTTCTAGTGAAATCGAAATCTGGACTTGGTCCCGGGGAGTAGGAAAAACCGAACCTCGTTAACAAATTTCTTGTCTCGTTTACTTTCCGCAATTTATTTGACCTCATCCGCACTTACAATTGGTATCAGAGCGGGTTCTCGATAGAGATTTAGTCTTGTTTCGGGTAGATCAAGGGTGAGGTTCAGAAAATTGTTCAGGAGATTGTTCAGGAAGTAAGACAGAGTTTGATATCAAGATTGATGGAGATATTGAGTTTGCCATTCAAGAAGCGGTTCTCATGGAATGAGGGAAACAGATCTCTTCACGGGTTTAGGGCTAATAGAAAAAGAGAAGAGTTGGACAATTCATCAAAGGGCAAACAATGTTTTGAGTGCAAAGGTTTTGGACATGTGCGTTTGGAATGTGCGAATTTGTTGAAGCAAAAGAAGAAGAGATTTATCATGAGTGATTCTGAAATTGACTCAGATGATGGTGAAGAATTGAAGAATTTTGTGGCGTTTACAACTTTTGAGTCTAGTTCTGCAGCAAAGTCTGCATCAAGGTCTACATCAGCATCTGCATCAGGGTCTGCATCAGCATCTGCAACAGGATCTGCAATTGGAAGTGTCAATGATCAAAGTGATGACGATGAAAGTATCAGTGATGAAGAGTTTCATGAGAATTACAAAGCCTTATATGAACATTGGCTTAAAATGGTTGAGGAGAATTCAGTGTTAACTAAGGAGAAACTCAAGTTAGAGGCTAAAGTCATTGAAGCACAGAAATATGCTGCAGAAAAAGAAGAAGAAGCATCACAAGCTAAAGTACAACTTGAAGAAACTCAAAAGAATTTGAGGATGCTTAATAATGGCACAAAGAAGTTGGATCATATTCTGAATATAGGCAAAACAGATAAGTGTGGCCTTGGATTTAAAGGAAGTCTTTCCAAATCGGATCCGGTGTTCGTTTATGGTGGTAAAATCACGTCTGCTTCAGAAACTGACACAGAAACTGCAGCAGGGACTGCAATTAATGCAAAGACTGTATCTGATACGAGAACTGATACAGAGTCTGATTCAGGAAAAGTTAAAGAACTGCAGAGTGCACCTCGACGAGTTTTTCGACCTGTTTGCCATCATTGTGGTGTTGTTGGGCATATTAGGCCAAGGTGTTTCAGATTGTTGAGGGAGAGAAATCGAATGGAGAATGCTTATGATGTGAGATTTCATGGTCCTACATGTTATCATTGTGGAGTTCAAGGGCATATTAAGAGGAATTGTTTCAGATTCATTCGAGAATCCAGTCATGAAGGCTTAAGGCGCAGGAAGATTTGGGTTAGGAAAGATGATTTCTATGGAGGTGGTGTACTAGGCTATCAACCTCGTATTGCAAAACGGGGAGAATTTTCTAAGTAGTTTTGACCATGTTGTGACTCATTCAGGGGGAGAATGTTGATGTGTTTCGTGATGTTGTTTTGGAGTTAGAACTGTTGAGTTCACAAACATAGTCAAAAAGGGGGAGAATGAAGATGTAGCTGCAGTCTGATGAAGTTGTTGAATGAGTCAAGAAGTAATACAAGATTTTGTCTGATGGAGTTTCTGAATGATTCAAGAAGTATGTCAAGATGCGACTGTTTTTGTGTGAGTGTCGGTTTCTAGAAGGTTTGAGAAGATGTGTTTGGAGCGTGTTTAGAGGATGAATCACAAAGGAAAATAGACTTAAAGAGATCTGGAAGACTTGATGAAAGTGGAGTTTGAAGAGAAAAAGAAAAAGTATAAAAGGAAATTTACTTTTTCTTATTGAAATTGGAAATCTTCTCCTATGGTGATTAGGAAATCGTTTTGGCTATATAAGGAGGAGCTGAGGACGTCTTTGAGAAGCAAGAGAGCTGAGGCATAAAGACAAATCATTGAGAGCTTTCTAAGGGTGTGTGCGACATAGTTTCGCGGTTTTGTGCAACTTAGTTTTGCGGGTTTGTGCTTGTGTGATCAAGTGGTTTGTTTTGAAGTCTAGGCTCAAGGGGAGTTTAGCTCAGGGTTAGGTTATCCTGATTAAATCTAGACTCAAGGGGAGTTTAGTTAAGGGTAGAGATTATCCTTAAGGTTTCACGTTATAGAAGGGAGCGGTAAATCAAGAGGGTTGGGCTTGTTTTACGCGTTTGCGAATTGGTTGTAATTTGCTTTCTTGTTCTAGTGAAATCGAAATCTGGACTTGGTCCCGGGGAGTAGGAAAAACCGAACCTCGTTAACAAATTTCTTGTCTCGTTTACTTTCCGCAATTTATTTGACCTCATCCGCACTTACATTTGACACGATCCTCTCACTTGAAGGAACTTCCAGATCTTTCAAATGCTACAAATCTCGAGAGATTGGAACTAAGTTATTGCAAGAGTTTGGTGGAGATTCCTTCCTCTTTTTCGGAACTTCGAAAACTAGAGACGTTGATAATACACAACTGCACAAAGCTAGAAGTTGTTCCAACTCTCATCAACTTGGCATCTCTTGATTTCTTCAACATGCATGGTTGCTCACAATTAAAAAGTTTCCCAGGTATTTCTACCCACATCTCAAGACTAGTTATAGATGACACAGTGGTAGAAGAACTGCCTACATCAATAATACATTGCACTCGTCTTACGTCTCTCCTTATAAGCGGCAGTGGAAACTTTAAGACACTAACACAGCTCCCTGAAAGTCTAACCTATCTAGACCTAAGGTGGACGGGTATTGAGAAGATTCCAGATTGGATCAAAGATCTTCCTAGGCTAAGTTTTCTTCATATCGGAGGCTGTAGAAAACTCAAATCGCTGCCTCAGCTTCCTCTTTCGCTTAGGTCGTTAAATGCATGTGACTGCGAATCACTGGAGAGTGTTGCTTGCGCGTCAAACTTAGCTTCAAATGTGAACTACAATTTCACCAATTGCTTCAAACTGAACCAAGAAGCAAGAAGAGATATTATCCAACAATCATTCTTTCTCATGTTGAGAGTTTTACCAGGAAGACAAGTGCCCACAACGTTTAATCACCAAGCTAATGGAACTTTCTTGACCATCAGTGATAGTCATTTTTCTGCATACTCAAGATTTAAAGCTTGCATTGTGATTTCCCCTACCAGGTTAATCACTGAGAGAAGAAGGCTTATTAGTTTATTGTGTCGTCTCATAGGTAAAAACGGTGATGCTATCAACGAAGTTTATCATTGTTTTAGCTTACCTGATCAGTCCCTGGGAACACAATCGGAACATCTTTGTTTATTTCACGCTAACTTGCTCGAGAGAGATAGTTGTTTTGAAGTGGACAGTGAGATATTGTTCGAATTTAGCTGCACACCTTCTGACGCCTACGAGATTGTTCAATGCGGTGTTGGAATATATGGAGAAGAAATCCAACAACACAGCGATAATTGGAGCAATGCATCTGACGACGTCGGCCACTGTACAGATAGACATACTTGCAAATCTGATAAGGTATCTGAAGAAGCCAATATAAAAGTTCATAAACGTAAAGGTTTTTGGAGTTGGCTGCGTAGGAAATAGCACTTATATCTCATTTGTCTCTTAAAAATCTCAAAGCTCATTTTAATTCTTCTTCTGCTTTTTTTTGTTCTTCTACTTGTTGCCTTTACCAAACTTTCCAAAGAAATATTAACGTGACATATACATGTTGTTTTAGCTGTCTTTAACGAGACTCCCTTATATTCGGGTGGAGGAGTCGTGGTTATGTGTCCTCAGACTCCTAATGAATGTGTGATATGATAGGTCTACGTACATGTTTTGTCGAAAGATTGAAATGTCTAATTAGAAGATTATTAGAAAAAAAACAAATGAAGAAATTAAACAAAAAGTAATTTCATGATTAACTAATTTATTGAGATATTTTAATGTTTTTTAAAGTCAATTCCAATAAGTATTTTAAGAATATTGAAAATATGTGCACCCGACGACATCTAGTATATATAATTTTTTTTGCATCGTATTAGAGATCAAGAGTATAGTTTTCATTCGGGTTTGTGGGCTTCACTTCATAGACCGACTTTGACTGTTGAAGATATATACTTGGTTTGCAAGATATACATGCCTTGCTTCCCAAAATATGTGTAATATCGTGAGAACATTTATCTACTTTTTATATATCTTCGATTGTGTTAAATCTTCCAAATTTTAAAACTAAATTGGTGTACTCTAATTAGTATGTGCATGTAAGAATTAAAATAGACATATTCATTTTGAATTTGTATGAGCAACATCAAAAAGGATGCACAATATGCTAACAATTGTTTATTTATTTTAATTAAATGAATTATGATGAGAGTGAAATGTGGAAGGGAATTTGCATGAGAGCTTCAAACACTCCTAAAATGGCGATCTTCCCTTAGAAATTGTCCTCTCCTTTTTTATTTTGACCATTCTCCTAATTTTTAGGATCATTAATGACACTCAACCTAAATCTTTCTAATTGATTTAAAAAATTAATATTTTTGATTATCATAATTGTGTGTTAAAATTCCGAAAATAAGAATTGAATGAGCATAGTAGTGGATCAAGTAGGAGAAGGGATTGAAGACGGATGCATCTATGAAGACAGGTGAATCAAACCACCTGATGCTTGTTGAGCTTTATCCTTCTCTCCGGCTTTCTTCTTTCGAGTTTTCTCAGATGGAATGGCAGATCACTCTAGCTATGTCAATCACGACCGTGACATCGACCAAGTTTGTTTTCTCCATATTTTCATTATCTTCTATTAATTTGAATGATTTTCTATAGTAAAGTAGATATGAATCAAATTAAATACGTAGAGAAAAATCCTGGAAAGGATTTTGAATGATTTTCTCTACTTCAATGTTCTCGCGTACCAAAACTTCAATGTTCTTTTTGAATTCATGTTTTTCTTCGTTTATAACTCACACCCGCACACTTTAGGGTTTGAACCTAAATTATGACATGACATTGAAACTAATACAAAAGCTTTTGAGTTTTGAGGTTATATTTGTTGATCCTAAAACATTATTCAGTTTAAGTCACTTTTTACTCAAGAGTGATTTTCCTTGTTTTGAATTTAGATGCAAAAGCTTCATATGTCCATTGTCTTTCTTCTAAATATATACACTAATTTCTTGTAGGCACTCGTTTCTCTGAAAAAAGGAACTCAATTACTTAAGTATAGCCGCAAAGGAAGGCCTAAATTTCGCTCATTCAGGCTTTCGCCGGTATTTAATTTCTACTTCTTTCGCATATATAAGTGAACGCTGTTTCGACAATATGACGTTTTTATGATCTACTTCCAAAAAAAAAGAAAAACATTTTGATATGTTATCGTGATTCAACAGGATGAAACAACATTGTTTTGGTTCTCACACGGAGAAGAAAAAAGTTTGAAGTTAGCTACAGTTTCACGAATTCTCCCAGGGCAAAGAACTGTGAGTGTAGCCAAATACTACTTCATTGACTCTATTATTCAAAAGAAATTTATTTTCATGAAACTCACACATCTTTTTGTTTATACATAGGCTGTTTTTCGAAGATATTTACGTCCTGAAAAGGATTACTTGTCATTTTCTCTCATATATCATAACGGAGATAGATCTCTTGATCTGGTTAGTAAACAATAACATACTAAATTTCTTTGATTTTTCTACTCCTTTGTCATATATATTTATGTTTATATATACTCTACAGATTTGCAAGGACAAAGCTGAAACAGAGGTTTGGTTTGCAGGACTTAAGTCTTTAATTAGACAAAACCGTAACAAGCACGCCAAAAGTGAGATCCCTGAGGTATGTGTGTGTACGTGACTTTATTTTCGTTATATTTTACTATCCATTATACTCTCCTTACGTCTAATATTTTAACTATATGTAACTCACTTTCAGATACATGACAGTGACTGTTTCTCTACTGGTCGTCCTTCTACTGCATCTATAGATTTCGCACCAAACAATACTCGACGAGGAAGAACATCCATTGATTTAGGAATCCAAAACTCTCCAACAAAGTTTGGTAGCTCAGATGTGGGATATGAACGTGGAAACATGCTAAGACCAAGTACTGATGGTTTTCGAATTAGTGTCTCAAGCACACCAAGTTGTTCAACTGGAACTTCTGGTCCTGATGACATAGAATCCTTAGGCGATGTTTATGTCTGGGGAGAAGTTTGTAGCGACGGGATATCACAAGATGGGACCGTTAACTGCAGAACCGTAAAAATAGATGTATTGGTTCCAAAACCCTTGGAATCAAATGTAGTTCTTGATGTTCATCAGATAGCTTGCGGTGTAAGACACATCGCTCTTGTAACAAGACAAGGTGAAGTATTTACTTGGGGAGAAGAAGCTGGAGGAAGGCTTGGACATGGTATTCAAGTTGATGTTAGTCGTCCAAAACTTGTTGAGTTTCTTGCTCTTACCAACATAGATTTTGTTGCTTGTGGAGAATATCATACTTGTGCTGTATCTACATCCGGAGATTTGTTTACTTGGGGAGATGGGATCCATAATGTTGGACTTTTGGGACATGGAAGTGATCTTAGTCATTGGATACCAAAAAGAGTCTCTGGTCCTGTTGAAGGACTTCAGGTCTTGTCTGTTGCCTGTGGCACGTGGCATTCCGCTCTTGCGACTGCTAATGGAAAATTATTCACTTTTGGCGATGGAGCGTTTGGTGTTCTTGGACATGGAGATAGAGAGAGTGTTTCATACCCTAAAGAAGTAAAAATGTTGAGTGGTCTTAAAACCATGAAAGTAGCTTGTGGAGTGTGGCATACGGTAGCTATAGTTGAAGTTATGAATCAGACCGGTACTAGTATGTCATCTAAAAAGTTGTTTACTTGGGGTGATGGTGATAAAAACAGGCTAGGACATGGAAATAAAGAGACTTATTTACTTCCCACTTGTGTCTCTTCACTAATTGACTACAACTTTCAACAAATAGCTTGTGGTCATACATTGACAGTTGCACTCACAACCTCAGGACATGTTTTCACTATGGGAGGGACTTCACATGGTCAGCTCGGTAGCTCGAATTCGGATGGTAAATTGCCTTGCTTGGTTCAAGATCGATTGGTTGGTGAATTCGTTGAAGAAATATCTTGTGGGGATCATCATGTTGCTGTCCTGACATCAAGAAGTGAAGTCTTCACTTGGGGAAAAGGTTCAAATGGAAGACTAGGACATGGGGACAAGGAAGATAGAAAAACCCCAACATTAGTTGAAGCTCTAAAGGAGAGGCATGTGAAGAGTATATCATGTGGCTCCAACTTTACATCAAGCATATGTATCCATAAGTGGGTCTCAGGTGCTGATCAATCAGTTTGCTCTGGTTGTCGTCAAGCATTTGGTTTTACGAGAAAGCGGCATAATTGCTATAACTGCGGTTTAGTGCATTGTCATGCTTGTAGTTCCAAGAAAGCTTTGAAAGCAGCATTAGCTCCAACTCCAGGGAAGCCACATCGAGTATGTGATGCTTGTTACACAAAACTTAAAGCTGGAGAGTCTGGTTATAACTCTAATGTTGCTAATAGAAATTCCACGACGCGGTCACTAGATGGGTCGGTCAGACCAGACAGAGATATAAGGTCGTCAAAGATTTTACTGTCTCCCAAAACAGAACCAGTCAAGTATTCTGAGGTTAGATCATCAAGATCTGAATCTTCTATTGTCAGAGCTTCACAAGTTCCAGCTCTCCAGCAACTTAGAGATGTCGCATTCCCAAGCTCGCTTAGCACGATTCAAAATGCCTTGAAACCCGCTGCTTCAACTTCGTCGACACTGTCCTCTGGGACAAGATCATCAAGAAGATCAAGCCCTCCACGTAGTTCTGGATTTTCCAGGAGCATGATTGACACTTTGAAGAAATCAAACGGTGTTATAAACAAAGAAATGACAAGATTGCAAAGCCAGGTTTGTAATATTATCTCAAAATTCTCAGGTTTATTTAACATTAAACTGGATTTAACACATTGATAAAACACTTTCAGATTAAAAATTTGAAAGAGAAATGTGATAATCAAGGTACAGAGATCCAAAGATTAAAGAAAACAGCAAGAGAAGCTTCTGACCTAGCTGTAAAACATTCTTCAAAGCACAAGGCAGCAACAGAGGTCATGAAATCTGTCGCTGAACATGTAAGCTTCTTCTTATAAAGCATGCCTAAAAGATTGTTTTCTTGGGGAACAAGAAAAGAGACTTAAACCATTGTTTTATTTATGACAGTTAAGAGAGTTAAAAGAGAAACTACCTCCGGAAGTATCTGGATGTGAAGCTTTTGAATCCATGAACTCTCAAGCAGAAGCTTATCTAAATGCGAGCGAAGCATCTGAATCATCTTTACCTTCAACATCCTTGGGAATGGGTCAACAAGACCCAACCCCTTCTGCAAACACACAAGATCAAAACATAGAAGAAAAACCATCATCCAATGGAGGTAACATGAGGTCTCAAGAACCTTCAGGGACAACAGAAGCTTCATCATCATCTAAAGGAGGAGGCAAAGAACTTATCGAACAATTTGAACCCGGTGTTTATGTTACTTATGTATTGCACAAAAATGGTGGAAAGATCTTTAGAAGAGTTAGATTCAGGTATCTTTTAACTTCATCAAAATCTCCTCTCTTCTCTATCTAGATTTATGTAAATCATTTTGCTGAAATGAGTTTCTTTGTAGCAAACGGAGATTTGATGAGCATCAAGCAGAAGAATGGTGGAATAGCAAAAAAGATAGGTTGCTTAAGAGGTATAGTCATCATGCTTCATCATCAAGTCCAAAGGCTTCTGATTCTGTTCCTACACCAACTCAACCTCAACCACCAGCTTCTCCTACACAACCAACTGAACCTCAACCACCAGCTTCTCCTACACAACCAAATCCTGATCAAGCAGAGGAATCAAAAGAAGTTCTTGAAAGCTAGTCATTATGTGTATAATAGCAGTTTGGCAAAGTAGATTGGGGAACAAGGCATCATTGGAATGTCATGAATGTAGATCCGACTCATCTAAAATAGATACACAGATTTATTGTTAATTTTCTTTTGATTTTAGATTCATATTTTATGTCACATATATATGTGAAAGTATCAAGGTTTTGATCCTCGTACGATTTTCTTATGAAAGTTTAAATTGGAGCATATAGATTAATTAATAAACATCTCAAGAGTTGTATTAATGTTCTAATTGTTAGATTCTTGTTTGAGTTTACTATCTTTTCTCTCTCTTTTTTTTGGGTAAAATGTTAAATAAGTTTACTATTTGTTTTCTTGGCAATTTGGCATTTTCTTGAGTCAACTCCAAAGTCTCCACTTTTTGTTTTCTATTAACTGAGTCAATTCAATTCTGAACTTTCTCCGACACTTCATTGTTCTTGATAAAGTCTCCATAGCAATAGTTTTTTTTTGGTCTTTTTGAAGCAATTATACAATCAATTCCTGGCTATTGCCGCGTTTTTTCATAGTCTTTTCCTTTACATTTTCCAATTTCTTAACTCAATATAACAGAACTTTTCATTTTCTATATATAATAGATCTTGATTTTCTTCTTCTATCTATCTAAGTTCAATTCATTTTGATATTTCTTTAAAAGATGGGGCAACAACAATCACAGTCCAAGGATGAGATATTGTTTCAAGAAGTGAGTAACAACAACGTCGAAGGTATCAAATCGCTTCGCCGTGAAGGTGCAGGACTCGAGGTTTTTCTTCTTTCTCTACTCCCATCTTTTTTATTTTTTGTGTTTCAACAAAATCTCTAGTAATTATCCTCTTGGTGTTGTTGTTGTTTTCTGAATTGTCACTATGGTTTTGGATGCAGGGGGTGGATAAGTTAGGGAGAACACCATTAATCTTAGCTTGTACGGACGATGATCTATATGATGTAGCAAAAACTCTGCTTGAGTTGGGTTCCAATGTCAATGCTTATCGTTCCGGTACTATTATTATCAATTCATTGTTTTTGTGGCTTTATTCATAATGAAATTTCTTGATATTCCTCTCATCAAACCATATTTTGAGCTAATTAATTCATTCAAAATTTATTTAAAAAATTTGAATGTGAATGTGAATGTGAAAATTTTGTTTTTGTTGGTATCAGGTTGCAATGGTGGGACTCCTCTGCACCATGCTGCAAGAAGAGGTCTCGTACACACGGTTAAGTTACTTCTGTCTCACGGTGGTAAGTTTTTTGTTTGATATTATCTTCTTTACCAATTTGATGATTGAAAAATCTTGTTATAGTTTTTCATTTATATTTGCATATCTGTGTTTTCATTTTTGTAGCGAAGCCCCTGGTTCTTGATGATGAAATTCAGACGGCTCTCGAGGTTGCTAGAGCTGAAGGTTACAGTAATGTTGTTCGCGCAATCGAGGTATATGTTCTTGTAACACTTATTTCATATTTACTATAATTGGACGAGTCATGAGCTTTTTATAACTTTTAGACTGTTGATTCTGTAGAGTCATATCTGCTTGTTCTCTGGTTGTATGCGTGAGTTTTATGGCCCCAGCTTTCTTGAATCATTCGCTCCTCGGCTTCTTTCAAGAAAAGTGTGAGTATTTTAACCGTTTATCCGATTTTTCAATCTTTAGCATTTACTTTCTTGTTTCTTGTTGTGGCACATGAATATGAATCTTTTTTGGAACATATGTTTTTGCAGATGGGTAGTTATCGTACCAACTGGTTCAAGAAACCCTACAAAGCCTTTAAAGTTGGAGTTGGCTGTGTATGATAGTCTTCAGGTACTAAAAATCATCCTTTAATCTCTTGAGGAATTTTTCATTATCTAGTTCACTGGTACTGTAGGAATCTTGTTGGAGTATCTTTGCTTCCAAGTTTTTGAGATTTCTTTACTTATGAAACTGTTTCCAATTAGGATGCACAGCCAAGGCTGGTGTTGCCTTTGTGGAAAGCCAACTTGGAGGAACCGAAAAGATTTCAGTCTGATGATTCAGTGATGATTATTGATAACTCCAAAAGTAATTTCCTAACACTTTTCATTTTTTAAGGAATGTTTTTGTTCTTTATTGATTGAACTTTATTATCATGGATAGGTCCAAAGTGCATGAGGCAGAGAAGAGAAAGCGGATTCATTTCTCAGGCGAGGCGTTGGGCTCAAGTCGATAGACGTAAGTGTACACAATTTTGTACTATTGTTTATTCTTTAAGATTCAGTAACCATACAAAATATTACAAGAAGAGTTATCAATCGTCTAATGAGTTAAAACCATGAGTTTTATTTGTTCTAATCTCAAATTTGTTTCAGAAATACGTCTTAAGCTGGCAGCTGAGATCAAAGGCGACACGAAACAGCTGAATCGGTTTTCTGAGGCATGTAAAGGAGTTCCACAGGTATATTGCATAAGATATATACAACTTTTGGAGTTAAGATATTTTACATATGTGTCTCTCTGACTCTTTTAAACTTTTAATACTACAGCCAATGAATCCTCCAATGTTTATGAAAACATCTCAAACAACCAATGTTCCTCCATTAAGAGATTACGATTTGACTCATGTCGACATCTCACTTCCTTCTCCAAAAATTGAGGATAAAGAAGATGGACTCTGTGTGATTTGTGTGAATGCACCATCTGAAGCAGTGTGTGTGCCGTGTGGACATGTCGCCGGATGCATTTCTTGCTTGAAAGAGATTAAAAACAAGAAAATGGGATGTCCTGTTTGTCGCGCCAACATCGATCAGGTCATTAAGCTATACCATGTTTGAAGAAAGGATCATATCTCTTCTATGGCTGGAAGAAGTTGAAACTATCTCCTATTTTTTGTTGTCTTTGAAAGATAACTACAATCTTTTATTTTGTGTATGTATGTGATGAAGTCGAAATATATGATCACGACAAGTTTATGTTTTTTTTTTTTTTCTCTGTATACAAGTTTGATCAGAGTTGATTTTCTTCAATGTTACAAACTTTGTGTTTTTTTTTAAAAGTTCAAATTTGTAGAGAAATAGATAAAATTTCTTATTTAGAACAATCTATAATCAATGTTCAAGAAAGCGTTAAACACTCAGGCAGTGACCAAACGCCTACTGCCTAGAACACCTAATCGATGTCTAAGCGATTTTAGGCGGTTTAAACGTTTTCAACCTAACCTATTATAAATATGATATTATAACTTAGAATCATATAAAACTATCTATTAGAAAAATAAAAATATTAAATCGTAAACAAAAGTTAGACAAAAAAATTTCTTTAATTCATATCAAACAATATAAATGAAGCTAAAACTTATAATTTAAATTTATGTAGTTAGAAATTAGAAAAACACATTAAAACAAGGAAAACGTATGCGATTTTAAGCGGTCGAAGCGGTCGGCTAAGCGTCACCTGAACGCCTAAACGACCGCGTAGACCGTTTTTTAGAACATTACTATAAATTCAGGTTTTTTGAAAATTCACAATTTTGTTTAGAAAAATGTAAATTTTATTTTGAATTTGAAAATCTAAATATATTTTTTTTGTGGCAAATATGTAGAAAAACATGTGTACAACTTAAGAATTATCCCAAAAAATAACAAAAGAGAACGCCGACAAAAACTAGAATTGATGATAAAAGAAGAAAAAAATATTTATATAAACCGATGAACAAATAACGACCTCCACCGATTCTCTCTCTCTCTCTTCTTCACTTGCACTTGCAGTGTCGCTTTGCTGCCTTCATTCCCATTCCACACGAATCAAAAAAAGTTGGTCACTTTCCTAATTTAGAGGATAGACAAACCAAACCCAGATCCGAGTCTCTCTCCCCATCTCCTTCTTTCTCTCTTTCGAATAACATTACACTGCGGTTTTGTGCCTCGAGATCTGTCATTGTCTCTTCCAAATCTGGAACCTTACTTGGTTGTGTAAGTCCCCTCTTTTTATCTTTCTGGGCTTCACCTGTTGTGTTTAAAGTTTCAGTTTTTTTGCCTCAATTTCGTTATGTGATGCTTATACCATGTCTATTGTTGTTACTGTGTTAGATTTGAATTCGATTTTTATAAGCTTTTTTTTATGATTCTTTATTTTCTGGATCATTCTTATATGGTTTTGATTGATATACCAGTGGATAATGTATTTATGAGTCGATCCTGTTCTGTTTCATTCTCACACCAGATCTGTTCTTATTCTTGGAAATTGTAGTAGATTCTTAGTGGAAAGATTCGGACCAAATAGTGAACAACAAGCACACCAAATTCCAACAGAACATCAACTGTTTTGTGAATTGAGTGATTACTTATTTCCTCAAATGACAGATTCTTTATTAGTGTTGATGATTGGATACTTTAGTTTCTCTAAGTGAGTAGTAGAACACATTTCTGTGTTTTTTGTGGTTTGGTATTTGAATGGTTAACATTGGTCTGAGTTTCTAAATGTAAACTTTTCTTATAAATCTCACTGCTTCAATTCTTATAGATACTGATCATTGTCTTTTTTATTTATTTATATGGAACAGATTCAATTCAAATATCTGTAACCAGTGAGAAATCATCAATTTATAAAACTGAAGTCTTCACTTAGTAGTCTTCATCCTTTAAGTCGGAACGTTGGGTCTCCGTTTGGCTTTATCTCAAATAAGAAGGCAATGAAAGGAAGATCAGATGGAGGGCAAAAGAAGCGGGTGATTGCTTTGGTTTGCGTTGCAGCGGTAGTTCTTGTTTTCGTATATCTGTTCTACGGCTCTTCTGATCATAGAGCATCGGCTATCGAATACGGGAGAAAACTCGGGTTGGGTGGGGATGATGATGATACTAAACAGGATGACACTTCTAGCTCATTTGGTGTGGATGATGGCTTCACGCCGAGAAGTTTTCCTGTGAGTCTTCTTGAGTATTTTCTCTTTGATGGTTAGGTTCAAGTGGTAAAATATTAATGTGTTGTTTCTTTTTTTCAAAGGTGTGTGATGATCGGCATTCGGAGCTTATTCCTTGCTTAGACAGGAATCTCATATACCAAATGAGATTGAAGCTGGATTTGTCTTTGATGGAGCATTATGAACGTCATTGTCCTCCTCCTGAAAGACGATTTAATTGCTTGATTCCTCCTCCAAATGGATATAAGGTGTCTATCGATATGTTATACAGTTCTATCGATATGATCAGTGTCTTGACGTAACTGTTTTCTCTTTCAATATGTTATAGGTTCCAATAAAATGGCCAAAAAGCAGAGACGAAGTGTGGAAAGTGAACATACCTCATACTCACCTTGCACATGAGAAGTCTGACCAAAACTGGATGGTTGTCAAAGGAGATAAGATTAATTTCCCAGGTGGAGGCACACATTTTCACTATGGGGCTGATAAGTATATTGCATCGATGGCAAATGTAAGAGCAGTTACTTGGTGTTTGTTCAAGAGAGCGCATATTATTCTTCATTCGCTGATTGTATTCTCGAAAATTTCAGATGCTTAACTTTCCGAATAACGTTTTGAACAACGGTGGAAGGCTAAGGACAGTTTTTGATGTTGGTTGTGGTGTTGCGAGTTTTGGAGGTTATCTTCTATCATCGGATATTTTGGCGATGTCCTTGGCTCCAAATGATGTGCATCAGAACCAAATCCAATTTGCTCTTGAGAGAGGGATTCCTGCCTCCCTCGGTGTTTTAGGGACAAAGAGACTCCCATACCCAAGCAGATCTTTTGAACTTGCTCACTGTTCACGTTGCAGAATCGATTGGCTTCAAAGAGACGGGATTCTTCTTCTCGAGCTAGACAGAGTACTCAGACCTGGTGGTTATTTTGCATATTCATCTCCAGAGGCATATGCACAAGATGAAGAGGACCTCAGAATCTGGAGAGAAATGAGTGCTCTTGTGGAGCGTATGTGTTGGAAGATTGCGGCAAAAAGGAACCAAACTGTTATTTGGCAGAAACCTTTGACAAATGATTGTTATCTGGAAAGAGAACCTGGAACTCAGCCTCCTCTTTGCCGTTCTGATAATGACCCTGATGCTGTGTGGGGCGTAAATATGGAAGCCTGCATTACATCTTACAGTGACCGTAAGCTTCTCCTCGCTTTTCAATAACAGCGTATATTTCCTCTGAAATTAAGTATGGGATAGCAAATTGGATTCCCACTGAACTCTCTTTTGGGTTTTTCTTAGATGACCACAAAACCAAGGGAAGTGGATTAGCTCCATGGCCGGCTCGGTTAACCTCTCCTCCTCCTAGGCTTGCTGATTTTGGATATTCAACTGGCATGTTTGAGAAGGACACGGTATATAGGAACACATAACTTCTCTGTTTATTGCAACTGACTAACTAAAAACATGGGCTACGAAGTCACCTCGTATGTTTCTTATTCATACAGGAACTTTGGAGGCAAAGAGTGGATACTTATTGGGATCTCTTGAGTCCAAGAATTGAATCAGATACAGTGAGGAACATAATGGACATGAAAGCAAGCATGGGTTCCTTTGCTGCTGCTCTGAAAGAAAAAGATGTCTGGGTAATGAATGTTGTTCCCGAGGACGGACCTAACACGCTTAAACTGATATATGACAGAGGTCTAATGGGCGCAGTTCATAGCTGGTCAGTTTTTATACTTATCAAAATGACACATTGTTTCTACAGCAAAATTGGAATCTTAAGCATAATTTTGGTTTTAATCATTCGGTTTTGAATGTACCACAGGTGTGAAGCATTCTCGACATATCCGAGAACCTATGATCTCCTCCATGCTTGGGACATTATCTCGGATATCAATAAAAAAGGGTGTAGTGAAGTGGATTTGTTACTGGAGATGGATCGAATACTGCGCCCGAGCGGGTTTATAATCATAAGGGATAAACAAAGAGTGGTGGATTTGGTTAAGAAGTATCTAAAGGCATTGCACTGGGAGGAAGTAGGGACCAAGACAGACTCAGATTCAGATCAAGATTCAGACAATGTTATATTCATTGTCCAGAAGAAGTTGTGGTTGACTAGTGAAAGCCTTAGAGATATGGAGTGATGAAATAAGCCACACCATACACAAACATTACGATCAATGATCATACAACCAACAAATTTCATTATTGTGGTAGCAACATTATTTATTAACGTTGTTTTTTATTTTCAATTGTTTTTTTAATTATTGTTCTTTCTTACGTTCTTAGTAATGTTGTTTGTATGATTTTGGTAGAGAAGACTCGTATAAGTAAAGATCGATATAAAAAGCTGCAAATTCTTTTGATATGTTAATTGAAATGTATTCATTATTTTGGGCCTTGGGATGATGTGTTAATAGATTAGCCTAACAATACAAAAATTCTTTAGTTTTCTAGAATTTTGTCTATTGTAAACTTGCTGATTATTGTTCATTGCATTCCCATTGGAATTATATGATGTCGCTCGTGATACTGATTGAATCTTACTTAATGATTTTGACACTTATTGAAATATATCTATGATCTCTCTAAATTTGGTAAACTATTGCACTTAAAAATGGAGATTGAGAAAAAAAAAAAAAAAAAAAAAAAAAAAAATGGAGATTGTAATATATTTATGATCTCTCTTACTCTCTAAATTTTGTTAACCTTCAAAGAGAATGCGTAGTGTTTACTTAAGTTTGGTTTTGACTCCGGAGCGACGTTGTCGTTGTTGGAAGAAATCGTAGGTTATGTCCCAAGCAAAAAATAAACTAGTACGTAATGATTAATGACTAACCCTAAGCAAAATAACAATGCTTAGGTAATATTACACTTTACCAAAACTTTTGACCAAAAGACTAAAATAAAAAGTTTACCAAAACTATACATGCAATGTATGCCGCAATTTTTTACCTTTTTTGTTTGGGGTAAAAGTATGTGGCAATTTTTTTCTAACTTAACTCTCAAATCTCAATTATTTTCAAATCGAACCAAAATGAATATTAAAAATATATTATATATAGCATATGAGATTGAATTATACGGGAGAATATGAAAGTTTTTATAACCATTCATATTCTCCAGTATTTTTTTACTATTTTGGTGAACTGTTTAAGTTAAGTATAAGTTATGTTTTCAATGTATAAACAAAAAAAGTTATTGCAATTTAGGGTAATTTAATTACTTTTGAAGTATAACATCTACTCCTACATATGCAAAATGCCTCTAACAAAAAAGATTCCTCTACAGATTTTAAATATGAAAAATTTAGCAACCAAACAAAAAAAGCATAATTAAGAGTATCATAATATTGAAACCTCCCAAAAATCACAAAATATTTTACAGAAAAAAATATATGGAGTTTGGACTTAAAGATGTGCCACCAAAACAGTAGCAAAAGGTGTTGTGGGAAATAAATAACTCAGCTTTTACTTATTGTCTCATCAATTTATTTAATTAAAAAAAAAACTAAATATGTCAATAAGTTTGACATTTATTCTTTGGCTTTTGACATTGCCATCGAACATATTTCCCGTGGAGGGGTCCACGCGGAATAATAAAGCCGCTCAATCCATTTCTCTAACCTAATTTTTATTCACTTTCTTTACCAATTAATTTATTATGTTTAAATTTTTAAATCAGGTTTTTGGTTAAGAAGAACCAATTAAACCCTTAATTTACGGTAATCAACTTTAGTAACTAAAAGAAAAATATTAATCAGTAGTAATCAATCTCTCAACAAAAAATATAAAATTGTTCACAAAAGAGAGAGAGAAAACAAAAAAAACAACTGAGAAAGAAGAAGAAGAAGAAGAAGAAGATTAGTGCTTAGTCTTTTTGCAATTCACACACACATCGAAACAGAGATTATAAAGTTTCAAACTTTTTCTTTCAATTCCCAGAATTCGATCTTCAAAATTTGAAAAAAAAAAACAAAAGCAAGAATTGAGGAATCGAATCCCAAGAATCGAGGTCTTCTCTCTTCTTTCACTTTTTTTTTTCTCTCACCACAAATTACGGGTCTCTGTCTTTGTGTCTGCGTTTTGTCTCACCATGTTGTGTTCCTAATCTTACGCTTCTTCTTGATGTTCTTCATTACAAGCTTCGTTGAGATCGAGCTTTTGTTTGAATTGTATGATTTGTGGTTTGGTGCATTTTCGCTGACTCGAAAACTAGGGTTTCTTGTTTGATTTCGTATTTCCCCCAATTTTGGTGTACATTTGGTATTTTCCTCTGATTTCAGATCTATTAGGTTTTGAAATGATCATGTAAGTAATCTTTGGAGACTTCTGTAATTTTAGATTCAGATATGTCTTTGATTTGGATATAAGAGATAAAGTTTTCAACTTTGAGCTCGTTTAGGTTATTTTGTGGATACCAACTTCACTGTTTTTTAATGACTTTGCAAAGCCGTTGAATTGCCTAAGTTTCTATCCAATGTTTGGAGTTGATTGAATCATTCTTATTTCTTCAAACATGCTTCTGTTGCTGTACTTTTGGAGTCAGTCTGTCAGTGTTAGCTAATTTATGTCATCTTGTTGCAGGTGTGAAGCAGTAGGGATCTAATCACTGGATGTACGACATATAAAAATGCTATACATAACTGGAGTGGAATAATTCATTCGTCGTGCTTATCAAACTCTCTGTTCGCTTGTACATAAAGTACTTAACTAAATATCTGGTTTTGGGGGGAAGCTAAAGGGGAGAGAAATGGAGACTGCCAAAGCTTGGCTGAATAAGTTAAAATCTAAGGACAAGGTGAAATCTTCGAAAAAGAAGGAAACTACAAGTAATGTTAAGGAAGGACCGAGAACAGCTGGAGGTGAAGAAGCACTTTCAAATATAACAAAGGAGAAGGCTGCTGCTGCAAAACTATATATTGAAAATCATTACAAAATGCAAATGCAGAGTCTGCAGGAAAGAAAAGAGCGGTATGGTTTCATTACATGCATTTTCTGCCTTTCTTCTGCATTTTCTGCGTGAAAACTTCCTTCCATATCCTTAGCTCATCTCTTGGTAATTACATGTCATGCAGACGCAAAATGCTAGAAAAAAAATTAGCTGCTGCAGAAGTCTCTGAGGAAGAGCAGAACAACTTGCTAAAGGATTTGGAGATGAAGGAAACTGAATACATGCGCCGTCAGAGACATAAAATGGGAGCTGATGACTTCGAGCCATTGACAATGATTGGGAAGGGTGCATTCGGAGAGGTAGCATATATTTGCGTCATCTCTTTTATAGATCATAGAACGTTTCTTCAGCCTTTCAAAAGGACATCATATATAAAGTTCTCTGTGATGCATCCTTCTTGAAATTTCTTTGGGCATTTTTTGGACTTCAGCCTAAAACGATTGCATGTTAAATTTTATCTCTCTCTTTGCAGGTTAGGATATGTAGGGAGAAGGGAACAGGCAATGTTTATGCAATGAAGAAGCTTAAGAAATCTGAGATGCTTCGCAGAGGCCAGGTATTTAAATTCCTCCAAGTGGCTTTCGATTGACATTTGTTTAGTTGGTTGATGTGTTTGTGGAATCTGATTTCAGGTAGAACATGTAAAAGCAGAGAGAAATTTACTTGCAGAAGTTGACAGCAATTGCATTGTCAAACTCTATTGTTCTTTCCAAGATGAGGAGTATTTGTATCTCATAATGGAGTATTTACCTGGTGGGGATATGATGACTTTACTTATGAGGAAAGACACCCTTACTGAAGATGAGGCCAGGTTTTATATTGGGGAAACTGTCCTAGCTATTGAGTCCATTCACAAGCACAACTATATCCACAGGTCGGTGAAGCAGGACATACGATTTAGCTGTAGCTCCCTTTGTTATTTTGTTGTAAACGTCATTTTTTTCTCCAATGTGATACAGAGATATCAAGCCTGATAATCTACTACTTGACAAAGACGGCCACATGAAATTGTCAGATTTTGGATTATGTAAACCATTAGACTGTAGTAATCTTCAAGAGAAAGACTTCACAGTTGCAAGAAACGTTAGTGGGGCTTTACAAAGTGATGGTCGCCCTGTGGCGACAAGACGCACCCAACAAGAGCAACTACTAAACTGGCAGAGAAATAGAAGGATGCTTGTAAGTTTCACTTATTCATCATCTTTTTGTTGAAAGATGTCCACTTTTGCAAGAATGATATATCCAGTATGTTTCGTTCATTGAAAAAGTGTTCTCGCCATTGATATAGACATCTGTGTTGGATATAACTTATTAGGTTAAGGTTATTGGTTTCAGGCTTATTCCACAGTTGGAACTCCTGATTACATTGCCCCAGAAGTTCTGCTGAAAAAAGGATATGGAATGGAATGTGATTGGTAGGTGAAGCTAACTATTCACATTTTTGGTCTTTGGTTTCTTTGGTGCAAATAATTAATATGGGTGAATAATCTTGAGAGCACTCTTTTAGGTGGTCTCTTGGCGCCATTATGTATGAAATGCTCGTGGGGTTTCCGCCATTTTATTCGGATGATCCAATGACAACTTGTAGGAAGGTAATTAATCCATTCCTTTGTGTCCTTTCATTTTAATATCGGAGGCAGACTGGCGATTTTAAGTCTTACATTCAATTTTAGTTTTTTTTGTATCTCTTTTAATCTGGAAACTTACCTTCTCTCAATTCATTATCTTCCCCCTTTATGCAGATAGTAAATTGGAGAAATTACTTGAAATTCCCAGATGAGGTTAGACTATCACCAGAAGCCAAGGATCTTATTTGTAGGCTTTTATGCAATGTTGAACAAAGACTTGGAACGAAAGGAGCAGATGAAATTAAGGTGCTGTGTGCTTTGTTCAACTTTGAGATTCGAAGTTCCTTTATGTAAGATTATTCTGAGAAATCCTAATTAACGAGTTGACTGGTTTCTTTCAGGGTCACCCTTGGTTCAGAGGTACCGAATGGGGAAAATTGTACCAAATGAAGGCTGCCTTTATTCCCCAGGTCAATGATGAGTTAGACACCCAAAATTTTGAGAAATTTGAAGAGGTAACATACGGATAATATCAGCTAATGATGTATATATTGAAATATTGGTGCAATATTTGCCACCATTGATGTGTCATGATGTATATACTGAAATATTGGTACCACAGATGATAAGGAAAATAATGTATACTCTTCTTTGATTCCTTCTGGAACAGACTGACAAGCAAGTTCCAAAGTCGGCCAAGTCAGGTCCATGGAGAAAGGTACAGCATAAGCACTGACTTGTTCGCATTATGTACAATCAAATTCAACCAGGTTATTTTTTTTTATCTAGTAGATGAGTAACCATGCTTCAAAATTTGTCTATAAGTGGGTTTCTCGAGATGTGTTGCTCTTTGATGATACTATAGACACAGCTTAAAAGATTACATGCAAGAAAGAGCTCAGAATGATGAAATTTGCTTCACTGGCGATTCTGTCTTAAGAATTATGTATAGAATGTGGCTTCTGAGTGCTATCTGTCTTTGTACTACACTCACAAAAACGTGATTCACTCTTTTTTTAGGTTCAAATCCTTATGGGAATTTAGAATTTGGAAGAGCTGCTTGGAATGTTGTTAATCTGCCAGTTGTGCATGTTAACGTGTGTTAGATGAATCACATATCTTTTAGGACCAACTTGATATCATTAGAGTCGGTATCATGAACCAAAAGGATTATTGTGAATTTCATAACATGACGTTGGCTTTCTTTCTTTTTTTCTCCAGATGCTCTCATCCAAGGACATTAACTTTGTTGGTTATACTTACAAGAACGTAGAAATCGTAAATGATGACCAAATACCAGGGATAGGTATTTCACTTAACCCCCCTTCCTTTGCTGAGGAAGAAGCAACATTATTAGTAGTTTGCCTTGTGATTATCATTGCTTGTTTGCTGCATTTGTAATCTGTTTTGCAGCCGAGCTGAAGAAGAAGAGCAATAAGCCAAAGCGTCCGTCGATTAAATCCCTCTTTGGTAAATCATTTGTTTGCATGCTATATATAGAAAATCAAGATGATTACAATCGATATTTGATTCTCTCTTAACCAAATTGTGGAAACTAAATGAACAGAAGATGAAACATCTGGTGGGCCAACAACCCACCAAGGAAGCTTCTTGAATCTATTACCGACGCAGATTGAAGATCCAGAGAAAGAAGGTAGTAAATCGAGCTCATCCGGGTGATTTAACACATTTGCACAGCCTGAACCAGAGACTCTCTTCTTATATAACTTGTGTGTTGTTGATTTCGTTGAAAGCCTTTTGTGTTTCTCCAAAAGAGTGTTAAAAGTTTGAGTTAGCAAATGGGGGTTTCAACAAAGTACAGTCTCTCCTATGGAAGCGAAGGCTGTCCCTGAGGAGAAAGATGGATTTGTTTAATTGTTTTCAACATAGAAAAGTGAAAGTAAATATTCTTTTCGGAATTGGCTTGTTTCACAGAGAGAGCTTTGGTATTTGATTTTTTTTTTTTGGTTAATCAAAACTTGGTTGTACTACTAAACCTCAAGATGAAATCTTCAATCTCTAGTCTCTAATGCTATAACCAAAAGTATTTACTATTTACTAATTTCCTTTTTTGCCTATTCGAGAGTTAAATTGTTGGTCAACGGCAACTTTGAAACTTTAGTCCTCTGTTAATAATGGTAACTTGTTCATCATGTAAAACGACAGCGGTTCTTTATTGCAAAAATGGCAAGGACACGAGGTTTTTTATTCTCCCATGTAAGCACATCGGCTCCGGATTGGCTCTCTCTAGAGGAAAGTCTCTGTCCGATGACTTAGGGGGATGTATCGAAACTAGAATTTTAGGAGTTTTTGGATTTTCTTTTAAATCACCAGTTATTCAACTTGTGATTTTTAAATTTTTTCTCAAATCCCTTGTTATTGAAACTGAAATTTATATAAAATCATTCAAAATAATCCATAATCTCTTGTTATTCAATCAAGAATTTATGAAAACCAAATCAAATCCACTGTTATTCAAATTGACAAAAAGATTTTAATAAAAGACTCAACATTGATTCTGGAAGACTTTAGATAATTTTTTAGTTGAAAAATATGCATGAAAAAATCACACCTCTAGAGGTGTTATTTTGAAGGATTTGATTTAAAAAAAAAAAAATCACAGAAAAACTGCAGAACTCATGATCCTCCTCTCGTTTTATGTTCTTCACGAGGGTTTCATAGATCCATTGTGAGAAACAAATCGCTACCAGTAATTCAATCGATACACAAATTCAATTTCGGATTGAACCTCTAGTGTCCGATTCTCCAACCAATATCGTGCCTTCCATTAAAAAGCTTTCCGAACAAAATCGGAGATTACCAATGCTAATTGCTCCCTCTTTCACTTGATTCACTGAAAATTCAAGTAAGTTCTTGTATGTAGAAACAATGCAAAGGTTCTATGGTCTAAAGTTAGAAGGAAAGGATACTCCGTTCACTCGTTCCGTCTCTAAGCTTTCATTCTAAAATGTTATAAGGTCTTTCTTTTTAGGGAGAATAACTTTTTTTTTTTTTTTTTTTCTTCAAACACCATTATATTAAGATCTCGGAAAGAGACTCTCCGCTAGGGAGAGCCAATCAGGAACCGAAGTGCTTACATGGGAAAATAGACTCTTTCGAGCCCGAGCTTTTTTAGCTAAAACATCAGCCCGACAATTTAAAGTACGAGGAATAAATCTAATGCTAAAAGAGGAGAAAAAACAGCGGAGAGAACAGAAGGAGGCTATTTCCGAAGCAAAAGTAGGCCAATCCTTCTGATTATCGAGGAGGGAGATCAAATCTGCGCAATCTGAGGCAAAGGCACCACAAGACGCGCCAAGCGAGATCATACATTCCATGGCCCATAACAAGGAGTCAAACTCAGCGTGAAGGGGAGAGAGACAACGACGAGCACTTTTGAGTCCTAGATGGCGAACTCTACCTTGGTCTACCAAAACCCAACCATGCCCGCTTAGGGAGTCCTCTGCATGCCAGGAAGCGTCAAGTTGACATTCCACACTCAAAATGGGGGGGAGAGCAACAGGTATCCCGAGGGAAGAGGGGTCAACGGGCGATCTTTCGTGAAGGTTTGCTTTTTTCCAAGCAGTCGCCTCTTGAATCGCCAACTCTAAAGTCTCTTGAGGCGGTTCTTCCACATTTTCAAACATGAATCTATTTCGACTTTTCCATATATACCATAGTATCCATGGAAAGATTTCCATGATATCGTCTCCTATTCCGAATTCTTTTCCGCGCCAGAAAAGAAAATCGAAATTATAGAAGAGAGAGTTCCTAGGGAAAAGGTGCCCTGAAGTGGGAATAGGTGACAAGGCCCAGATTTGTCTCGAAGGTGGGCAGTCAAAGAGAAGGTGATTTATTGTCTCTTCTGGGCCCCCACAACGAGGACACTCCTTATCATTTCCGATATGACGGTAAGAGAGCCTCTGACAAGTAGCCAAACAACCCGTGATACATTGCCACGCGAAATGCATAAGTTTTCGCGTAGTTTTAAGCTTCCATACTTGTGCCTGAAGTGCCGAAACACCTGGTCCCTGAAAAGGGGGGTCACAAGTAGGACGAGATAACTCTCGCGCGGCCCAATATCCTGATTTAACAGTATAATTGCCGGACTTAGTGTATGACCAGCTGAAGCCATCACTCAGGTAGGTTCGGCTAGGGCGAATCCCTAGAATGAGTGGAATATCGGCTGGGTCCATCAGAGCTTGAAGACGGTCTAATTTCCAAAGCTTTGTTGATTGGTCAATCAGATCATTGACATAGAGGAGAGGGTCTCTGGTGGTGAGAAGACTCCTGGCGGGTCTCGCAGGGATAGTGGGGATCCATGGGTCCTCCCAAACTTTAGTTAACATCCCGGAGCCAACCGTTCTCCGAAGACCCGAGACGAGGAGAGGTTTGGCCGCCATTATACTTCTCCAGCCGTAAGAAGGGCGATTTGAGGTTCCTATGTGTAAGGGATCACTAAAGCGGAAATAACGTCCTCTCAAAACCCGACTCAACAGGGAGTTTTAGGGAGAATAACTAGAATGACCTATATATGGGGATTAATAACTAGAATAACTCATATCTTTTAATAATAACTAGAGTGTTTTTGTGTTTTTTTAATCCCTAAAATACCCTTCTAAAGCTTTGTACAGAAAATCATAATAACAAAAATGCCATTAAAAAAATAATGTCAGCGAGGCAAAAGTTGCCGTTATTTACAAAAAAACCTGTCATTATAAACTTGGTAAAGAGGCTCGGAGTTTGAAGTAATTACAAAAAAACCTACCAACGTGGTACGTATGCGCGTGGGCGAAGAGAGGTGGCTCTATGTGCAACCGAAAGAACATTCTGACTTGCCTTTAATATGTCAGATAGAAGTGATAGTTATTCGGCAAAAGTCAATACGAGGTGATGGTTATTTAATGCGTGTGTCTCTCGTTTGAGGGTGTGGAATTTGAAATCAAAAGACAAAGTTTAGGCGCTGCGTTTATAGATAAATATAGTTATCTATAACAGCAGTTTATAGAAGTTAGAAAGGGATGTAACTGTATATCTAAACGAATGTCGCTTGACAAAAACTGAATGGACATTTATATAAACACATAGAGGTCTAATATACTAAATTTACATAAGATATATGACTCTATGAAAATATATGAACATGTATTTAAATTTATAGATAAATATTAATTCATTAACTAATTGAGAATTTTTGATTAAATTCGATTTTTTTCCAAAAAAAAACATGTTTCGATTGATTTCATGCATAGCATATGCTCCGTCGTCTTCTCCGTTTTCACTCCAAAAAAACCTGTCATTATTTACAGCTTTGCCACTGATCTCTGCGAATTCAAATAAATCTGTAGAACAAATTTGCCACCGATTTGATAAATCTGCCACCGATTTGATAAATCTGCCACCGATTTGATAAATCTGCCACCGATTTATAAATCTGCAACAGATTTAATTGTATAGTTATCACTGACTTGTTTTCTTGCAGATTTGTTTTTGAACCACATATTTGTTCTACAGATTTATTTTCACCACAGATTTAATCTACAGATTTTTTCATAGGTTACTACCGATTTTTAGGATGTTACAGATTTTTTGTCTACCACAGACTTATCTTACAGATTTTGTTGATGAAACCGCAGATATTCTTTGTTTCGCAGATTTATTTCTGCAGATTTGTTTCTCTTACAGACTTATTCTCAATAATGTTGTTGCAGACTTATTAATACTCACTACTGACTTATGCTAAGTCTGTACGTTGCTGCAGTTTTGTTTCTGCAAAAGATAATAACTAGATTGACTCTTAGTAGTCACAGGTTTTTACTCTTTGATGGCAGATATATTACAAATCACAGATTTATTTTCCATCATAGCAGATATGTGACGAAGTGGTCGCAGACTTAATCATGACTAAACTAACTTTTTAGTAGTCACAGACTTATATTCTACAAACGTGTTGATACACTTTGATAGCAGATTTATATTCACAGACTTATTTGAAGACGCCACAGATTTGTTTTCTAGTATCTAAGATAGAGAAATCTAGTCCGTTCGATTTAGGGTTTGACCAATCATCAAAATTGATCATCCTTACCTTATATTATCCTTCTCTTGCTATTTAAGTAACAAACATGGTAATGACTAATGACAACACAGATTCAATATAGTTCACCATGAACTCACAATCGCCATCTAGATCTAGAGTTCTTGAACAAACTTTAAAGGTTATTCATCAATTTTGATTACTTTTTACTTAAAAAAAAAATATACATGTGTAACATAAAAGTAGTTAAGTGTTTAAGTAAAACATGTAGCATTTGTTATAGTTTCTACGAAACAGATTCATGAAGCTGATTCAAAAATTGTATTGGGAGTGTTTGAGCAAAATATTAAGTAGCAAATAAATATCTTATACATGTAGTAGTAGCGGAAGCAACCAAAAAGGTGGATGGATTACACAGCTAACAACCCTTTGCATAGTTTTGCTAAAATCAAAGTTATCAAATGAACAAAGAACAAACAATCAGAGGAAGAATAGTTATCTTCCTCCATAAACTTCTAATTCACAAGCTTCATTCACACTTATTTTGATTTCTTCAAACTTCCTCAAGTCTTCAAAGACAGTAAGCGAATTTCCAACGTACTAAAACCATAATGATAGCAAGCTATTGAGAGAGAGAGAGAGAGAATGTTGAGATTTTCCTTCTTCATAAAGTCAGGAGGATAAAACGCCATCACAAAATAAATCTGCAATCAAATACAAAACAAGTCTGTAGTCAAATACAAAACAAATCTGCAATCAAATACAAAACAAATCTGTACTCAACTAACATAAATTCGTAATCAATCAACATAAATCTGTAAGCAAATCAATATGTAATTAAATCTGAGGATACTAATAAAGAAAACTGCAAACAAATTCGGCGGCCATGAACAACAAAATCCCGGTTCCACGAACGATAAAACCCGACAGCCACGAACGGCCAATGACGACGAAATTAACGAACGACCAAGAAGACGAAGTTCTAAGAAGAAATAAAAAAAAGTCTCTCTCACGGGAAGCCAAAGAGACAGAGTGAAAGAATAAAACTCACTCGAAATTAGTTGGAGAAGCCGACTCGCCGGAGAAGACGATTTGCTGGAGAAGCCGACTCGCCGGAGAAGACGATTTGCTGGAGAAGCCGACTCGCTGGAAAATTCGATTTGCCGGAGAAGATGACTTGAACACACACGCTCGCTGGAGAAGATGAGTCGATAGATCTTGTTCTTTAGGGTTTATGTTTTGCTCACGGAGAAAAGAAGAAATGAATAAGGAGAATCCCAAAAGTTTATGATTTGTATCTTTGATTTTGGGATATAAAAACGTTTTTTAAAAAAAAAAAAATCAAAATGGCATTTTCGTTATTAAGAGTTAAATATTGGTTAGAATGTCTTTTTACAAAAGATATAGGTCATTTTAGTTATGGGTTCCAGAACAGAGTCAAACTAGTTATTTCATATAAAATATGGGTTATTCTGAGTAATTTTGTCTTCTTTTTATATATGACATGGTAATTGTATATTACTTTAACAATGTCAAATTAGTTTTGCTTAGCTTCAGAAGTTCTATATTTGCAGTGAAAGTTTGAGTTAGTCCTTTGTTTCTCTTATGATGTTTCGTTCGTATTTATGTAGAAAGAAAGAGAACTTGTGCTACATGAACCTGCTATGGAGTCAAAATGAGACATGGGAGGTGGATCTTCCCGTCGATGAAGTTCCTCCTGTGCAAGAGAAGGACTGGGTATCTTTGGTCGCAGTTCAAAGTGATTCATTGTTGCTTTCTGTTGCATTTTACTTTGGTCGACGTTTTGCATTTGGTAAGAGCGAGAGCTAAGGTTCCTTCTCATCAACCTCAGTCATTCAAGTGTTGCATCTCAAATGTGTTTATATTGTTGATACTAATGTGTGATAAGGTTGTAATGACTATTCCAGCATCTTTTTGTATTGTCTTGGAGCTAGATATTAACAATCTCTCAATGGCTTTTTCTTACTCATTTGATCTTGTCTGATGGGATTCTTATAAACCTTTTTTGTAAGTTTGGTTTTATGTTTCTATCTTTTGCTTCATGCATGATACAGAATTAAGGCACAAAGTTATGTTTCTATCTGGACCATTATTTCGAATTATTCGTTGGTAGAAAATGTAGGGTTAAAAATCTTAATGGGCACATAAACACGATGATCAATGTAACATCACACGGAGAGGAGCATGAGAAAAAAGTTTAACATCATGTTGACGTGAGAAAGGGAGCTTAGTAAACACAGTTCTTCCTTTTTTTTAGTTCTAAAATATCCCAAAATCACTCAAAAAGTTTAATAATATACTCCCCCTAATCTCACCAAATCACCAATGATTTTTCCTTTTTAAAAATAAAAATTTAACAAATCAACCAAATATCCTAAAAATTTACTCAAATCTCCAAAAACCCCAAAATATGCAAATTCCACCAAATCTTTTAAAATTCTTGTTCCAATACACCCCCCTTAATAAAATGGGTTTTGACGAAAAAAAAAAAAAAAAAAAAAGTAAAACGACAGCGGTTAAACCGAACAAACCGGTCGGTTATTTCGAATTTAAAAATTAACCGAAAACAATTAGCAGATAAAGGACTTGAAGAAGAAGGGTAAGATCTTCTTCTCTCTGTCTTTCTTCTTCTTGCTGCGAACTCTGAAAAAGATGCAGGTATGTTCTCAATTCGAAACCCTAGCTTGAAAGAAGAAACAACCTAATTAGCTTCTTCTACCTTTGATTTATCTATGCCGAGGAGAATTGGCTTAGACGAAATTAGGTCGATTATTTCTTATAGATGAAATCAGGAACAATTTGCTAGAAATTTAACAACTTTGTATTTGGGTTTTTGTGCAGGCAAGTGATAGGTTTAACATCAATTCTCAGCTTGAGCATCTTCAAGCTAAATATGTTGGAACCGGTCATGCTGATTTGAGTAGATTGTGAGTTTCTTCTGATTTCATTGTTCAACTTTTTATCTGCGTTTTCGAATGAATGTTTTATTGGCTCCTAATTTGTGGAATTGTTTAAATTGTTCAGTGAGTGGGCTGTGAACATTCAGCGTGATAGTTATGCTTCTTACATTGGTCACTACCCTATGCTTTCATACTTTGCTATTGCGGAGAACGAGTCTATTGGACGCGAACGCTACAATTTCATGCAGGTTTGCTTCCTATTCTTTGTGTTACTAGCAATCCTATCTACAGTTCAAGATTTGGATTATGATTCTATGTTTAGTTGATTAGGAGTGTGTATCATATGGTTAGGTACATATGTTGCATGGTGTTAGTTTAGTCAATGGCGTATTTGTCTAGTCGTCGTGATATTAGAGAGCATTGGCTTATTGTCTTACTCAAATGTTTTCATTTATTGGAATTACTGAATTCTTGGTTGCCTTTCGGTTTATTTGCCTCTTGCATGGTTGAATTGTGTGATAGGTTAGAATTTCATAGCTTTGTCACTAGAGAATGGATTAGGCAAAGACAAGTACAGAGCTTTACGAATAAGATTAGAGAGCATTGGGTTATGGTCTTACTCATATGTTTTCATTTGTTGGAATTTCTGAATTCTCACATTGGCTTTCGGTTTATTAGTCTCTTGCATTGCTGAATTGTGTGATAGGTTAGGATTTCATGCAGGTTTGCTTCCTATTCTCTGTGTTACTAGGAATCTTATCCGTCAAACTCTTTAATTGCCTTTTGCCTCATCCATTATCTAATGACAAAGCTACACTTCAAGGTTTGGATTATGATTCTATGTTTAGTCGCTTAGGAGTGTATCATTCCCTGTATCATTTGCTATATCTCTTTCCTTTTCCTTTTGAGATTCATTGGTTTGTTGTATGGTTTTAGTTTAGTCTTGTCAATGGCGTATTTTCCCTAGTTGTTTTGATATTTTCATTTCTTAGACTATATGGACTTCACTTTTAACTGACCAGTTAGCAGCCTCTGGTTCTGTAGGTTACAATTAGATTATAGAGCATTGGGTTATGGTCTCACTCACATGTTTTCATTTGTCATGAATTCTCAAATTACTGGAGGCTAAACAGTTGTGAGCTCGCCTTGGCTTTCAGTTTATTCGTGAAACAGGTCTCTTACATGGTTGAATAATTGTGTGATTATCGATCTTTTATATCTTAATATATAATCTTCTTGAGGATTAATCGAAAAGCATAGCAAAATATGATTATTTGTGGGGTGTTCTCTGCTCATAAAAATGGTCACACTTTGTAGATGTGATGATGTTTTGGAATAACTTGAGATGTCTTTTGATTTTGCAGAAAATGCTATTACCCTGCGGCCTTCCTCCGGAAAGAGAAGACGAATAGAAGACATGAGGATTCGATTTGTCTTTCTACTTATCAAGAACTCGTCTGATGGAATGTTGGTTTGGAGTTTTAAACTGTCAAATTTGATGTTCTGGTAGAGATTTATATGACTGTTAAAACACAACTTTTGTGTGTCTGTTACTTTGGTTTTCTTGGATGTAAAAAACAAAACACCTTTGAATTCTATTATCTTTGTTTTGATATCTAACTAAACCGAACAATTTGTTTTGATATCTAACTTACCATACTAATTTGTTATTAATCATTATACTTCACATGTTTTTTTTTTAATTATATTTTTGTGAAACAAATAAATCATATCGTCTATATTTTTAATTTTAATTTTAGCTATTTTAATTTAATTATTGCTCTAAAATATTTTTACAATGAAATAATTTTTAAATTACTATTTTAACATATAAAAACTAATTTTGACGGTTTTGGCCAGAAAACCAAGAGTCTGGAATCCATGTGGACTCATCCACTTCATTACCTTGTCGAAACGGATACATTTATGAGCAATAATTTGTATTTATTAGTCGTTTTAAAACATTATAAATACAGAGTCACAAGAATTAGCCGTGTTTTTTGGGTTTATGAATTTGATATCCAATAGGGTAATTATAAACATTCAGACGATCTAAAAGAAGAAAACTCCCACAAACTAATTTTTATGGTAGATCGTTCAAATATCTTTAATGACTTCTTTAAAAATCTGAGTGAGGCAGATTCTAGTATATTTCATGGTGGTTTATCACCAGTGTTTAAGCACTAAGCAGCAACCATAGATAGTTATTATATAAACATATCAAAATTTACTTTTTTAAAAAATGGTTTTCATGTGAAAATCATTATATGATAAAACCATTATGGCGATATCAATATCTTAATTTTGCACATTGAGAGAAGTCAATCTTTTGTCATTTAGAAAATTCTTACAAATTTCTCGTGTACAGATTATGTAAATAACTTTTATCTCTTAAATTTTCTAACTCACATATACACAAGTTAACGAGAATTAAACAATGATTCAAGTCTACAAACATCGTAACTTGTAGAATTAATTTTCAGTTATTTAAACCATAGATCTATTATTTATAATAGATTAATTAGATGTTCATAACCATAAACTTTGATACCACATGTTAAACATACTTTTAACATGAATCCTAAGATCTTATACATCTATATCAATCACATAATAGAATCATAAAGAGAATTAGAGTAATGCATTCACTCATTGTAGAAATGATGCTTACTTGAATGGTTCCTAGAAAATGAAGCTTTTTTGATCAATGGTTTGTGTACTTGAAAATAAAACTCTTAGATATTTAGGTAGTATAAATATTTCTCTTGTAAGTGTTGTTTTTTTGTTCATGATGATATGTGATGGAGCAAAACATCTATTTATAGGAGGGGAGATGACCTTATTCCTCATTAGGGTTTTGTCTTTTAATTTAATCTCAACTATCCAGAGATTTTATGCTTTCATTTCTCAGACGACTGTTGCTAATGGAAAGTCAGCATTAGACAATTATTTGGATGAACCGGTTTTGGATATGGTGGCATTTAAGAGCATGGATATATTGGCATATTGGAGAGACAACACAAACCGGTTCAAAGAATTGTCTTCTATGGCATGTGATGTCTTGAGCATTTCCATTACAACAGTAGCTGCAAATTCATCATTTAGCATAGGAAGCCGAGTGTTAAACAAGTATAGGAATTCACTTCTTCCTTCAATTAATGTGCAAGCATTGATTTGCGCAAGGAATTGGCTGCGTGACTTTGAAGAGATTAGTAAGTGTCTGTGCTTATTTTCTTTTGACATATTTGAATCAATTTGAATCTTATTGCAAAGGTCTTTTTCTGCTGTACTTAGGTGTTCCAATTGAATTCCTTGATGAAGACAAAGGTGTGAAGGAAGGAGAAGATGAAGTTTAAGACATTTGTGAAGGAAGGAGAAGAAGTTCACATTTATGTGTTTGCTTTTTGGATTTGATACTTTGTTGCTATGATTTGTTTTTGGATGTGATACTTTGTTGTTTATTTGGATATTTTTTGTCTTAGATTTTTGGATTGAATTTGATATTTTTGCAGATTTTTGCGTTTTTCATAATTTGTTCTAGTGGTGACCAATGAACAGCCCATTTGGACATGAGCCTTAATGAGCATGTGCTATAATGAACATGTGTTATAATGGACATGGACGTTATTTGTCCATAACTAAAATGGTCAATATTGGACCGAGCTAATGGACGTGGACAGCCCATTTTGACACTTCTAACTATCCATCAAAATAGAGATGAAAACATTGGTGACAAGTGTGAAGACAAGTGTCTATCATTGGTTCTTTAACTTGGTCCCAAAGCTTTCATAGCTTTCTCTCCAAATTATTAACCTTTCTCTCCAAACTATTAACCTAAGCATGACATGTAGCTTAACACTTGTCCTCTTATGATCATAACCACTTGTCTTCTTATTGTCCTCTAAACTCATTAGGAATTTAAGTCCTTAATAACTAATTCTATTGGTTACCAACTGTTTATGAAAATTATAATAATCCCATAAAAAACCAACTAACTATAAGACCACATACATGGGTAAGAATTAATTTTTATTTTTTACATTTATATCCCCATTGAAGTCTCATGCCAATGTCACATCTCCTCCACCGAAAGAGAAAGTGGAAGTAATGAGTGTTGGAATATATGTAGTAGTAAAATCGAGTCATGCCCCGTCGATTGAGGCATAGCTTATGCTCAAGTAGTTGGTGGTATCACCTTTTGCGTAGTTAGTCCACCGAAACTTTACCGTCTACTAACGATTCATGAACTTGATAAGTCTCGCTGCAGACTTTGGGTTTATCTCCCACCGTTCTTCAAAAAGAGGTACAGTCTACGGGTTCCCACCATCTTGAAAGCTTTGAGCCATGTAACAACTTCTTTATCATCATTTTTCCCTACAAAACCGACTAACTCCCTAACCAAACCAATAAAAATGTCCACATGCTAACTTGCTAAGAATCTAAAATTTGTAAACACAAGTTAACAAATAATTAACGCATATATAATAATTAACGCATATATAAAACTGCATAAATCTTGTAAACACACACATAAAACACAAATAATTTTTCAATTTACTCACAATCTTAAACTACACATTATATTATAGTAAAATTCAAAGATATAAGTTTCTCAAAACGCCTAGAAGATTATACTAGCCATGAAACAAATAAATTTTAATCTTCGCACAATCTTAAACTGCAGTATCACATTGAAATTATTGATTTACTAGATTTACGGTTCTAAATAATTATTCGAGATTTTGCGAAATATAAGAATATTAATAGTGTTGATTTTGTAAATCTTTCCATAAATATCGCACAAATGTGTTGATTTTAAAGTGGCAAAAATGGAAAATATATAAGATTTGAGTGAAAATGTTGAAAATGGACTCATGTTAAAGTATATATATATATATATATGCGTTTATTCCCAGCGAATGCGCCAAATTGATCTATGCGTTTTGTCAATTAATAATCTAAATGTATCAACGATCTATCGCATAAGTATTTTAGATATCGAACTACAAGGAATAAAGATTAGAAGACTAGAGGAAATGGTTTTATGCTTTTGTTTTGATGAAAAGATCAAAAATGCAAGAAGTAAAATACAGAAAAAGCATTAGACCATGGTTTAGCTATCATGAGATGAAAGATCTGTCAATAAGCAACCTAAATCATGATTTGTCCTAATTTAGCATTACCCATGATCGAACAAAAAGACTAACTACTAAACATGATTAAAAACAAAGAAAAGACATAAAGATAAAGATAAAAGATAGATTTGAATAAACCTTCACTAAAGTGACATAGATTGTCGAATATCAATCCAAAATATCAAGAAGAGAGTTTGGATCTAAATCCAACTCTAGAGAAGATAAACTTAGATTAAAAATGTCTAAAATTTGGTTAAATACAAGATAGGTTCGGACCGGATCGACCCGGGACAAACTAGGTTGTGACCCGATAGCAATTTGGATCAAAGCTAAGAAGGAGATGGCTTCGGCTGTGTTGGACGAAGATGGTGGTCGGAGAGGAGCTTCGTTGGTGTTGTGGCCGAAGGTGGAAGTCGAAGAGGCTTCTGTCCGTTTTCAAGAGAAGTTTCTAGATGAGCTTCTTCTCTGATCCAGATGGACTTATGTATACGAAAACAGTCGTAACTCTCGACCATTAGCTTTGATTGGCATGAAATCACCTCCATTGGAAAGCGAACTCAATTTCCTATAACTTTTATGAAGATCTCCGAAGCTAAATCTTCAATTAAAGATCTTCATCCGAGTCGATCTTTGCGGAACTTTGGGCTGGTTCTGAATCATCAATTATCTTCTTTGCATCCAAATGTATGTCCTCCATTATTTTAACCTCAAATACCTCAAAACACACCAAAATACACACAAAAACACTATATGACTTCTAAAATGTAAAAAGATTCATTTAGACACTAAATGCAACAAAACACAATAAAACTACTAATAAAGCACAATAAAATGGATCTTAACAACCATGATAAAAATGAAAATATAGAGTATATCAGTAGACTATGTTCAGTATGACGTCGATGCGACTACTTTCGGCAAGCAAGATTTTTCTTTCGATCTTTTGTGCAAATCCTTAAAACAACATAAAAGAAACTTTTACTTTGGTAATTTTTCAATTTCTGAACTATCCAAAAACCAGAATAAGGAATAATCCTTTATTTGCATGTCTAGTTTGATTTGTTAAAAGTTCCCAACATCTATATTATTAATTGGGAATCACTCAAAACTAACAAACCTTATTTTGGTAGATTAATTACAATGAATGCCATTAGAATTATTGAATTTAAAAAACAAAAGAAAAAAATTCGAAATATATATATATATATATATATATATATATTTTGTTGAGCATTTTTCTTTGGGTTTGTGGCATGTTGGGGTACTTTTAGAGATAGTTTGAGCATATGGAGTAGTTTAGGGGTAGTGGGTAGTTTTTTTGAGTTTTTTCACTGTTACAAATTTTTTAATACAACTTTACCCTTACCACATTCAACCATTTAACCCAACCTTGGTTAACTTCTAAATTCTCATCCGTCGATCTTGTGGGGGAGATACTAGATCCAACGGCTCAAAACAATCTCCAGATGAGAGTTAACAGTGTGTTGGTAACGCCGACAAACTTGATTTTAGGTTTTGCTCCCCAGAACGAAACATGGCTGCAGAGGTAAAAGTTAAACTTGAATGTGGATATTGGAAAAATTGTGGATTATTGTTGATGGTTGTAAGAGTTTTATCTTATTTTTCAGGGTTCATTCGATAGGTATTGTATGGTAATTTGCGGCGAATGGGGATGTTCGGATCTTCAAGAATGGGAATTCGATATCAACAAAATTCTTCTGTCTAGAATTGTTCCAATTACTGACGGGATGAAGCTATGCGAGTTGGAAGAGGTTGTGCTAAAAGAATTTGAGGTTAAAGCTTCAACTTTGGGAAAACCCAGATTTAGTTATTTGCCGCCGAATATAATGGATTACACGACGGGAAAGAAAACTCCTCCGATATTGGTTACTAGTGAGGTCGGTTTGAAATTCTTCATTGAGATGTTTCTTAGGAACAGAGGATTGAATTTGTTTGTAAATTTTGGTGAAATTACTGGGAAAAGGATTACTGATGGAGATAATCAAAGGGAAGAATATGTTGGTGGGTTATGTGTGAAGAAAAGCAATAAAAGAGTGTTTTCTTCCTCAAGTGAAGGAATTGAAAGAAGTGATGATGACATTGGATGGGAGGCTCCAACAGCCGGTTCAAAAACTCCAAAGATTCTAACCAGTCAAGATGATGAGGCTGTTTTAGCGGAGGTTGAAGTACTAGAGGCTATGTATAAGATAGGCGATGAACATGTGATTAGCAGTGGATGTGAGGGGAAAAGTAGAAGTAGTGGTAGTAGTGGAGACTTTGAAGATATATTAGAGGATAGTGAGGAAGAGATTGAATTAGGAGAAAGTGAAGTTGAAGTTTCTCCAACAGGATATGATACAGAGTTTTGGGGGCATTTTTTGGATGATGAGTTAGCTGGTTCAAATGCTCCTGAGATAATGTGTAGTCCTAGGGAATTTAGTCCTCAAGTAGAAAAAGGTTTTGAAGATGACTCAACAGCCATGCCAGTTGGAGGGCAGATGGAAATTCAGACAAGGAAACTTGAAGATGTTGATGACGAGGAGTTTGATATACCTCCACTGTTTGATGATTGTGAATATGAAAGGGATGAAATCCCTGATCTTGATATTGAAGATGATGAGAAAGGAATCTTTAAGGGAAGGGTATATGCAAGTAAACAAGATTGCCAAATAAGCTTGGCTATCCATGCAATCAAGGAACAGTTTTACTTTAAGCAAACTATAACAAAGCGGCATTCCTTTGTTCTTACTTGTGCTGATGAAAAGTGTCAGTGGAGAATAATGGCTCATGAGATGAAGACCTGTGGTTACTACCAGATAAGGAAGGCTGATTTAGAGCACACATGCAATATAGAAACAAGGGGACAGTACATGAAGAAAGCAACTTCTAGAGTTATTGCATCTGTGTATAAAGCAAAGTACAGTAAGATAGCTCAAGGGCCTGTGCCTATGGACCTTCAACAGATGGTACTTGAGGATTTGAGGGTGACAGCGACTTATAGTACGTGTTGGAGAGCACGTGAGAAAGCTGTGGAAGAGTTGTTTGGTACTGATGATGACTCATATAAAGCTCTAGAAGAGTATCTGTATGTATTGAAACTTGCAAATCCAGGAACAGTTACGGATATCAAAACAGAGGCTGAAGAAAATGGGTGTCAAAGGTTCTTGTATATGTTTTTGGCATTTGGGGCATCAATTGAGGGATTTCGACATCTTCGTAGGGTTGTTGTAGTGGATGGGACGCATTTGACTGGCAAATACAAGGGAGTGTTATTGACAGCTAGTGGACAAGATGCTAACTTCCAGGTGTTTCCCCTTGCATTTGCAGTGGTTGACAGTGAGAATGATGAATCTTGGACATGGTTTTTTGAGAAGCTTGAGCGTATTATTGCTGACAGCAGTACCATGACTATAATTTCAGACCGTAACCAATCAATCTACGTAGCTAAGAAGAAGGTATTTCCTCGCGCTTACCATGGGGCATGTATAGTTCACCTAGCACGTAATGTGAATGCTAAATTCCATAACAAAGGTCTTGCTAATCTGGTTAAGAACGCTGGCTATGCTTATACTGTCAAACAGTTCAATGAGATTTATGCTCAGATAAGCATGAAGAACAGTGAGTGTGCTAATTATCTTGAGAGGATGAAAACTGGGCATTGGACTAGGGTCTATTTCCAAGGTGAACGATATAATCTAATGACAAGCAACATTGCAGAAACTCTCAACAATGCATTAAGAAAAGGAAGAGGGTCCCCTATTATTGAATTGTTGAAGTTCATACGGGCGATGTTAACAAGATGGTTCAGTGCAAGAAGAACGAAGTCTGGGAAGCATACAGGGGTAGTTACTCCAGAAGTAGATAAAGTATTGACGAAAAACCTTGCAAAGGTCAGAGGAAGCAAAGTTGGAAATGTTCATACTTGGAGTTATGAAATTGTGGGCCTGTTCAATGGAAAGCATCAAGTATCTCTTGATCGTAAACAATGTACTTGCAAGGAGTACAATAAGCTGAAAATACCATGTGGACATGCTATGTTGGCAGCAACTAGTATTGGTCAATCGTATGGATCCTTGGTAGGAGATTTTTACAAGACAGCAGCTTGGAGAGCAACATACAAGGGTGTAATAAATCCTGAACTCAACCTAAAAGACGTTGTTATTCCAAATGGAATTAAGATTGCAGATATTTACCCGCCTCGGACTAGAAGGCCACCGGGAAGACCTAAACAGCTGAGAATAAAATCCATTGGGGAATTTCCGGTTGGTATATTTGAAAAATGTTATATTGGAATATAAATTGTTAATTTTGAGTTATAATTGATTAATGTGGTCTTATGTGGAAATGCAGAAATCAAAGACTGTCAAGGTGAAAATCAACAGGTGCGGCAGATGCAAAAAGACTGGACACAACAGGACAAGTTGTACTAATCCAATCTGAATATTTGTTTAAATCGTTTTAAAACTCGGCTATATAATGATCAGCACGTTATTTTATGTTTTTGTTATAAGACTGTATCATTCATGGATAATGTATGTTGTAGTATAAACCTATTGTGTTAGTTTATATTTGATTTTTTTGGCTCAATTATATGAATGAATTTCAATATATTCGACATTAACCAATAAACCATTAACCAAGAACAATCAAAAAATGTATCGGACATATAGTGGTATAACCATAAAACAGTATACAGTAATTGTAAATCCTTTTCTCTGATTTGTATATGGTATATTTTAGAATATTGGACAGGTCCATGTGGATATGTTTTATTTTTATCGGTTTCACAACCTTAGATACAGTTAATGTACTTAGAAATTGTTCGCCTAATTTTCCACATTCAGTCAAAAGGTGTTTTCCACATACAGTTAATGTACTTAGAAATGTCGATTCAGTCAAAAGGTGTTTCATATTCCTATGGCGTCTGTAAAAAACTTTATATATATCGGTTTATTGGCCATAACCCATCCATCCGTTTCTTTTAACTTCCCTCAGAACATAGTTTAAGTTCTTAAGAGTAGATCATGGTTGACTACCATTTGCTTCACGAGTTGTCACCAGTAATTACGGGATGGACTATATGTGTCTACCTTCATAGGGTTTACAAGAAAATTGTGAATCCTAACTCCTATGATATCTGCTGCATTCTTGTAGATGAATCGGTAGGTTTGTAAATCCCAGGATCCAATTAATTTTTGTTTTTAAACTCTACCCATGTATTTATTGGTTGATTGTAAGTATCTGTTTTATTTTGTAATTTTATAGGGTGAACAAATGGAGGCAACAATAGATCGTCGATTCGCCGCTGTTTATGTCGAGACTATGAAGGAAAAACAGTGGAAAACTATTTCGACTTTCACTGTCAGAAAAATCTCAGAAAGGATCCGTCCAACAACAAATCCATATGGTATAAGGTTTATGGATAACACTATTGTAACGAGGGCGGAACCTAAGCAAACAATCTTGTTTAAAAACCTAACTCCCTTTGACTACATAGTTGAGAAATCTGTCCCATATAATATTTTGGTCGGTAAGAAAATATATCATTAATAGTCATATTTATATGTTTAATTTGGGTCCTTAGCAAACAATCTTGCTTTGTTTTCCTATAAATAAGTTCATTGTAATGATGCAGAAATTGTTGGGGCAATAGTAGAGGTTGGAGGGTTGAGAAATACATCTGCCAACATGGTAGACGTTAATGGTTACGCCATAACATTCAAGATCATGGATCGCTAGTAAGTGAAATAAATTTATACTATCCATATGTATAGGAATTCATATCTTTGTCATTAACATTAGAAATTTATTTATTTTTTTTCCACAGCAAAGTCTTGTTGACATGCGAGGCTCTAGGTCAGACCGCTATTGATTTTGAAGAAAGCTATCGGCAATATGGGCGACCCAATATGATTGTTGCACTTGGATGGTGGAGGGTTGTGAGGCCAAATTGGAGGTCTAAAAATGTGAAGATTGTGAGTCATGGATCAATATCAAAAGTTTTTCCGGAACCAGAGATAGAAGAAGTCGAAGAAATCAAAATGGTGATTGATTAATGGGAGTATTTAGAAGAAACAATAGCTCCAACAATTAATAAAAACACTATTTTTTTCTTTAGTTATTGTTTAAATTTGATTTAATATTTTCTCGAATATCTATAATAACATTTATTTTTATTTAGCCATCGAAAAGATATTGGTTGATACTGATCATTAAATATAAAAGTAATGATTAATATCTATTATAACATTGTATAATACTATTTCATTGAAAACACTATCCATCATAACATATCCTTTTGGTTGAATATATACTTGCTTAAACCCTAAACCCTAAACCCTAAACACTTAACCCTAAACCCTAAACACTAAACCCTAAACCCTAACCATAATCTCTAAACCCTATACCAAAAACAATAAACACTAAAAACTTACCCCAGCAGCACATATATAAATAGTACCTAACACTAATCACTAAACAATATAACCTAAAACCGTAAACACTAAACCCTAAACCCTAAACACTAAACCCTAAACATAAACCCTAAACCCTAAACCCAAAAACCCTTAACCCTAAACCCTAAACCCTAAACCCTAAACCCTAAACCCTATACCCTAAACCCTAAACCCTATACCCTAAATCCAAAACCCAATACAATTAACCGTAACCATAATCTCTAAACCCTAAACCCTAAACAATTAACACTAAACACTAAACCCAACATCACATATATAAATAGTACCTAAAAGCTTATCCCTAAACAATATAACATAAAACCGTAAACACTAAACCCTAAACAATAAACCCTAAACCCTATACCCTAAACATTAAACCCTAACACAAAACCCTATAAACTTAACACCATACCCTAAACAATAAAACCATAACCTTATAAATCTATAACCTAACTCTAAATCCTACATCCAAAACAATATACCCTAAACCATTCAATTTAACCTTCTATATCTTTAAAAAATCCAAATAATTAATAAGAATAATACTTTACCCTAAACAGTATATCCAAAAAACTAAATCCTTAACAATATAACCAAAATAATATACCCTATACCCCATACAACATAAACCTAAACCATAATTATACACCCTACACTAAAAACACAAAACCCTAAAACCGTAAATCATATAACCTAAATACTTAAATAAAATCTATATACACTAAATCATAAGTCCTATACCCTAACGAGTCATAACCCAAAATCAATTTCATAAAACTCTTAATTATTAACTTTCTATAAACCCTTAACACAAATAATAAATATTTATACGCTTAGACCAAAACCCTTGGATTTAAACTCTAAACACTTAAACTTATATATCCATCCTAAGGTAGCCACGTGGTTAGAACTGCAACTTATATCCATCAAAGTTGTATCAACAATTCTGATTTTGGTCTATATTTAGGCGGGGTTTTTCCCCCCAAAAAATTAAAACTTATAATACTTACCTAATGGTGTGAGTTGGGCTCATTTATTCATAATAACTAAAGAAAAAAAAAATGGTCTACAAAATTATTTGTGAGAAGGGTGACTGCATGCATCGTCCTCTTCCGCCCAACAAACCGCACCACTACATCCGTCATAGAAGTCAGCCTAATCCTCAACGTTTGGCCGACCAAACTTGTAGCAAAAACCAGATTTCAATAGTGGGGATTAAAAATGAGGTAATAGTTGAGGCAGTCATTCAAAAAGCATGATTGTTGGAAATATAAAGTTTTAAGTTTATGTTTTGCTCATATAGGTATCGTCAGGAAAGTTACACATGCCTGCAGGCCTTCTTGCGAAAATTGTTAGCTATCTAGGTGAAGATGGTATTGGTGAGTTAAAGAATTTGATTGTCACCGGTACGGAAGGGTTGAAAGCTGTATTGTCACCGGAGTGTCTTTCTACTATAAGGTTGGATAAATCTAGAGATTTTATTTTCTGGGCCAGAGCAGATAGTGTGTACAATTCAATTTTTTCAAAGTGTTTAGAGGAAAAAAATCCATATGCATTGTATGTTAGAAGCATTGAAGAGGCATTTAGAAATTTTGACATTGAAGAGGCAATAAAGATCGTCGCAGTGGTTAGAAGAGTTTTCCCGGTGGCCGAATTGTTGTACATTATGTTGAACAGCTGCGCTGGAAAGGAAGATAGGGTAGTGTACTCACAATTTAAAAAGAGATACAATTACGAAGAAGCAGAGCAATTGTGTGACACATTGAGGTTCCATATAAAGTCGGTGAACCCAAAGGGTTGTGGAACGTACTGTGAGACGTGGACATTCTCCGATAGCCCGGTGTGTTGGGAATCACATCAATTCTTTGATGAATACAATGTGGGGCCATACATTGTAGAGCGGTGTATCGATTGTATATACTTCTACTTGTCTAGAGATATAATGGAAATGTCTTAAGTTAAACATGAGCTGTGATTAGAAATGTTATCAAATTATTGCTCGAGCCTTGGTCATTGTGTTTTAATAAAAAATTATAATTTGGTGAGTTAGATGTATTTTTGATCATTGTTTCTTGTGGTTTGGTAGTGAATTTCGGAATGGAATTTATTTAATAATTAATAAATTATTAAGAATTAAAGTCTGATGGTGGCATGCCCTAGAGTAAATTGTTAAATCCAATACTGAAGTGGTTTGATATGCGTAGGGTTAATGATTCCCGAGTAGAAGGGGTATAGCAATTCGAAAGCTATAGTGGTAATATTGGGTAGGGGAAACTACCGCCAAAAAGGTTTGAGAAACCATGTGCAGTTTGGTTAGCTCAATATCCACGTGGATTGTACTTACTTCTCTTTGATAAATGTATTCTTAATTTTCGAGATTTGACCTTTTCATTGACTTTAGGATCTGACGCATATTATACTGTGGAAAGTGTAGGACACAGCTTGTCTTGTCTCATTAATGTAACAACGTAATATGAAACAGTGATTTATATTTTTTCATAAATATGTTTAAACAATTATTATGAACAGTCCATCTTGCGTCAATCCACGGTAGGATATTTGGAGGGAAGTTTTGCCGCCACAACATGCCACAAACCTAAAAGTACCCCAACATGCCACAAACCCAACAGTTAATCCCCCAAGGATATGTAGAATATCCACGTGGATAGAATATAGTTATTATTGATGAGTATATAAGTGAACTTTTCCTAATATCTAACAATGTCAAATCTCTTATCAATAACTAATAGGAACTAACTAATATTTGTAAAATATTATACTTCCCATTTTTAACCATGATTTGAAATCAACAAGAACGAACCGGTCTTTGTATGAAGTCATAGTTTCGAGCTATTATCATTAACAAGTCATCAACCCTTGTATACTCAGCATATAATCCATATTCTTATATCCAGTACATTATATCCACTACATTATATCCATGTGTTTAGATATATATATTTTAAACAAATTAATTAAAAAAAAAAGTGGGGAATTAGCTAAAAACACGAGTTTAGGTTAAACGTAGATGTTTAATGGACTCTATAAATAGTTCCTAAACCAATGCACAACCTATCCAAATAGAACATTTTTATTGTCATTCTGATTATGATTGGCGATTCACAAGAAAGCTTAACTATGTGTGGGAGTACTCGAAAGCGATGAAGAGAGCCAGGGTTCAAATGTCGTTGAGGTAGTTGTTATGTATTTTTATAATAATGCTAATCTAAGAATGATTTCTGAAAAATTTGTTTTGTTTGGTAGGAAATCCCAATGAGGGAATTTCACATTCCTCAGCCGTTGATGGAGATCATCGTGAGTAAGGTTGGAGAAGATGGTGTTGACGCGTTGAAGAACTTGTTGCTCGCTGGGAGAGAGGGGAAGGATGCTGTTCTGTCGAAGAAAACCTTGGCATCTGTTCGGATTGACATGGATAATCATTTCATGTGGTGGTCAATGCCACATTCAAAGTACTACACTTTCTTCCAAAAGTGTCTTGCTGCGAATAATCCGTATGCGAAGTTTGTAGAGAAGAACAAAGGACTGGCTTATGAGTCGACGATAGGTTACTTTCAAATGAGATGCCGTTGGAAGGTCTGCCACCAAAAACGCTTAGGGGGTTTGATGGACCTGGATGACATGAAAAGGTGCGTGGTGAAGCCACCTATGAAGCGGGAAAGAGTTGGGAGGCCAAGGTGCCGAATGTGCAATAAAGCTGGGCACAGGTGTATGGATTAAGGATTGTAGGATGGTGGCGGGATGATGGGGTAGAGTTCATGAAATTAATTATCAACGTTTATTGGAATGATATTTGGCTATAATCCAACATATAATCGGGATGTTGTATTTTGCTTTTTGTAGAACGGGAATGTAAAACATTTAAGATTGTTGGGATGTTTTAGCTAAAGTTGCTGTAAGCACATTGTCTAAGTCCATGTAATGGTATCCATGTAATCATTAATTTTATATTTTAATCCTCTAATCTTTTTCACAAATGTTTTACTTTAGTATTTATGTTATATTTGGTGTATGTAATCCTCTAATACTCAGATAATAGGAAAGAGGGGGAAAACTCCCGCCAAAACAAAGAAAAATATTTAAATTGTTGAATTTAAAATATATAAAGAAAACTATTTTATGAAGTGTATCCACGCACTATAATCCATTGAATAATTAACCAGAAATGATATCCATGTGTAAAAGATATTTATATTTTAATCCAAATCAATTATAAAATTATGAGGTTAGGGTTCAACAAATAGGTTTAATAAAGTCTATAAATAGGATATAAACTGTAACACAACCTAATCCAAAGATCAGATATATGTATTTCTTGTTAAAATGGGCGAATTACAAGAAAGCTTATCTATGGGAGGTGTACTCAAAAGCTATGAAGAGAGCGAGGGTTCAAATGTCATTGAGGTTGTTGTAATTTATTTTTAAATAATGCTAATATCAGAAATGATTGTTTACAAAATCTGTTTTTGTTTGTTAGGAGGTTCCTATGAGGGAATTTCACATTCCTCAGCCGTTGATGGAGATCATCGTGAGTAAGGTAGGTGAGATGGTGTTGATGCGTTGAAGAATTTGTTTCTCGCTGGGAGAGAGGGTAAGGATGCTGTTCTGAAGAAAACCTTATCATCCGTTAGAATTGACATGGACCCTCATTTCATGTGGTGGTCAATGCCACATTCAAAGTACTATACTTTCTACCAAAAGTGTCTTGCCGCTGATAATCCGTATGCTAAGTTTGTTGAGAAGCACAAGGCACTGTGTTATGGAGTCGACGATAGGGTACTTTCAGATAGATGCCGTTGGAATGTCTCACATGATAAGCGCATGGTGGATGACATGAATGTGTGCGTCGTTCAGCCACCTTTTCAGCCGGGAAGAGTCGGGAGGCCAAGGTGCCCTAGGTGCAAGAGAGTTGGGCACAGA